>QEPC01000858.1:86908-112659 GCA_003113815.1 Sphenodon punctatus
GCAGGGAGGGCTGTGGCAATATGTACCTAGAAGCTGCCACTCTAGTCCCAGGACCTACCATCATGGGTCTGGGGCCATCATTCCTTGCACAGAGGCGACATCTTTCCACCACATCAAGAAACAGCCACTCCAGCCCCAGAACCCACCATCAGGGTTCTGGGGCCAAGTTACAGGCAGGGAGGGCTGTGGCCAATATCCAGAAGCTTCCACTCTAGCCCGAGGACCCAGCGTCATGGGTCCAGGGCCATCATTCCTCACATAGAGAGCCTTTTTCCAAACACCTGAACCGAACAGGACTGAACTGAATGGCTGAACCTGAACACGGTGAACAAACCAAATGGCCGAACCGAACAGGCGAACCAAACCGGACTAAACCAAATGGCCGTACCCTAACTGGGATCTGTTCGCCCATCCCTAGAGGGGAGTGCCCCCTCCGCCTGTCCCCCAGCCCAGGTCTGAGTAGCACCCCGAGACTGAGCTGAGGAGCACCCCTAGGTCCACCGGTGGAAGAATAGGACCCCACATTTCTCCATCACCCTGGGCCCCACAATTTCTAAGACCAGAACTGTGTACAGGAATCTCCAGCAAGGAAAATAGGGTGCAGGGAAGTAGACACTGTGTCCTGCTGGCCATCCTCCACTAGGGTGGTCATACCTCCCCTTTAAAAGAGGATGCTTATGAAAAATGCATGTTGCAGGACTGCATTGATTCCAGTGCAGCCCTGCCCCATGTATTTTTCATATGCATCCTCTTTTAAAGGGGAGGTATGACCACCCTGTCCTCCACCCTCTCCCCACTATGGGAAACAGGTTTTCATACCTCCTCCACTCCATTGGCAGCCATCTCTAGTGAGGGAACAGATATGCTCACTATCAATTCATACCTTCCTCCACTAGAGATACTGCCAGTATTGGGGGAAAGGGTCAGCACTTCACATGTGCAAACTATGGCTTGCATATGAACAGTGCAGGCATCCCTGCCCTCTCCACAATCCCCTCTGCAAGGAGAGCAGGTTAGGGTGGGCATACCTCCCCTTTAAAAGAGGATGCTTATGAAAAATACATGTTGCAGGGCTGCACTGGTTCCAGTGCAGTCCTGCACCATGTATTTTTCATAAGCATTCTCTTTTTAAAGGGGAGGTATGTCCACTCTAGGGCAGGTGGACTGGGCCTCCCTAAAGCACAGGGTCCGAGGTAGTCACCTTGCCTTATGGTCAACTCCGGTGGTGTAGTGTAGCAGGAACTCAGGGGAACAGAGCTCCGGCACTTTTCCTGCAGCCCCCCTCAACAGCCTTGGGGGTGGGGGAGCTCTCATGAAGGATTCCTGCACTTTTAAAATTACCACCACACCTCTGGTCAACTCTGCCTGTGTCTTTATTTAGCTCAACAAGTGGGAACAAAGTCAAGGGTAAGGTTTACATCTGAATTGGATTCACCTCAAAATGGAAAATGATTCACACTGGGGTTTTGAATTTGGCTGGAGTGGGACAGGTCGTTAAATTTATCACTCCTTTCTGGCAATGTTCTGTGGAATTTAGTAGGAATAGAACTAATAGGGTTCTGTAGAAATTTTCAAAGAGTATGTGGCAGTTGCTATCAAAACCTATGCAGGACCTGAATCAGGGCCTAAGCATAATTTTCTCTGGGCCTAGTACAAAGTTCGCACACGGGCCTCATCCCATAAACAATCCCATCCCACACAAACAATCTCAAGAGTCATGAAAGAAAAACTTCTATTTTATTTCTGAAATGGCAAATAGACCATATCACCTTACAGCTTTATTTTTCTGGCCTTTTTCATTGCAAAATCATGAATGACCTCACTAAGTCAATTTTTCTTACACATTCACACTCAATAGAAAGAACAGCAAAGTCATTTAAGCGTTCTTGTACCATATTACAATATTTTTTTCTCATGGTAATGGGCTTTCAGCCCAAGCTCTCCTGAACCTCTGCGCCCCAATGAAGTGTATCGATTTCCACCCCACCCTTATGTTTGGGCCCTGTTCTGAATCTCACACAAGGCGAGAACAAGGACACCTCTACTGAGGTAAAAACCGAAAAATGGAAAAGCACTGTTGTGATAGTGATTTAAGCGAAAGTTGATTCAATGCTCTAGTATGGTTGGAGGTGGAAATAAAAAGCTTGCTATTTAAGTCATTAAGACTTTTTCATAAGCGATATATAAAGAGGCATGTGGTTGTGCGACTATATTCTGTAGGCAATGTCCCTGCACCTAAGAAATTATTACAAACAACAAACTTTAATAGATGATATTCACCTATTCCGAGTAAGAAATGCATCTCAGTTAACCACCACCACGTCTCCCAGATACTTAAACACAATTTGCAAGCCTCTGTAATAGCACCATCTTGTGTCTATCAATCATAACACAAGCTGAGAGAATATCATTAGCTGTAAGTTAGCACTTTAGGATCTGTAGCAGCCTCTGCAGCTTTTGTCACTCAGTATTTGTTGAGATTAGAATTAAACCCAATAGGAAAATAGCTTTCTATTAGGAAGGAGTTGTGAATATGTTATGAGGATTTCTTTACCAATGCTCCTTCCAAGTGGCAATATATATTGAGTTTAAATCTATAACTCTGCACTTTTTCCAGAAATACACTAACCCCCATCTGCTGTAACTCGATATACAGCAGACCAAGGAGTACCCAAAGGAGCCGCCTGTCTATCACAGCAAACTAAATAAAAAATCCATTCCATTCATTGGGCTCCCACAGGAATAATGCAGACAACAAAGCCTCAACCAAATGGAAAATACAATAGCAGCACTTAACTTAATCTTCTTGTATCTGCTCTCAATTTTACAGTGGGTACATTTTAAACATCTCAAATAATTACAGTCCAATTGTTTTTAAATTAAATGTCATAGAACACGGATGAGAGAAAACAGACTTCAGTAGCGTGGGAATGATACACCATTTTAAAACATGGCTACATAGCAGAGGTGTATTTAAAAGGAAGGGTGGCGGGCAGTGGTGGGCAGTTGCCAGCAGAGCTAAAATGGGTAGCAGGCTTATTATTTACGGATATTACTTGCATTCTCGGGTAGTCCTACAAGCGCCAAGGGTGTTTTTACACACACATTTCACCTGCATGTTGGCTGTTACATCCTGAACTGTCTGTGTGTCTAAATCACTCACCCAGATCTTAAACATCCAGTTCTTTGAACTTCTGCGTAGAACGTCTCCCAGAACTTTTGTGTGTAAAAAGTTCTCCTGGTAAACTGCTTTGCTCCAGGCATCTGTGGTCACTTGGTTTCCATGGCAGCCCCTCACGTCTACAGATGTGGCTACTTTAGGCTGTGTCAGGGCAGTGTTTGTGTGAAGAATGCACCCAGGAACTGCCTCAGGGCAGTGTGTGCGTGAAAAATGCATCCGGAACTTACTTGTGGACTTATAAACCCAGAAGACTGAAAAATCCGGAACTTTAAGGTGCGTGTAAAAATGCCCATTGTCTGCCAGAGAAACGGGTACTCCCGTAGCCATTTTTTGAGTTATAGGTTATTCCATCATATCATTATTTTACTTACATCATATGTAGCAATTGTGCATGTGCAATAGTGCTAAATGCTAAAATGACATAACCAAATTATCAAAATAACTAAACCAAAGAACCACTCCCCCTAAAACAACAGAGAATAACCAAAACGGATTACCTGACAGAACATAGCGTAAATATCACTTATTATTTGGACTGCCATTTCTGGTTTGGATAGGATATACTCAATGGAGTTATCTGTTGAGGCGGGGTTACTTTCTTCAGTTCTAGTAGGCAGGACTCTAAAACACATTTTTCCTAAACAAAGTTGAGTTTCAGGCATTTCAAGTTTTAAAAAAAGGTGTTTTGAACTGCAATTTCTGCCTAAACTATAGTCCTCCGAGGATCTGGCACATAAAGAAAATGTCTAGCATGCCATATCATGGCTTTGGTCTGTGGAGAGCAAATGGAATAGGGGGTGCACTTTCCAGCGCTTTTAAAGACAGAAAGCTCCTGTCACTACCACTCAAAATGGAGGAAAGGAAGTAGCCACAAAACATGAACAAATCCACACTAGGAGCCTCTTGGCATCATATGCTTTAGGGCAGTGGTTCCCAACACATGACTCGCAAGCAACATGTTGCTTATAACAGCTCAGTAAACAAATAGAAAGCACTGAGAGGACGAGAGAGAGATAGCATGCCTTGAAACTAGCAACGAAAAGGTTAAATTCACCAGTTGCTCCCACTGGTGCATGGTTGCTGCATCATCATTTGCTGGTTCCGTTGTTCTGTCCAGAGTGGCCTGTCACAAATCTTGAACTTTGAAAGTGGCTCATGACCACAAGAAGAAACCACTGCTTTAGGTCCTGAACTGCCTTAAACTGCTTTTGCCTGTGTTCTGGATCTCTGTACATGACTGAATTGGATTGCAGCAGGATTTTAAGTGTTTTCTTTTAATCATAGTCCTCATCACTGTAAGTTCATCATAGAGTCCCAACTTTATTTTAGTTTTAAAGGTAATTTTCTAGCCCACATGTTTGCTGAGAAGATGGTACTTCTGAATGCCCAGAAACCAGAAGGCACATTTTTAATAAATAAATAAATAAATAAATAAATCACATTTTTTTTAAAATGATTTAAAAATAAGTATGATTTTTTTTTAACGTTTGGAATTGGCAACTCCAGTGTACCAAGGAGAGACAACTCCAAATATTTGAAGAGGAAACTTGAGTGAGGTAACACCACAATCAAATGAAAAAACCAGCACTCCAAAATTAAATAGATCCTTACTAGTGATATCCAAAGCAGATGGCGTGACTAATAGCAATGGTGTAAAGACAATGGAATGAGACAGGTTGTGGTTTGTGCAGTGGTATCTAGTAAAATCAGAGGTTTCATTCAGTACCTTTTTCGAATAATCACATTTTAATGTTACCCTATATATTCCCACTTAGGCTCCATAGTAGCAATTATTTTAATGCCCGAACGAACAATGTTAAAACAACTTTATAAACTCAGTAATCTGTGTCTTTGTGGAGTAAAACACTAATTTCTCTCCCATCAAGAGTGCCTACACACAGCACAATCTAAATTTGACTCTCACTAGACGATTTAAATACAAGTACTGCAGCCTGTGCAAAACCACATTTAAAACACAGCCAATAGTGATCCATGGCATGGGATTTAACCACCAACACTGTCATTCAGTCACAAAGACATTAAGATGTCTATCAAATCTTGCAAACTAAGGCTGTTTTCACACAGCGCCACTGGGGGGAGGGGGAGGTGAGCGCCGACAGCAGGTGGAGGTAGGTGTGCTCTCTGTCCCATGAGTGCACACCCATCTCCACCCAGGGAGCTTCCTCTGTTTTGTCAGATGTCTCTGTGGGTGGGTGATGGGTGGAGATGGGTGTGTGCCTGGAGCACACACCCGCCTCCACCCACTGTTGAGATGGAGACAGTGCTTGAACTACTAGTTAGGTAACAATAAGATTATGGTGCACTGTGTCTTTAAAAGGTGTATGTTGTTACTAATGCCTCCTAGTCTTTCTGAAGGACTAGGCCAACAGCCTTATGTTAATAAATGTTCTTGTTAATTAAACAACAAGTCTCCTGAGTCAGACTCTGGAAGATCAACACATGGTACCAGGAGTGGGGTCCTCCAAAGAAAAGGGAGCTTGCGAAGAAGGGAGCTGGAGACTGAAAGAGAGAGAAGAAAGAATTGTGTGGAAGGAACAAGTGAAATAAAGGACATGGCGTGGCTTAAAGCTCCTAAGGAACTCAAGCTCTCTGGTAATGTGGCAGAGTCATGGCAGATCTTTAAGCATGATCTGGAGATATACTTGGAGGCAGCAGCTCTGGAAAAGAAGCCACACACTCAAAAAAATTGCAATTGTTTTTAACCTAGTAGGACATGAGGCTAAAAGCATCTTTAAAGGCATACAACTGACTCCAGAAGAAAAGGCAAGTTATGCAATTGCCGACGCACTGAAGGAGACAGGACTCAATGCTGGGTTTTAACGGCTGCACTCTTTATTTGAATCAGATTTACAATCAATAAATGGGTGGGAGTAAATCGCCTAGTGCGATGTGGGTCCAGTACTTGAACTTTACCTTGTAACATTAACCCAACAACAAACAGGGGTGGTTTCGATGTACCCTCGATTACCACCCCAACCGTGAACATCACGTTTCCCCCTCTCAGTGGTCCCAGCCACAGGCAAGGGGGGCCCCATCCTTTTAATGCGAGTAAGGATAAAGGTGCCTACACACGGGGTACCGTACTTGTCCCTACCGCCCTCGCTCAACACCCCTCCCAGGGAGGCTGCCCCGCCGCTTGCCATACCCTGCTTTTCCAGTGGGTGGGTCTCCCCATCTCTTAAGGAGATTACTCTTATTTATGATAACTCTAACCTACTCTAACTTCTGTACTGGACCCCTGCCAGAGTGCGACAATAATGAGCAGGCACAACAACACCCACTTCCTAGGGAACAATCAATTAGTCAAATACCAGCACTGCGAGGAAGGCAAAAAACGAGACCCTTGTTCAGCCAGATTAGGGTTCCCGCAAAAATTCCTTCCTGACCCCGAATGGTGACCGGTAAAGACCCGCAGTGCAGGGGGAGGGCTGGGTGGGTGCCTAACTCGTTGAAGCTCCAGCCACAAGTGGGGCTGGAGCTGAAACTACATCGGCACGTGAGCCCCGCCCTCCGAGCGGGGTCCACGTGACCGACCCCTGCCTATGCCTAGCAGCCAGGGTTGCCTAGCAACCCTGGCCAGGTTCTCTCAGAGAGGCTGTTTTCCCGCGCTCAGGGAAACTGCTGGAACTCAACAAGCACTCCTGTCCCCTTGCTAAGGCGGGCGCGGCAAGGGGCTGAGCGGAGGCAATTCTATTGGGAAAGTTTGAAGAATATTGCACTCCGAAGAAATGTGAAACCTTTGAGAGAGATAAGTTTCACCTCAGGACTCAAAAAGAAGGTGAATCTTTTGAAGAATTTATTACAGACCTGATGGTGATGAATCAAACCTGCAATTATGGGCAGTTAGCAGAGTCCATAATCAGAGATCAGATAGTCATTGGAACCAAAGACATAAAACTGCAAAAGAGGTTCCTGGAGAACTGTGATCTTACCCTAGACAAAGCCATATGAATGTCCCAGGCTGCAGAAGCAACAAAGACAACAATGCAAGTTTTGGAGGGAAAACAGGACCCTGTTGCCATAGAGATGTTGCAAAACCTACAAAAGGGCTTGCAAGCAACAAGACTCAGCACCTCTAATAGCACAGCAAAGCTTGGAGGAAACAAAGTGCCAACACATGCAGCAGACTGTGAAAAAAGATGTACCAGACCTAGTACCCAATACAGATTCAGGCAATGCCCAGAATTTGCAAAACGCTGCAATACATGCAATCAGTATAATCCTTTTGCAAGAGTCTTCAACAAGGAGCAGCTAGGACACAAGAAGATACAGAGCATGCAGGCCAACAGTGCACTTGAGGATGATGCAGCCAACTCTGAAGAAGAATTCTATATTGGATCTGTGACAGATGAAGACACTATAGAAGAATAGACTATTTCTCTAGACACAAATGGGACTCTGATTAATTATAAATTTGATACTGGCACACAGGTAAATGTAATTTCTGATATTCTTGTAGAGCAGTTACATAAAAAGCCAGACTGTATTAAGAAGAAAAAGATAAAATTGAGGGCATATGGTGGAGAAATAATTCCCACCAAAGGTGTTTGTAAACTGGAGGTGAAATTTCAGAACATTATTGTATTTATTCAATCTGTCATAGTCTCAGGCAACAAGGAGCCTGTGTTGGGATTAAACACATGTTGAACCTTAGGTTTAATTAAAAGAGTGTGTTTTAGATATCCAGATGTTTTTCAAGGTACAGGAAAATTGGCCACAGAATACAAGATACAATTGGCAACACCAAATTACCCACGTATTCATGCATCCAGAAATGTCCCTCTCATGATTAAAAAGAAATTAAAACAAGAACTGAATCTCCTAGTGGCTCAGAAAATCACTAAAAAGGTGGTAGAGCCTACAGAGTAGGTGCACTCGTTGGTGATTGTGGAAAAGAAAGATGGTTCCCTTAAGACTGTGTTTAGAACCTAAAGAGTTAAATAAATATGTACTGAGGGAACACTTTCCATTGTCCAAAAGGGAAGACATTTTTGGAGATATGGCTGGTGCAAAAATCTTTTCCACTTTAGATGCATCATCTGGTTTCTGGCAAATCCCTCTAGAGGAGAGGAGTTCAAGATCGTCTACTTTTAATACATCTTATGGAAGATTCTGCTTTTGCAGATTACCGTCCGGGTTAAAATCTGCTCCCGAGGTCTTTCATAGGACTGTACAACAGATATTTGATGGCATTGAAGGTGCAGAAGTATATATAGATGATGTGTTAATCTGGGGAAAGATGCTGGAAGAGCATGATCTCAGATTACAGCAAGCTCTGGACAGAGCTCGCACAGCTGGTCTGAAATAAGCAAAAATGCAAGTTTAGAACCAGAGAGCTCACATATTTGGGGGAGAGATTAACAGAGGATGGAGTCAGGATTGACCCTGACAGAATACAAGCCATAATTGATATGCCACCCCCAAAGGACAAGGAAGGAGTGCAGAGATTCATAGGTACGATGAATTTAATTATGTGGGCAAACACATACCTAATATGGCTGTTCACACTAGTGACCTCTGTGTAGTCCTGCGGAGAAATGCACAATGGACCTAGGATGCCAACGTGGACTGAATTTGAAACTTTAAAAAGGTTAATTAAGGTAGTCCCAGTTCTCAGGTATTTTGGCCCTAGGCGAGACACTAAAGTCTCCACTGATGCCTCCAGTGAAGGCATAGGGGCAGCCTTACTTACAGAAATATGGTGACCATTGGAGACCAGTAGTTTATGGGTCCAGGGCTCTGAACACTGTAGAGAGGCAGTGTCCTCAGACTGAGAAGAAAGCTTTAGCCTTGGCATATGGGTGCAAGAAATTTCATGTCTTCATTTATGGCAGACAGGTCATAGCTGAAACAGATCACAAACCTTTGGTGGCCATTGCAAAAAAGGGGCTAGCTGATGCTCCCTCCCAGGATCCAAAGACTATTTTTCCAACTCTAGATATATGATTTTTCAATGAAATATAAACCAGGGAAAGACCTTATAATAGCAGATATGCGGTCACGGGCATATGATAGCACTCGCACATGCTGAGTATGACACAGTGCATGTTAACTTGATGCGGAAAAATTCTCCCATCTCAGATGCACAGTGGCTAGAATTTGCAGAGGCCACAACCTCAGATGATACACTGCAGCACATGATCAAAGCTATCCTGACAAAGGGGCCTGCTAACTCGCTGCCAGGCCCGTACAAACACTGCATTGCTGACCTCTCAGTCATTGATGGTGTAGTGTTTAAGGGACACAGAATTGTGGTACCTAAGTTATTGCAAAATAAAATGATTACTAGAATCCATGAGGGTCATCTGGGGATTGAAAAATCTAAGCGAAGGGCCAGGGGTATTTTGTACTGGCCACAGATGAATGAGGCAATTGAGCATGTTGTAAATAACTGTGAGACATGTCGCAAATATCAACCTAAGCAACAGAAAGAACCTATGGTGTTTGACCAGAACACTCAAGTCCCTTGGTATAAACTGGGGGCAGATCTTTTCCAATATAGTGGCAAGGGCTATCTCATAGTCTTCGACTATTACTCTCATTACCCTGAAATTGCATTATTGCAATCCACTACGTCACGCCATGTAATACACCATGTGAAATCAATTTTTCTAGGCATAGTATCCCTCAGATTCTAATGTCTGATAATGGACCTCAGTTTGGGGGACACAAGTTCCGTAATTTTCCAAAGGACTATGAGTTCACACATATTCAGTCTGGGATACCCACAATCTAATGGGCTAGCTGAAAATGGTGTTAAAATAGCAAAACGATTGTTAAAGAAGGCTGCTGACTCAGGAGCAGATCCATGTCTAGCACTGTTAATTACAGAGCAACTCCTCTGAGTCATGGCCTGTCCCCTGCAGAGATCCTATTTCACAGAAGGATCACAACCATACTACCTAGTTTCATAGATACAAGACTTCCAAACAAGGTATGCTTAAACAGGTATAAACAGCAAGATAACATGAAACAGAAGCATTACTATGACAAAGGGGTAAAAAAGCGTTACCACCTTTGAAGCCTAATGATGCTGCTGTCTTACTGCATGATGGTACCTGTTGGGCCAAAAGGGCCATAGTGCTGAAAGAAGTGGCACCACATTCGTATGCAGTGCAAACACCAGATGGACAAACCTATAGACATAACAGGAGGCATCTGCGATACCTTCCTAAACAGGAAAGGAATAAGGAAGCAGTTGGTATGAAACTGAGCTGAGAAGAGAGCTCTGAAGAGTCTGTCAAGGATACAGCTCATCATAGTACTATACAGGATATCCCGGGGGTAACAAGGAACATGGATGCACTTCCTGGAAGATCTAGGAGAGAAAGCAGAGCTCCTGAGAGACTTATTGAACACTGCTAAAGTTGAGTTATTGGCTGTCAATGTTTGAATTCTGTTTTTAAAGAAAAGTGTGGGGGGCGGGCAGATGTTGAGATGGTGACAGTGCTTTAATTACTAGTTAGGTAACAATAAGATTATTGTGCACTGTATCTTTAAAAGGTGTATGTTATTACCAATGCCTCCTAGTCATACTGGAAGGATCAAGACAGAGGGCAGTGCTTTACCAGACATGAGAGCTAAGACACCTCTTCTTACAGTCTTCCCAAAGGACTAGACCAACAGCCTTATGTTAATAAATGTTCTTGTTAAGTAACCAACAAGTCTCCTGAGTCATAATCTGAAAGATCAACACACCCACCACCCGTGGTGTTTCCGTGGGCGGACACCCATCTCCTTCACCCACCGCCACAGCATACACATGGATGCCCTCCCTCCCCCTACTGCACACCTGCATGCCCAACAGGGCTGGGGGCATCCGTGTAAAAATATATTTAATTACAACTAGTACTGAAGTGAATAGCGCTTTCCCTAATTAGGAATCAAATTTCAATATTCATTTCCTTTCACAAACCCCAGAAATTGGATTTGCATCTTTGGAGAACTCCAGACTGGGTTATGTATTACGTATGTATTACGGAGACCTGGCTGGGCACTGAGTCGGGGCCTATACTGGCTGATCTTGTTCCAGCTGGGTACTCCGTACAGCCTCAGCTGGGGTGCCGGGGGGGCAGCATAGCCATTATTTTTAAGGATACATTCTCTGTGAGGAGATTTCCTCTGCAAACTATCATGGGTATAGAGGGCCTTCATCTGGTGTCAAATTTGGCCAGAGACAGAGTAGGGATACTTGCTGATATACCGCGCATCCACCTGTACGGCAGTTTCCCTGCCTGCACTGAACGAGCTGGTGTCGGAGGTGGTCTTGCAGTCCCCCAGGGCGATAGACCTGGGGGACTTCAACATCCATGCCAACGCCAGTCTTGGAGGGGCAGAGCATGAGTTCATGGCCACCATGGCTAACATGGGCCTGTCTCAGAGAATGGTGGGCCCCACACATGTTGGAGGACATACCCTGGCCATGATATTTTGCACAGACCTTGAGGCGGGGGATCTGTTAGTCGGGGAGGTGTCATCAGTGCTCTTGTCATGGATGGATCATTATCTCTTCTGGGCCGGTATCCTGGTGCATGTTGGGCCCCTGATGGCTTATGGAACCTGGAAGGTTCCAGATGGCTCTAGGGGATGTTTCCTCTGATTTCGATGGCCGCTCACTCAATGACCTCATGACCATATGGAACTCCGTGCTGGTGGAGGCCATCAACTGGGTGGCTCCCAGGTGTCTTCTCCCAAACCACCGACAATGCGGGTCCCCATGGTATACGGAGGAGCTGCAGCAGATGAAGCGGGAAGGGCGGCAGTTAGAGCGACAGTGGCATCACTCAAGTGCTGAAGTTGACCGATTGCAGCATAGAGTCTGGTTGCATACCTATGCTGTGGCAGTGTGGGCAGCAAAGAAAGTTTTCTTTG
Organism: Sphenodon punctatus; assembly: GCA_003113815.1. Taxonomy (NCBI): domain Eukaryota; kingdom Metazoa; phylum Chordata; class Lepidosauria; order Sphenodontia; family Sphenodontidae; genus Sphenodon; species Sphenodon punctatus. The sequence continues at coordinate 98,982 of QEPC01000858.1, forward strand.
CTGCCCTCACTGCATCTGCTAAGTCCTGCCCAGTGGAGCTTTTCTGGGTGGTGAGGGGGCTGGTCAGTCCGACCGACCTCCACCTGGATTTAGAGTCATCAAATGCCCGCTGTGATTTGTTTGGAGACTTTTTTGCAGATAAAATTGCTCAAATCCACCACCATTTTGACACATCATTTTTAGGTGAGTACTTACACATCAGTAGGTGAGCCAGAGGCAGTAAAAGCCCCATCTTGTCCTGTTTTGTGGGATGAATTTTGGGATGTGTCGCCCTCAGATGTGGAGGATGCTCTTGGGACTGTTCAAGCCCCTTATTGTGAATGAGATCCATGCCCATCCTGGCTGGTCAAGGCCAGCCGGGAGACATTAGGGCTGTTGCTGCCAGGGATTGTCAATGCCTTCCTTGGGGAGGGCAGGGTGCCGGACTGTCTCAAGGAGGCTGTGGTGCGACCCCTGCTCAAGAAACCATTATTGGACATTGGCGTCCTGGCCAGCTATTGGCTGGTCTCTAACCTTCCCTTCCCCATTCAATAACCTTCCTTCTTAGGGAAGGTTATTGAATGGGTAGTGGCCTGGCAGCTGCAACAGCATCTGGACCAGATTAATTTTCTCGATCCCTCGCAGTCTGGCTTTCATCCGGGATATGACACGGAGATTGCGCTTGTCCTTGGTCGACGACCTCTCCCGTGAGTTGGACTGGGGTTATTCAACCCTGTTCATCTTGTTAGATCTCTCGGCTGCATTTGATACCGTTGATCATGAGTTGTTGGTGACTAGGCTGCAGGACCGGGCAGGGATTGGCAGGACCATTCTTCAATGGTTCCACTCTTTCCTGGTTGGGAGAACCCAACGTGTGGTCCTGGGCAATTTTTCATCTTCTCCCTGTGGCTTCATGTGTGGAGTCCCGCAGGGTTCTATCCTGTCCCCTCTCTTGTTCATTGTGTACATGCAGCCTTTGGGAGAGGTTGTTAGGGAGTTTGGCGTACGGTGTCATCAATATGCTGATGACACCCAGCTATATCTCTCGTTTTCATCCGACTCAGGACTGGCAGTCTCGGTGTTTACCTGGTGTTTGATGGCTGTGGGGGATTGGATGAGGTCGAGCTGCCTGAAGTTAAATCCCGAGAAGACAGAGGTGATGGTTGTGGGGAAGGCCAGGGGAGTGGTGGCCCCCATCATCGATGGGGTCTGTCCTGCCCTGATATCTCAGGTTCAGAGTCTGGGGGTGCTCCTGGACCCACAGCTCTGCCTGGATGTCCAGGTGGTAGCTGTGGCAAAGGGGGCATTATCACCAATTACATCTGGGGTGTCGGCTTTGGCCGTATGTCAGACTCGGATCTGGCCACAATCGTCCATGCTTTTATTAACTCGAGACTGGACTACTGTAATGCACTCTACGTGGGGCTACCCTTGGTGCTGGTTTGGAGACTGAAGCTGGTAAAGAACGTGGCGGCTCGTCTCCTAACAGGGACGCGCTGACGCAAGCACATCACGCTGGTGCTTTGCTCTCTGTGTTGGTTGTCGATAGTCTTCCGGGCCCAATTCAAGGTGTTGGTGTTGACATTTAAAACCCTAAACAGCCTGGGCTCAGCCTATCTGCAGAACTGCCTCACCCTCCAGATCCTGGATTGGACCCTGTGGTCAGCCGGGGGCGCCCTTCTCGAGGTCCCCCGGGTTTCTCGGGTGTCGACCTTGCGGAGGGCATTATCTGTGGCCATGTCGCGGCTGTGGAACTGCGTCCCACTAGAGGTCTGCCTGACCACCGACCTCCCTGTTTTCCATAGACAATGTAAGACCTGGCTATTCTGTCATACCTTTCCCGAGGGAGATGGTTTGGGTTAGGGTGGGGTGGGGTAGGGGGTAATTTGTTTTACTGTGTGTTTTTTAATTGTATTATTGTTGTTTTTTAATCTGTATTAATATGTTGTTAGCCACCCTGAGATGCTTTTAGCAGGAGGGGGCAGCATACAAATTTTATAATAAATTAATTAATTAATTAATTAATTAAAAACTTCAACTTTGATTACTTCCCCTTCACAGCCTGCTTTGATCTAATCTTACTTACACAAAATTACTTAACACCAAAAGAATGAGTTACCAAACAACGTCAAGCCACTGAAACAAAACAAAATTATTGAAAAACATTTTCAAAAGATGTCCAGAAATTTAGATTTGTACTTGCAAAAAAATCAAACTTCATGACAAATATTCATTTCAGGTCCAGTTACAGCCTTGCATATAAAACTAAACCAAACACATTTTCCCCACACAGGTGGAGAGAGATAGGGCAAATAGAAAAAGTTCAATGGGGATGCTAACGGCCCACTAAAAAAAATAGGATACAAACTCGGTCATATACATGCAAGAAAACAGAAAAAATAAACAAACTTATTTTGCCTTCCTCTTCATTTTAACAAATGAGAGATATGAGGTTGACTCGGATCTTGATGGACACATTACAAACTGTAGCAGCTGCAAGTTATCCTGTGTCTTTGGCGGAGGGGGGTAGTAAGATTGGTAGCATCCCTGCCAAAAAATAATAAAAAATAATAATGGTGAAAATAAAAATAATCAAGAGTGACATAGGGCATTTTCACACAAGACACTCTCCACCCACTATACATGTTACAGGGCACCCATAGGGCAACACTGCAGACCTGCAACATGTATAGTGAGTGGGTGGGTGGGTAATGGGTGGAGAGTGCCTTGTATGAAAATGCCCTTAGAGGACTGCACGTGTTTCCAATCGAGATTCTCCTGCAAGCAATAAATGATGCCACAGCTACCTAATAGAGTGTTATCCCACTGACCCAACAATGTAGCTGAGTAAAAATAAGACAAGTGTATTTTTCCAACATAAAAAATAAAATAAAAAATACTTGCCACTTGTTTCCTCCTTGGCTACATTTATTGTGTCTTGTTTGTCCTTTAAAGACATCATTACTGTTGTCATACAACCCCCTCTAGATAACATCTAAGCAATGTAGCTGTAAACACAGGCATATATGGCACGGATAACAATAAACAGACCTCAAAAAGCCACCAAGATAATTATAGCCCTGTATAATGAAGTCTGTTCTTTATTCCCCTCCTAGAGGATGTTTCATTATCCCGGTATTATTCTGCACACAGAAAGAATTTCCTGAAGGTGACCTTTTTATGGGCAGTATCCATAGTAACAGATTTCCAACTGCTAACGGTGTGAGACTGCTTGTACACTGCAAAATGTTACTGGGATGCCGAGGATTGATGTTTTACCTTGCCCGCTAGAGACAGTAACTGCATAAATACTTATCAATTGAAGAGCAGAGTAACTTGTTACAAAGAAATTTAAGGCTGCATTTGCCTTTCCCTTGCTAATCAGACACGAGTTTTTCCTGCCACAGGCCTCTTGATACCCCACACAGAGCCAACAATAAAAACAAAATCGAGAACCAGTTATGACAAGGGAAAAGGAAAAGGAGAAAAAATTCCTTCTGCTATCTTTCCCAAGGTAAAATCTAACAAGTCAGAAAGTACAAGCTGCTTTGCCATTAGAGCTGTAGTTGCCAAACTTTTGGGGCCAAGAGAGCTTTGTCAACCCTCAGGTTATCCCACAGATCTGCATACAGGCTGGCTGCAGATACACAAGACAGGGTGGTTTAGTTTTGGTCCCTGCCAGCACATTAGCCATCTCTTGGAGATGGGGGAAGAGGCAATAATGCACATGGCCTGATTGTAGCCCCCATAGTCAGTGCATACACATTACAGCCATCTCCTAACCCTCCTCTCCCTCAACTACTTCCCAGACATAGCTGCCTCACTGGCAGGGACTATGGTCCACCCTGAGGTAGTCAGACCCAGGGTAGTAAAGCAGGAAGCTGCAAGTTTCACTCTTGAATATAGTTCCACAGCCTGGCTGTAGAATGCCTCCCAGGGGTCCCAAGGCCACAAGTCAAGGGTGTCGTTTTAATAGGGGCAGATGGTGCAGCTGCACTGAGGCCCAGAAGATGGGGCAGCCCACGCTCCCTAGTGCAGCTGCATTTCCTCTAGGGTCATGCCAGCCTAGCTCCTCCCCTGCTACCAGTACTGCACAGATCACACTGTTTGGGTACCACGGCTTTTGTAGTACACAGACTTAGCTTTTGCTACTGGCCAGAGAGGAAGTTCCATAAACAGGAACTTCATATTTGCCATAGCTGTTAAAATTTCCCCTCCCCAACTGTGTTTTATCAGCATATGCTGAGAGAAGGGCAATGGCAGGAAGTATGGAAAGGCAAGTTTGTGAGGAATGAGAGCGTAAGGTGTGGTCTGGACAGGGAGACTTTGATGCGACTCCCCCGGCTGAGAAACAGGAGAATGGGGTGGGAGTAGGGTGGAAGGTTTTGGGGGTTAACCATGACCCCTCTGTGAAAGGGGGGCAAGACTTGGGAAGGGGACTCCATCTGAGAGATGGTGGAATGGGAGTGGATGGGACAGAATGGCTGGGCATGGGGGAGGCGTGGGGTTCTTTTTAAATGTATTTAATTGATGTTTTGTTAATGATTATATTTATATGTATTTTAACTGATTTTTTGTTAAGGAGTAGATTTTTCTCTTGTCAGCTGCCCTGAGCCCCAAGTAGATAGGTCGGGGTATAAATACAAAATGTAATCTAATATCAGATCATTGGTCCACAAAGCCCATTCTCCTGCTTCTGGGAGCAGCCAATAATTTGTGCTTGAAAAAAGAGGACTTGCAGGTTTAGCCCAATAATTGCAGGGCTGTGGGCAGCTTCCCCAGCTGACGCCAGTCGGAGACATCAGGCAGCCCTGAGCAGCCATCTGCCAGGCTGTTGCAGAAGCAGGGGAGTGCACAACTTACTGATAAGTGACCCATACTCCTCGGCTGTTTATGGTGGAGCTGAGCTGCCATATTCAGAGTTGCTCAAAGCTCAGACCTCAGCAGTGAGTGCTTGCATTCCAGTCTGAAATCCAGCCCCTACCTGCAACCCAGCTCCAGCCTGCCTCTAATCCTTGCTTTCACCTTGCCTCTGAGCCTGCACTCCAGTGATTGTCCTGTCTCCTGCTCCACTTGGATTGGCTGCACAACTCTGATCCTTGATCTGATTTTTGATTATAATTCTACCTGCTCCCGACCTTGGATTTTGACCTGCTTTTCTTCCCAACTTTTGACTATGCTTGACCCTGATCCTGCAAAGCACTCTCACTATCCTGATCCTTTAAGAACTCAACCGGAGCTGTTTTTAGACAAGCCGTGACTTTTAAAAATCCTGCGGGCGGGGATTAGATTCGACATTTTGCACGTTAAAGCTGGTTGCGCATTCTTTTAAAACCATGAATGAAATACCCCAACATCGAGGTATTTAGTTCGTGGTTTTAAAAGAACGCACAACCGGCTTTAACGTGCGGAATGCCTCATCTAATTCCTCCTGCAGGATTTTTAAAAGTTGCGCAAGCATGCCGCGCTCATCTAAAAGTGGCCCAGGTCTGACTGCTCATGTCCTGGTGACCAAACACATAGTCCCCAATTCAACAAAGATTCAGATAACTACTCAACAATTTAGACGTTTGCTGAATTCATGCATTTGCCAGTTACACTGTGCTGCATTCAGAGAAATTCTCTCCTAGGTTGTTGTTATTAATTTTTATTTATATAGCACCAGCAATGTACTTCATGCCATACAATCATAATTAGTGATAGGTCCCTAATCTGCGGGGCTTACAATCTAGGAAACACAAGGAAGGGGGAACAAGGGAATGGAGATCATAGGGAGAGACAGGGATACTTTCATTAAGTTGAGAAATCACAGGTGCACGTCCTTAGCATAGTTACAGGGGAGAAGAGGGCATTGGGTGAAAGGATAGTATCAGTGATCCAATTAAAATTGGATTTGCCCCACCTTACATCCTCTACACTATCATCTCACAATCACAGGCACCTTACTCCCTTCCACTCCCCTTTCCAGGCACCCTCTCAGCGATTTGTCCCATAATACCACACCTACTCCCTTACAAATGCATACTTATTATTATTATTATTATTAACAAACATTTATATAACACCAGCAGTGTACCTGGCACTTTACAAAGTAATAAAATAGACATGGTCCCTGCCCCTAGGGCTTACAATCTGAGAGACAGGAGCTGGGGGAGAGACTTAGGAAGGGGAACAGAGGGAGAGACAAGGGGTCTAACATTCATGAAGATGCGAGGTCTCAGGTGCACGTACTTGGCTTGGTTATGATGAGAATGACAGCAGGCAGGTCCATGTTGCAAGGATAGGGGTAAACAGACCATAGGTATAAGAAATAGTGACTCAGCAGGATAAAGAGTCAGACAGAGCAGAGCAAAAGAGGTGAGTTTTAAGGAGAGATTTGAAGGTATGAAGGGAGGGGGCAAGGCGGATGTGGACAGGGAGGGAGTTCCAGGCATGGGGGGCAGCAAGTGAGAAGGGACGAAGGCGCTTAGGGGAGCAGGGAAGGCGTGGAAGGGTGAGAGAAGGGACAGAGGAGGAGCGAAGTGCACGAGCTGGAGTATGGAGGGCAATAAGCGCAGAGAGGTAGGGGGGAGTGAGGTTGTGAAGAGCTTTATAGGTGAAGACCAGGAGCTTGTGCAGGATTCGTTCAGGAAGGGGAAGCCAGTGAAGCGAAGAGAGGAGGGGCTGCACATGGTCGAAGCGACGGGCGAGGTGGATGACCCTGGCAGCAGAGTTTTGGACGGAGATGAGGGGGTGAAAGGGGAGACTGGGGAAGACCAGAAAGAAGGAGGTTACAGTAATCGAGGCGAGAGATGACCAGAGCATGAACAAGAGTTTTGGCAGACGAGACAGAGAGAAAAGGGCGAATCTTAGCAATGTTATGGAGGGAGAAGCGACAGGATTTAGCAACAGAGTCAATGTAGGGTTTAAAAGAAAGGGGTGAGTTAAAGATGAAGCCTAGGCTACGGGCTTGGGGAACAGGCAGGATGGTGACTCCATCAATAATTATTGACAGTGAGGAAGGAGAGGAAGGATGAGGGGGGAAGATAAGGAGTTCAGTTTTAGCCATGTTGAGTTTGAGTTGATTTTGAGACATCCAGGTAGAGATGTCAGAGAGACAGTTGATGAGACGAGCTTGAACAGAGGGAGAGAGAGGAGGAGTAGAGAGATAGAGTTGAGTGTCATCAGCATAGAGGTGGTATTGGAAGCCATGGGAGGCAATGAGTTACCTAAGGATACTCTGGCCTTACCCTCCCATGATGCAATGCTCCCCAGCCTCTGCATATAACCCCCGTGCCTTGCTTTGCTCAGTGTACAGCTTGGATTTCTGACTTGCCTGATGAAGGATCCTGTGAGGTCCAAAAGCTTGCAAACCTCCACCAACCTAAGTTGGTCCAATAAAAGATATCTCTACACTACTGTGTCTCTACGACTTGAAATATGGTCACACTGATACATCCAAGTAGCAATATATTCACCAAGTTAACTGTGTACTGCATAAAGTCATTCACAAGGAGAAATTAAAAAGGGAGGGAGCAGAAGTAGTAGCTTAGAATTTGAGACAGAAGTTCCGAAGCTATACAGAGATGATAGAAAGAAATGTCACATAAGATGGAGATAAAGTAGTCCAGATGATCACTTTTATTGGACTAACTTCTGTTGGGGAGAGCATGCAAGCCTTCGGGCCACACTGGGCCCTTCTTTAAGCATGCAAGGAGTGAGAACTAAAAGAGTGAGGAAGAGCCCTGCGTGGCCTAAAAGCTTGCACACACTCACCAACAGACGTTGGTCCAATAAAAGAGATCATCTGAACTATTTAGCCTCCATCTCTTACATTTTGGACAAATGTGTCAATCACCCTCTCTTGCTAGACATAAGTGATTAAGATAGCAGCTGCCGATTGTTGCTCATTTTCATTTTGCTTACAAATGGTTGAACACTTAAAAGATAAAAAAATAATGAGTAAGCTTTTCCCAGTTGTCTTACTGTATCTGGAGGGGAAATGTGAGGTTGGCTGGGGACCATGAGGCAGAGTCTAGTGACAACAAAAGGAAAGGGAGGAAAAGACAAATGCCCTAGCTCCCAAAGCTAGTTTCCACTCCCAGTCAAGATTAAACTTCTGAAATTTTTTAATTTCAAAATTACATTTACATTTCCAGCCAGGACAATCCCCAGGCAGTACTGACGCAAAAGAGGCAAGATGAGAGAGCCCTAAACAGCAAGATCTACTTCATTTTCTGTCTTCTGCAGCCACAAACACACAAGAAAAACAGCCATATCTTTCCAACATCTGAAATCAAAATGATCTCTTCCTCCAATTCCCCACCAACTGCTTTCTGGCTCAGAGCTTTCCATGCATTGTGGCTCCACTGCAAGAGCCTTGGAAATTCTCCACTGAAGTCATAAACACTGATAGAAGCTATCTAGCAAAAGGAAGTGTGCATCAGTGGCCATTTTTATATAGATGCCCTCCCCCACCTCCCACCCCCACTGGGTGTGCAAGAGGGTGTTCGATGCAGGGGAAGGTGTCCGTGTAATGCCATGACGGTGGGTGGGAGGATGGGTGTTTGTCCATGCAAACAGCACAGGCGGTGAGTGGGGGTGCATGCATACTCCTGGCGCACACCCACCTCCACCCACTGTGGCAGCACACCCATTCCCCCACCCCACACACCCCGCTGCCCATGTAAAAAGGGTCAGTATTAAGTTTCCATGTGATTTCGTTTGGCTCAGCCTCTACGGGTGTTTTTAGACACTTCCGCAGCTGCTCTGGGGATGCACCCCCACGTCCACCCACTTCCAGCCCCACACCCGGTCTGCTTTAGACAGACTCAGCAGATTCCCTTGGCCATGGTCCATCCACACATTCCCTTGGCCATGGTCCATCCACACAGTGCCCCCCACCACCACCAATAGAGCAGCCCTCTCCACTGGTGGGGTTCCAGGATATTCTGAGCACTGCAAGCAGGACTGCCTGCAGGACTGCTCTGTTTCAACATCTGATGGGCCACCATCAGTCAGACCAGCGAGCCTGGGGGTGAAGCAGGCTGGCACAGGTGCTCCCAGGGCTGCCGTCCATCTGTTTACACCCTATGTGTCATTTTTCTGGCTCAAAAAAGACAGTGGAATTGGGATCAGAGGAATCCTATAGGTACAGAACTGGCATTTTCTTTTTCTAGTCAGAGATTGTTTCACCAACTTTCATAGGATCCATTTGTTAAATGAATGCCATGCTTATAATGCAGTGAACTGATACTATAAGAAAAGGGGCATGTTTCAAAGAGGACCTTGTTGTGACACCAAAAGGTGTAGCACAGAGCACTTAGCATAATAAAGAGAACCCCAGAACAGAACTGTAAGGCCACTTTTACGTGAGGTGCTTGAAGCGCCTCTGGAGCCCTGTACTGAAGAGAAAAGGCATGCGGGGAGTGTTTACCCGCTTCCCGTGCTACTGGAAGTGGCATACCACCCATTCTCTTCAGCAGCATTGGCTGCAGATATGGGACTTTAAAGAGGTGCATTCTGTAGACCTCAATTTTCAGGTCTACAGAATGCGCCTCTTAAAAGGCTTGCGTCTGCAGCCACCACCGCTGAAGAGAATGGGCAGCACGTCACTTCCAGTAGCGCGGGGAGCTTGTAAACACTCCCCGCATGGCTTTCCTTTTGAATACGGGGCTCCAGAGACGCTTCTAAGCACCTCGTGTAAAAGTGCCCTCAGACTCTTGTAACTGACTTAGGCTGCGTTCCCACCTGCAGCGGCAGTAGCAGCAGCGGGAGGGGCAAGGGAAGACGCGGCAGCACAGAGGAGCCAGCCAACAGGGAAAGAGCTGGTGCAAATGGGGATCTTTTGCGGCTTCTCTTGCGCATGGCAGGGCAGGAGTTTGAGCCCTGACATGCGCGAGAGAAGCGCAGCAGATCCCCGTTCGCACCGGCTCTTTCCCTGTTGGCTGGTTCTTCTGTGCTGCCGCGTCTTCCCTTGCCCCTCCCGCTGCCACCAGTGCCACTGTAGGTGGGAACGCAGCCTTACTTTGCATTTCCCAACACCTTTATCTGACTTCTCACTACTAACCCTTTCCTTAGTAAGGTTTGTTTTGTTTCAGCACATGTTACCCATTCAGGAAAGAGTCTTGACATATAAAATAGGTAAGTTTATTAGATCCAAGTTCTGACATTTCTTGATAGTGCAAACTGGGCCTTCAAGGAGAGGCAAGCCTGGGGTGGCTCCCCACACACAGCCAGCAGCAGCACTCTGTCCTACAGTAGGCCTCTCTCAAGTGTTCCCCCTACACAGTTTAAAATGGGCAGTTCTTCTTTTTTCCAGTTACATGCTTCATATAACTGCTAATATAGCTATTTAATTAAAACATTAAACATTACAATGAATATAAGAGAAAACATCCCATCTACCCATCTCTGAAATTACATTCATTTTAAAACCCTCACACAGACATCCGGGGGCGGGGGGGGGAGTGTCCCCATCCAGCAAGGGAGCTGCCACACAGAGAGGGGAGTAAAGTCAAGCGCAAAGGGCCTGTCACTGCCCCAGCCCAAGGAGCAGGCTTCCCGCAGGTGCAAGGTATAAGGGATCCTGGTCTTAAGACTGTCCTGACACTTTACCCCTAGTTTTGTGAACTGGTAATTTGGTAGATGTCTCCATGAGGCCCAGGGCAAAGAGAGTCCCTTGATCCTTAGCACTTAGCAGTGTGTAGGGTCAGGTTGGAGCTTGACCTTGTCTAAATCCCTGACATCCAGGCAGGGGGGAATGTGCCGGGTCCATGACATGCTCTACTGTTGATATTTACAATCAGCTATTGTTTCCAATACATTCATCTACCCCTTTTCCACATACTCCAACAGTATCTTTTTGCCTGGTACAGTAACTGGTTTTGTTGCTTTGTACCAAGCTCCCAGCAATGTACGGTTTGTACCAGGTTCAGAAAACAATGGGGGCGAGGGGGGTGTCACCAACACCTAATTAATCCATCTGAAGAAACCTAGTTCTTTCAATGAAACTGAAATTGAGATTGGAAGTCCTGACTCGTTCATTGCTGGGGGGGCGGGAGTAGGGTTGCCACCTATGCAAATTTTTAAGGAACGCTTACGAAAAATACATGTTGCACGCCCTGCATTGGCACCTAAGGCAGGTCCTGCAACATGTATTTTTCATAAGCTTTCCTTAAAAATGTGCATAGGTGGCAAGTCTAGCAGGAGTGGGACATCCTCTCTCACTTTAACGAGCTTGGGATGAAACAGGGCTCTCAAAGAACCAAGAAAAGTAACAGTCGGACAGGAGACAGCTGAAAACTAAAAGAGGTAGGACGATGCTTGTGTGTTTGAGAGACAATTCTTTAGCTGTTGAAAGGGACTGTCACTGCTTTCACTTGGGATCCTCTGAGCATCTTTAAAACTAAAACTTTACAACCAAAGTCAGTGCACCCATTTGAGAATTTTGACTTTTTAATAGGCTGAGTTGTAACTGGACCCATCAGTTCTGCACATACAAACATACATGTATACAGACCTCACAGACCAAACATACATCACAGACCTTTTTTTCCCAACTGAGCCCCAAAGTTAGTCAGTGGGCTATTACAAAGTTTCATATAAATATTTAATGAATTGATGTAACATGAAGTCTCTCTCTTTTTCTCTCTCAGTGTTGGAGGCTAGGCTTTTCTCTTATTCAATTTGTAACTCCAAACTCTTTCTGAGGTGTGACCAGAGAAGATATGTATGACATTGTGTGCGATATGTTTATATGTAAATACTAGGAGTGTGCATGTTGTTTTTGTTATTACAATAACGAAAATTAAAACCATTGTTTTTGTTTTCATTACTGCAATAATGAAAACGACAACTGAGAACAACAACAATAACAACAAAAATGACAATCAAGAATACCAAAAACAACCACCAAGAATACCAATAATAGTAACGCTATCGATACCACTATCGATATCAAAAATTATACCAAAAACAATACCAAAAACAATAACAAGAAACAAAAATGACAATGTTGTTATCATTGTCATTATTATTATTAGTGCTGTGGCAGTTTGGGTTTTCGAGGGAAAATGTGGAGAGGGGAGGAGAGAGCAGACATCCCAGAGTCTTTACAGGGTTGAACTCTTGAACTGTGCCTGTGTTGGGAGGGGCGAACAGCTCAGCAGTATCTGATGGATGTATCCCTGGCCAATGAGCAGCACAAGCAGACCCCAGCAGTCTCATGGGACTCTGTGATTGCTCAATGCCTGCTGCCTCCCACAACCAATCAGGGGGGCTCTGGGGAAGGGCACTGCAACCCTTTATAATGGGAGGGTCAGGTTTTTTCTCTTGGTTGTGTGAGAGCTCTGCTTGTCAGGTTGCATTTACAGAACTGTGGTGCTTGCACATAAAAAATCCTCCCTAGCCCTCATTGTATTAATTAATTAATTAGATATTCCCACCAATACCTTTCCTTCCTCATACCCTACATTTTATTTTCTCCCTTTCCCTGCCCTTCTCCCCCCTGTACATTATATATAGATAGGTAGTATAGATTAGATATAGGTATATATTATAGACACATAGATTAGAAGTTATATAGATAATTGATTAGATAATAGATAGTTTTCCTTTCCCCTAGTTGTGCACAGGAATCAATAACAATACCAATACTAGAAATAAAATCTTTGTTTGAAATGGTAACTATATCAATAACGATAACTAATATCGATACTGATAATGAAAACGATATAAAATGATTTTAAAAATGATAACAAAAACAAAAACAACCTTGTCATTAATAACAATAACAAAAATGACATTTTTGAATAACAAAAACGAAAAACGAAAGCAACATGGGGGCCTGGTGCAAACCCCTAGTAAATACAATTTGCAATTCTTTTTCTCCCATCAAGAGGCACATTCAATAGATGATTCATTCATCATTTCACTTTGTTCAAAACCTCAACTGAGGTAAAGCTTCCTTGAAAAGCGTCCCTATTTTAGCACAGCTCCGTTAATTTACTAGCGCCATAGATGTGTTTTGTTAGAGTGTGAGGGATTAGCTACATGAAACCTGAACAAGGAGCAGGCGGCACCAAACAATAGGCTTACTTTTGCTTATTACTGTAACACTAGCAAGTGGCAGGAGTCCAAAGTTTGAGCCTCATTTATGTTTGTGTGTTCCAAAACAAAAATTGTGCCATTACGGAGACTGCAAGATAAGGCACACTGGGCAGGCATATAGATCATTCAGCAACCTCCTTGCTAAAGGAGACGCTAAAAGTTTGAAGGTTTTGAACATTGCCTGAATTTTATTGCTGTTTTATTGATTGTAAGCCACCCTGAGCCTCTGCAGGAAGAACGGGATATAAATTTGACTAAATAGTCTCTAGGTAGAGTGGAGATGACTCATTACAAGTACTACTGAGATCACTATGGGTTATTTTATGAGCACTCAGCTCCTATCTAGGCACCAGATACACGGTCAGATTACTGAAGTGTTCAGGGTGCTACGGGCAGATTTTCAGGAGCAATGCCTGAGCACTTGTATTCATTTTATTTATTTATTTATTTTATAAATTTATATCCCGCCCCCTCCTGCAATGCAGCTCGGGGCGGCTAACAACAGTAATAAAAACAATTAAAATTACTTAAAATATAAATATAAAATACATCAATAAAACAGGGCTAGAAAACAATAATAAATAGATAAATGGGCGGGGGATTAAAATCA
>QEPC01000858.1:112759-160788 GCA_003113815.1 Sphenodon punctatus
AACCCCCAACCTCACTGTTGGTGTTTTTTCTCCCCACAGGTGTCCCGCGGGGATGATGAGCAGCGGCGGCGGCCCCAGCGGCAGGTGGCAGCGGCGACAGCGGCAGCGGTGGCAACGGCGGCGGCGGCGAGGCAAGCAGGCCCCCCCGCACCAGCAGCAAGCAGGTGAGTGGGGTTGATGGTCTTCCCCCTGCAGGGGGCCATCGGAGGTGGAGCCAGAAATTAAGCCTTAAATCACTAAGGGGACATTCAGATGTGCGCTTAATTTGCACAGCAGCGGCGGCGGCATTGTGCGATTTAAAGCAACGCGCACTTACGGGTTGGTGTGAATGCACCAATTCAGCATAATGTGAACTGTTGGAGTGCAGTTTTAAAAGCTGCTTGGAGCAGCTTTTAAAACCGCACTCCGACAGTTCGCATTACGCTGAATTGTGCACACTAGGTGCATTCACACCAACCCGGAAGCGTGCGTTGCTTTAAATCGCACGATACCGCCGCCACTGCTGTGCAAATTAAGTGCACATCTGAATGCAGGCTTAGGACTCTTGACTTATTCACATTGGCAGGAGCTTCAGGAAGAGAAGTATGTACTCCAGAAAATGAGGACTGGAATACATACTCCCCTTCACTTTTTACTTCAAAGCAATTGAATTGTGAACACTTTACTTTGAAATAAAAAGGAAGAATAGTTTGATTTGTCAAGAGCATTAGGAGGAGATTGCGAAGTAACTATTTCTGGTTGCAGTGTGAATGATACCAAAGTGGACTAATTACTTCTGTTTCTCACTATTTTCTAGAACGAGCCTAGGTGTCACACATGACGCTTTCTGACGTGCATAATGCACCCAGTTTGCCTCCATGAGAAACTGAGAGGGGAAAATCAGGCGTGGCTTTTGTCACATGGGAAAACAAAGTCATGCAGCTTTGGTGGTGGTCAGGCAGGAAAAGCAAAGCTGGGGTTGTGCGCTTTGCATCCCTTGCATGATCACCATCAAAGGCTTTGTTTTCCCACGTGACAAAAGCCGCACCTGATTTGCTTCCCAGAGTTTCTCACAGAAGCAAATCAGGCATGTTTATGCACATTTGAAAGTACCCACATTGGGAGTTGCTAGGATGCTGAGCACTCTTAAAAGTCAATCCCTTACTAGGTATTAACCGACATAATGCTAGCCTCTTATTTTCAGCATTAGACACACATTAGACATGATGTCTCATTGTGGAACACATATCTCAATATGTGCTTACCACAAATTGGGTTCCCAGTAATCATCTGCCACCATCATATTGGGTGTTTTCAAATGAGACGATAGTCCACTGGAGTCTGTGTTTGGTTTGTGCAGCACCCACTCAGCTCTCACATATTTAACGTGTCCAGCCGAATAAACGGGCAGCCCCCTACATGTATTTCAAGCACTTGCGGGCATCACCCCCTGGCAATGCCGGTGAGAGCGAGCGAGGAGAGAGGGGCAGGAAGCGGTTGCTCCTTAGACAAACTAGGATTTTCACCCATTACTATGGTGCCGGCGGACCTGTACATGGGAATGCCTAATAAACAGTCAGGGGGACACCCACCTGGTGTGGGCTATTGTGGGCTATCATCTTGTCTGTTAACACCCATAGATGCTGTTACATATAGATAAGCACACCACCTCACTTCCAGTCTGTGGTAATTCGAGAACCTATCGAAATGTGATATCATCCAGGCAACAGGTAGTAGGAGGAGAATCTCGGGTAACTTCCAGCAGCTACCCGAGAGTTGAAAGGAACAACTACAGAGTCAGAATGGCATCAGCAATTTCAATATGCAATGGATTTTCATGTACTTAGCATTATGTCTGTGAACACCCAGGTGGTCACTGAGCACTCGAGTGTCTGGCCCTATTCTGATACAACGTTTTGATTTCAAAGTCTTGGGCCTTTTTTGTGCAGACGTCACCCACCCACGAACACCCATCAGATGGGTATGAGAGTGCCTGTGTAAACGTCCATGAGTGCACATGCACGACCCACCCACCAACACCCACAGAGCAGCCAGGAAGGAGCCGGCATGTTCTGTGGGTGGAGGTGGGTGTTTAACACCCACCCGTCCATGTAAAAACCAAAACACCCACACCCACTGGGATGGGTCCGCCGAGACTACAGAGAGAGGGCTAGAGAGGCCACGCAGGTGCCCCCAAGCAGACACACCCACTGGGGGAGATGCCAGACGCCCAGCTGGGAGCCCTTAAGGGAGACCGAAACATGACATGGGTGCGCCAGCTCCCAAAATGTCAGGCAGGAAGGCAGCAGACAAAACGAAGGGAGGCAGTGCCATGACATGCACGGGATGGGCCAGGGTAAGCAGAGGGACCCCGAGACACCCAGGGGAGGGGGGACAGTCCAACGGGTCGGGGATGAGGGAAGGAGGGAAGGACGGCTACTCACAGCACACCTGTCCCGTCACAGGGCAGAGGGCATACCGCTGCACTTGCCCAGCCCGCATCCCCTCAGTCCACCACAGCAATGGGGCATGGGGAAGGGAGTGAAACCGACAGTGAGGTAAGACTGAGGGTACCCCAACAACCCAGGGAGGGGGGGCCCACACACCAATACCAGAAACCATCCTGAGGGAACATAGGACGAGCAGCTAACAGCTAACCGTTCCCACCCTCCACCCCTCAGGAGAGCACCCAGACACAGGAGCAACGCACCACCGGGAGACAGCTGAGGAGGACCTCCGTAACAGCCAGATAACCCGGCTGTGCCCCCCGAGGGGAGTGGGGAAGGATCCCCCAAAGGGAGCATAGAGGGGTTGTGGTGCAGATGCTAAACCCCATGCAATACCCCCAACAGGAGACGACCAGGTCCACTGTCACCACAGCTACCGGGCAGGCCCCAAACCACCAAGCTGAAAGCCACCACCCTCCACGCAGCACCCAAAAGGGGGAGTCCTGATCAAGGCAGGAGACCAGGGACTTCATACGCGTGTGGGGGGCTGAAAAGGTCCAGCATGACCTGGTGCACAACTACAAGACCAGACAGGTCTATGAAGCCATAACCCAGGAGATGCAGCGGCAGGGGTGCAATAGGGATGTCACCCAGTGCATGCAGCAGGCAAAGGACTTGAGGTCCGGATAGAAGCATATCAAGGACAACAGTCTCAAGTCCGGCCGTACCATGCATACAATGGAATTCCATGATGAGCTGGACCAGTTCCTCTGCATGGATGGGAATATAGTTGCCTCCCACTTACACAGCACTGCCAGGGGCAGACGGAGGGCACTGACAACACACACCCCTGGCCAACCCCCAAGAGCAGGGGGAGACCGCTGCCCCTGGCGAGGCCAGCCAGGATGCGGGAGGGGACAGCCCCATCACACAGGGGGAGGAGGTGGCCCAGGAAACCACTCACAGTAACATCACCCTCCGCATACACCCACAAAACCCACAGGGCGACAGGACGCAGGGTGCACACAGAGCGTACAGAGACCCGGGACACCTCCCAGGATATGGAGGAAGATGATCTAGGTAGGAACACAACCAGGGCCTGGGGGCGGGGGGAGAGGGCCACAGTGACCGGAGCCCAAGCCAGGCAGCAGGGATCAACTGATGGATCCCCATTCCCATTACAGCTGAACGCAACCTGTAGGTTCACGAGGAGGTGGTCACGGAGGAGGAGGTGGTCGAGGAGGAACCGGAGGCACCCCTGAGACCTGATCACCAGGACAACGATGGTAGGCCAAAACGCACCAACGGATGGGTCGTGGCTAGTGCCAGGGCGATGGGGTAGCAGGCCGGCCACAGGAGCAGTCCCTAGAGCAAACCACCCCCCATGCATGACAGGGAAGGGTTGGTGCCCATCACAGTTGGGTAACCTAGCCACACTGGTTAACATCCCCGGACAGGGATGCAGATGGGGGGTCACAAGGCAGGAGGGACCACATGCCATGCCCACAAGGAGTTGCTGGGACAACACGACCCCAGGTGAAGGTGCTTCCATATGGGGCAAGCACAGTGGTTCAACAGACAGGAAGGGAATATGGGGACCCCACCTGATCAGTCACAATCACCATAGGGACAGACAGGGGAGGTGAGTATGCATCCCCTGTGGTGAAACGGATTCACCGCTAGGGGTACAGGGTACGGACAAGACAATCAACACACCCTAACGGGGTCACATGTCATCTACAGATGAGCACCCCGGTCCTGTGAGGGTAGCTGCCACTAGCAGCACTAAGAGGAATCGGGAAATGCAGGCCAGGAACTGGAGGAGGAGAGAGGAGCTGGGGAGGGAACTGCTGGAGGAAACCAGAAGGTTAGTCGAAGTGCACTCTGAGGAGCTCATCCTCACCAGGGAGATGCAAAGAGGGGAGGGGGATAGGGACTGGGACATATTGGCAGCCATGCTCAACAGGTCCTACATCGAATACCTGTGGGACAGGTGCCAGACTGCCACCCTCCACCGCAAAATGCGTCTTGACAGGGCTGTGAGAGCAAGGGGTCATGTCACGCTGGAGGGAACCTCTGCACAGGCCCTTGACCTCATAGGGGAGGCTGTGGGGCTCCTGCAGAGACAACCCCAGCATGACATGGGCCCTCCAGGCCCGGATGGAGGGATGGCAGTCGATTACCCCCGGAGCACCCTCCCACATGTGCAGGTGCCCCCTCCCCAGCACTTTGGCCAACCCTTGTTTCCCCAGAAGCACCCCTTCCCTGGCCTCATTCACAGGGTCCCCCTCCCACACATAGCCCCACAACACCAACCTGTGGTGCTGCCCTTCTGGCCTGCACCCCTCCCAGTTCCTCCACAGCTGCCTCCAAGACCCCTCCTCCAGGAACCACAGCCTCCTCTGAACATCCCGGAACCTCCAGGTGACCAACCGCTCATGCCAGCCACCTCACCAGCTCCATTAAGCCGGACCACACATCTATCTGCTAAGTAGGGGGATGAGGAAAGGGAACACATCGCTACCTGCAGAGGGATGGGCGGAGGGATGCAGCATGGGGCTCCTTGGCAACACCAGAGAGTCACAGAAAGGGCTGTGGTGCAGGGGTAACAGTCCATGTACTATTGTAACCCTTACCATATGTTCCAACATTGCAGGGTCCAATACCTCAGCCCAGAGTGGAGCAGCCAGTGGACGATGAAGAGTCCGGGCCATCAGGCCGCCGCTCTCAGAGGATGACAGCAGCAAGGGCCCACAGGGGAGTGAACCCCAGTTGTGCGCCAAAGCGGGCACAGGGAAGACCCCGCAAGAAGTAACCCCCCCCTTGTACAGTCACCCCATTAAACTGTTGTTGTACCATACCTCTAATGTTGATTGTTTAGTCAAGGGGGCCCCGTACGTGCGGATGGGTCATGAAACCTGCATACGGGGGCATGTCATGCGCAATACAGGTGCGGAAACTATACAGCTCCACCCTGTCAGGAGGCAGTAGGTAGACAACAGACCACCCATGCCCGGGTACAGACCTACACATGGATAGCACAATAGCACTGCCCATGCCATCTGCCATCTGTAGACGTCCTGAAGCCTGGAGTGTGACAAACGCCATGGCTACAAGCCAGTAGGTGACCCCGTGGCACGGTACACGGGTCACACAGGACCGGGGAACCCCTAGTACCCAAACAACAACACACATGGGTGTAGAACATACATATCCATATTTATTGGGACTGTTTACTCAGTCCGTTGGAAGGGGGGGCAGTCAACAGGAAGGGTTAGTCGCCAGCCATCTGGGCAACTATGCACCTACACGGAGCATCCCGGTTCTCCTCAGATATGCGCTGGAATGCCCCACCCTGGACATGTTGGTACAGGGGCATGGGACCGGTTTGCTGCACCAGTGGGGGGTTGTCAAGGGCAGCTCTGCCAGTCTCACAAATATTGTGCAGCATGCAGGCTGCCAGGAGAAGGATGGGGGTATGTTCGAGATCGAACCGGCTTCTGTTCATGAGTAGGGCCAACGCATCTTGAGCTGGCCAAATGTCTTCTGGACCACTGGTCACAGGATAGGCTCTCATTAGCCACGGGCTCATTGGATAGGTTGGGTCCCCAATCACCACCAGAGCCATGGAGACCCCCTCAATCACCTGGTACAGGTTGGGGGCAATCTCCCCATCGAACATGCATGCATAGAAGGGGGATGCCCGCAGAATGCGCGTATCATGGCTCCTCCCTGATTGGCCGGTGTACACATTTGTAAACAGGCACCTGCAATCCACAATGGCCTAGAGATTTATGGAGAAAGCCTGCTTCCGGTTCAGATAGTCTGTCTTGGCATGTGGAGGCCAGATGATAGGTATGTGGGTGCTGTCTATCACCCCTGTGCAATGGGGGAAGCCCATGTCTTCAAAGCCGCAGATCACGACCTCTGGATCCTGGAGCTGGATGACCTGCTCGAACAGCAGCTCCACTATCAGGTCACGCATGTCGTGGAGCGCCCTGTTAATGGCCGCGGTCCCCACTCCGAACTGTTCCCCAATGCTCCGACAGGAATCGGGGGTAGCCAACCTCCACACTGCCATGGTCAATCACATCCCAGTGGCGGCAGCAGATACCGCAAGTTGGTCGCTTGCCTCCAGAGATGTGGGTTCAGGAGCTCTCCGAGCTGAGTCAACAGGAAACGGTTCACGCGGAAGTGGTCAGTCAATTCCTCGTCCATCCAGGTAGCTAGCATGTTCTCCCACCATTCATTGGTGCATGACCGCAACCAATTCATCCTCCACGTTGGGACAGTGAGACGATGGCCATATAGGTTGAGAGGCCACCGGGAAAGGACAAGCCACATGTCCTGGGACACTGCTGTTCCAAACAGGGAATGTCGGCGGGCAGCAATCCTCCTTGCCCACCGCAATGATGCTGCTCGGCGCATGTTGGCCGCTCTCCTGCACCTTTCTCCATGGTAGTAGAAGCGGGGCCCTGGCAGCAGTAGCTTGGCCCATTACGGGAACACCTGGGCCAGGATCATGAAGCAGGAGGCCTGACCATTAACAGGATGACCCTCTCCTCAGGGGGGCTCATCAACAGGCAGCATGATACCACCAACACCACACACACACAGTGGGAACCCACCACTGGAAACAGTGATGGATCACCACACAGCTACCCTACTAGGCAGTACTTGAGAGAGGGTGGTTTGGCCCATGCTGTGTGCAGCTGTGACAGTGCCCCCCTTAAGCATCTGGCCTGTCACCAGTCTGTGAACCAAGCTACCGCCCAGTTGCGGCCTGTGCCTCCAACCCCCATGACCTGTGTGTCCTGCACACCCCCACCATACCTCCCACGTCCCCTGTCAGTCAACGGCTCTCCCAGGGTAATGGGGACAGCTGAAACAGGCGACCCACAGTGCACGCCCACCTCCCCCATGCTCTGCATGTACACTTGTTACTGGAAAACACCACCAATGTTCTGTCTCTACTCTCCGTCATGATCACCTCTCATACACCACACCCAAACCACCTCTCTCTAAACCCCATGCCCAGGCACTGGAACTGGCCCACATATGTACTCTGGCGGACTGTACTGTGTGCCCATCAATTGGTGCAGTACCATGGGTGTGTTCCACGTACCTGATTGGGGTCCCCCCTCACTGGCCCACCAGCACACACACACACCCCAGCATGGACCGCTTGAACGCCTGGGAGCTAGGACCCCAGCGAGATTGCAATGTGGGCCAGGAGCCCTACCTCCCCCCGTGTCCATGCCATGCCCCGTGCGATCGCTGGGCAGGATGCATCCGCACCAGTCCTCAATCTGTCGCAGCAAGTGATGGCTACGGCATTGTGCCGCTGTGTTCTATCAAGATATACTGCATGGAGTGTCTCATTAGTTCCCTGCTAGAGGCAGCCGTGGCCTTGGTGATCTGTCATCGCTAGCGCCGGAATGCATGGGTCAGGGATTCACAGGGCCTAGCAGCACACTATCAGCTGTGTACGGCCTCACCCCAGCTAGCACTACTCAGCTCCTCGCACATCACTCATTCACAGCCGCTCTCCGTAGAACCCCAGTGAAAACCTGCGAGTGGTCCTTGCAACTGTCATGGCAGGGTGTGGAACAGCCCCGAGGCTGGTGGTGCAGGGGAGAATATTTTTTTTATTTATTTATTTTCTAGATTTTTATACCGAGAAGTGGTTGTCCTGTGCCAACATGCTGTTGGGAATGCTCTGGCAGAGCCACGATGTCCAGTTGCTGCTGAGCGACCCCCTTTGGGGGCAGATGGATTCAGTCTCCTGTCACGGTACATGTGGGTGATGGGCCATCTATTCGGGTGTCCGGCTTTCCAGAGGCATGCTGGGGAGCTTGGCTTCACCCTCCAGCAACATCCTCTGTGGGGGCACTCAGCCGCTGTTGTTGTGCCATGGACTGCACAGGAGATCATGGCTGTTCCCCTGGTGACTGCACGTCCGGAGTATGGGCTGGCCCTCCAGGCCCCGGTCCCCATGTTGCTACCGACTACACCAGCATCCTACTGCATGCCCATGGAGTATCCTGTCTGCGATCGGACTGCCAGACCCTGCTTGGGGAGCTAGGCCTGCTACCCACTGATGCTGGTGGACCACTACTGACCGGGACCCCAACCACATTTGAACTGGGTGCCCTGTGATCGGTGATGAGCCTACCATATGTCAGGGCTGCAACTGCCATGGGGAACCACCTCCTGCCCCGATTCATGGTGGATGCGCATATGCGGTCCCGGGGATTCCACAGGAGCCTATTCAGGAGCCTATTCACCTGGGAGGGTCTTGTCCTGGGGCAGATGTTTCAGGGGCACCCTCTGACCTCTCCCTGAGCTGGGCATCCCAAATGGCTGCTCCGTCGCAATGTCTTAGTCGTGACCGTGCTGTGGTCTGCCTCCCTGTGGGCATTGCTGCTCCGGCCCACAGTACTGTGTGACCCTATGGTCAGATGGCCCATCTGCCAGACCCCATCACTGCTTCTGTACACTCCTGCCCCCATCCCTGTAGCAGTAACAAGTGCCTCCATCCTTCTTGGTGTGGATGCAACGGTGATCCAGACTGACAGTTGGGTGGAACGCCCATGGGCCCATGCTCACCCGTTCACCGGCCTTTGTTTGCTCATACCCCCCCTTTCACCCCATCAGTAATAAAGACCTTGCCTGTGACTGTACCTCCTATAGTGCTTTTGTGTCAGCGTGCCACTTCAATCGCTCCTCTCATGGCTGCAGCCTTTTTCATGTGTGTGTTTGTTAGTGTGATCGGGGCCCAGGGGGTTCATATTAGGGATTTCTGGGGCTGTCAGGTAGCAACCTGTGATGTGTGATGCATTCCTCTGGGGGTTATTATTATTATTATTATTATAAACATTTATATAGCGGGGGGGAGACAGGGAGAGGGGACAGTGGGAGAGACAGTGGAGAAGACAAACAAACATTCAAGCGGATGCGAAGTCTCAGGTGTGTGTGCTTGGCTTGGTTACAAAGAGGTTGGTGGCAGCAGTCTGCAGAGGAGGGCAGACAGTATCCCTGATGGTTCAGGGGTTCGCCCTGTGGGGTAGTGGGAGCCCAACATGTTCTGTTGAGAATCCAGTCCCTGATCTGCTGGTAGCTAACTGGTGTCCTGCGACCCTGTGCAGGCACCCGTTCTCTGGGCAGCCCCCTGATATTCCCAGTGGAGGTGTTGTAAACCACCTAGGTGGCTTGGCTGGCCTGTCATGGTTTGCATTTGCCACGTGTGTGCTGGTGCTGTCCCGTGGCAGTGCTGTCTGTTATGCACCATTATGTGGTGGGGCAGTGCTGGGTGCGGGCCCCAACCCCACCCTAGCGACTACTGTTGCCCTGGAGGCCTTGGCACACATGAAACGGGGTGTCAGGCAGGGGATACCTGTTGGTTGGGCTCCCCACCAGGGCTTCCCCGCCTTCCACCTCTCCTGTCGCCCCTTGTTGGTTCCAACCATCTGCACTGTTGGCAATGGATGGGTGGCAGGAGAGACAGGCTGCTGACCATGAGTGTGGGCTGTTTACGGGCCATATGTTGTCCACCCATATTCCCTCTCGATCAGAGCAGTTGGGGTGCTGGCATGGGTGTACCGGGGTCAATGTGTGGGTTGTGCGTGATGTGTGCTTACTGACCCTTGCTGACCTGTACCATTTCTTTGCACCCTATCCCCTTCTCTAGCTAACTCTGGTTGTCTTCCTGGCCATTCTCCACCCAGCACAGATGGCCGGCCAGCTCCAGTGTGCGTGCTGGGGCACAACTCTACAAGGAGATCCGTGAGTGTGCTGCTGTGTGTGTGAGGGGTTCCACATTGTTGGGTCCCTTGTCCCATTCTGATGGCACTCTCCCTCTCTCCCTTAGTACAGGCAATGATTTCAGAGCGGACCAGAGAGCAGAAGGAGGTTGTGCAGCTGCTGCTGCACCTCCTGTAGAGGGTGCACCGGTTTGACCGCGCCCAGGCAGATTGTTGGATCTGGGTATGGGGCTGGCATCCCTATTGAGGGCAGAGAATTGCCCCACCGACCCTCTCTCTGTGCTGCCTCCCCACCTCCCTTGTACCTTGTCCATGTCCCACTCTGTTCCCCCTAGTTATTAAAGTTGCTTTGCCCCCTTCTCCGGTTGTGTGTCATGGTTTTCCCTTGGGGCTGATCTCTTACACGAACGGACTGCTCCCTTTCCCTCTGGTCCCTTGGGCCAGGGGTTCGTTCCCTTGACTGTTGTCCTGGTGTCTTGCCCCCTCCCTGCCTTTGTGATGGTCCCTCCCTTCACCCACATGCATCCATTGTTGTTGTTTGGAGAGCTGCAGCAGGTTTGTTGGTGGGTGGTGTGGTCTGGGGTCCCTCCCCCCGCCATTCCCTGCCAGCCCGACTGTGCTGTGGGCTTCCATCCCTGCCAGCATGTCTGCCTCTGTCCCATTCCTGGCTCGTTTTCTGGGGGCCTTGGGATTGTGTGTGCGGGGCCTCTGGCAGGGGGTTGGGTGTTTGTGTTGGGGTCCTCTGCTGCTTCGGGCTGCTGCCTTCCTCCCCTGTGCCCCTTCCTGCCATGCCCCCCCCCCGCTGGGGTCCCCCCACCTCCTTGCCCATGCAGCCCTTCCCTGTGTGGTTGTGTTCACGGTTGTGTATGGGCGGGTTCTGGTTTGTGGGGGTTCTGTGGTGCCCAGCTGTCTAGCCTCTGTCACGGGACTGGCCAGGGGCAACTATTGTGTGTCTCCTGTCATCCCTGCTCCTTCGTACCCCACCCGCACAGGGTCTGGCGGTTCAGGGGCGGAGCTGCAAGACATGACTTCATTTGCCCTCAGTCGGCCATGTTGTCCCGTCACTGTGCTGGGCGGGGCTTCTCTTCTATTCGGTGTCTCGGCTGTCCGTGTTAATGTCATGGGTGTTTGCTCGGTGTTTCCTGGGGTGGGTGTTTGGTCGATGGGTGTGTACCGGCCCCTCCCCTTCCGTCCCACAACCCCCCGTGGCACCATCCATGTAAACATCTCCCGACTCATCACCACCCCGTGTTCGCTGGGTGTACTCACCCACCCATCTCCACCCACCGGGGCAGCGGTGGTGTAAAAAAGGCTTTATTCTCTCAATACAACTGAAGTTGTTTATAAAAGTCTTTTGGGATAAAACCATGCCAAAGCACTACATAAAAAGAAAGAAAATCTCCAGAATGCAGAGATGAGAGGCATCATTGAGAACCATGACTTCTGCAGATCATTTTTCAGGCAGCAGTAACTGCCTGAATACTTAAATGTACAGCCAATGTTCATTATAAACAGGGGACTGCTGAAGCCCCGATTTTGAGGAAACCGCTTGACATACATTTCTAAAAATTTAACCCTGGCTGTAAGTTGTGAGGACCATCATATCCACAAACATTGAAAAAGATCCATTAGGAAAATAAAATGTTATAACTGCTTAAACGTTAATTGCTTGTGGTCAAAATGCACGCCTTTCTCGTGTATTTGAATCATCAATATCTCCTCCCCCTGGATGAGTTGAGTCCCCAAACTTCACAGGCTTTGAGAATGAGATCAATAAGTCTGTTTCTACATAACTTCATTGTGTACAACAAATTGTATAATGTCTACACTCACATTCTTTACTTCATTGTATGAACTGTACACAATTTGTATACATGTAAATAACAGACTTAAATTACTCTGACACAATTGTTCCTTGTCAAATTATGATAATAAATTATTTTCATAATTGTAAAATGTGCACGTTTAGTTATTGATAAAAACAAAGTATGTATGGTAAGGAATTTAGTACATATATTAAATGTATGTTGATGATAAAATATTAAATATTGCTCTAATTGTGAATTAATTTCTATGTTTTTTGGCGTTTATGTTTTGTTGCAATGTATAGAGTGGAAGGTGTTTTGAATTGTAATTGTACTGAATTGTTTTTTTGTGTGTATTTTAAGAAAACTCTTGTACATTTAAGTTTATTTTTAAACTGTTAAGTTTTTTGCTTTGTTTTCATCAATTGGAGATACAGCACAATGCCTATGGGAAAGGGGGGGGGGACTTTGCTGCCAATGCCAGAGGCAAAAGATAGTCCATTCAGTCCTACTCAGCCTCCCCTCTCCTGCAGAAAAAGATCCTGAAATTACACAGGGGGTAACAATGAAATTCACTTGACAGATAACCTCTAAAAGAAAAAGGGCCTTCAAAGTCACAAAATCTCCATGCTCCAGTTGTAAACAGAAATGCCTAAAGCCATTTCATTTTTTTTTATTTTTTTAAAGTGTCTAAAGGAAGGGAAGCCTTATGAAAGAGTACAGTTTTCTGCACAAGGTTATGCGATTAATGGGTTTTCCATTGTGTTTCAAACAGTAGAAAGTTTAAATCTTTAAACTTTTGGAACAATCAAGGACACAGAATCCTCTCCACAAAAGCCATCAACAAGTTGTACCTTTAACACAACTGTTCTTGAAAAACATTCATGCCCTTGGTAGGATGCCAAGTAAAGATGACACTGTAGTTGACTACCTACCCCGTCTCAGTGTATTAAAAATAAGTGCCAATCGTACTATTTAATATCCAATTTGAATATTCTATAGAAGTTTTCAATGTTTTCCTTTCAAGGACAGAAAGAGACCTTCACTAAAGCATCAGTATGCTATACTGGTATGAAATGGTCCTCAAAACAGGCATGCTGTTTTTGTTTTGTATTGAAGGTATTATTTTCAGCACTTATGGCTAAATAACAAACTCTTCTGTTGCGCCTGCTTCCCTATTTGGCCAATGTTTTTGAGCTAACAAACAAAGAAAGGTTTGAGGGGTGAACAAATCCACTCAGCTTGGATGTTGCATATCAAATCCTGGAAAGGATATCAATTTTATTAATTTTTCACTCTGAAAGCAGATTGTGTTCTAGTCTACTTTCAATCAGACTGTTCAACAACGTTTCACAGTAGCTCATCTTGTTGGCCTGGTTACCAGTTTTTGTCCCCTTGGTATGTGTGAATATATATAAAGCGTATTGTATAAGATGCACTTGAGCCGATTATGACTAGTTAAGAAAACACAAGGATAGACCCTAAAAGACCTGGAGGCTCATTCACTGCACTTATCACCCTCTACACTCAGTCATGACACCCAACATTCCTAACAGAAGATGTTACCAGACAAACACTAAATTCATGAACTATAGCATATTGAAACTGCTCTGCTGACATCATCTGATTTTACAGATTTTTTTATAGCTACCCAATAGTCCTTATGTCCCCTCTCCATTCGCTGTTGACTGGAAACTGCCCTGCTTTGATGCAACGGATCCCTATACAGCCACAGATTGAGGTGGGGTAGTAGGCTTATCTACATGTAACAATGGTTACATACCATCTATGAACATGCTTTCTGGGATTACAACCTACGTGACGTGCATGGCACAGCACGTGCTTGCACAAAGACATAATAGCAAATGGTGTTTAATGCCCAGTGTTACATAGGCATTGCATAACCATAAATAGTTTTACTGTGCATTCTAAAGTCTTTATGATGCGAGCATAAACATTTACAGTAGTGCAGGTTAGAAGACAAAGTCTATCCCAAACAGCTTAATCAGAATTCTAGACCACGTAGTATTTTCATAGGTCATCCACCACATGCATTTCAAACTAACTAAGGCACTTATATGGAGCATGCTCAGTGAGCACGGGAAAGGGGTGATTCTCTTCCCCTCTCCCCTTCAAGCAACTTCCATCAAGAACACACAGTCAGTGTGACCCAAGATGAACAATATAACTCTTCTCCTGCTGACTGGTTGCTAAAACCCTTCTCAAACATTTAAGCCTTTACACATCATTTACATATTCTTTAAAGAACATTTTGAAACAAAAGCAAAAGACAAACCTAAAATGTCCAAGTATTTGATAATCAAGCAATGGTATCAAGTAATGCAATGATTATTAATTATATAACTTCAGCAATGTGCCTGGCATTGAATAGTCATGATTAGAGATGGCCCCTGTTTCAAGGGCCCTTACAATCTAGGATGGAAGGCAGATCAGCCTCATCAGTGTGGTGAGTAAGATATACACAAAGTACCTTCTGATGAGGCTGACAAAGTGGATAGTTCAGAACAAGATCTTATACCCAGAGCAAATTGGGTTTCAAAAAGATAGCTGTACACTGGACCACTGTATGGCCCTTTATCACTTAATAGAGAAGTATAGGTCAGTAAATGACAAGTTGTATGGCACCTTCCTGGACTTGAGGGCAGCATTTGATTCAATCAGCAGACCACTTTTATGGAAGAAGTTGCTTCTTCTTAAGATTGACAACAGGTTGCTTCTCTTGATCCAGGTTCTTAACACAGAGACTACAGTAGCTGTGAGGTTAAATTGGTCAGGGCAGTTGACCCCAGATGTCGTGGTTGAGCCCCCCGGGGGGTGCGTTAGGGGTGTGTACTTGCCCCAACCCTGTTCATCAATGATACCATACCCAAAATGAGACAGGAGAGATACTTTCCACCTAAACTGGCTTCTAAACCAGTCGGCGCATTATTGTACACTGATGATTTGGTCCTCCTGTCTCAGACTAGGGTGGGGAGTTCAGCTTCCCTGTCCTGTCCCCTTTGCCCTCCACCCCAGACTGTCAGAGGGCGGCTACCTGTTGAAGCTGGAGTCCATCACCTAGCAGAGACCAGAAGGAGCATTGTGCTGAGCCGGGGATTCCCAGATTGTGTGCAGGTGTGTGAGGAGGCGGGGCTGCACTGTTGGGGCTGCATAAAAGCCACCATGGAGCCCGGCGGCACCAGAGGCATGCGCCTAAGGGCCGCGCGTGCAAGGGCGTCCCCTTGTGTGCATGGCCTTAGGTGAGGGTCGGACGTGGGGTGCTCCCCCCCCTTTTTTTTCTCCCACTGCTATTTGTATTGCACAGTGTTTTGCTTAGGGTTTTGCAGGATTGAATGCCCTGTTTACCCAGACCAAGAAAAAAAAGGGGGGGAACAGGGCATGGTTACTAGGGCTAGGGGACGACAGCTCAAGTTATATGACTTTCTTCCCAATGGCCAGAGGGCAAGTTTTCCGGCTGAGGATGGGACTATACCTTTAGAGCCTGACTCTACAGGCTGTGGAACTATTGGAGATTTTACAGACTGGTTCCACTGCTCCCCAGCTNCAAGTTTTCCGGCTGACGATGGGACTATACCTTTAGAGCCTGACTCTACAGGCTGTGGGACTATTGGGGATTTGCAGACTGGTTCCACTGCTCCCCAGCTGCCTCTATCAAGCAGCAGTGAGAACCAAGAGTTTGGGGTTTTTTCATCTGTACCCGAGGAGTCCTTGCAAGTGCTGCTGGAGAAACTAACTGTGCTGGTGGGGGATTTGACCTGCCTCGTTACAACCAGGATTGATGGAGTAGAGCTGCAATTGGCAGCAATGCAATCACGACTTCAAGGACTGGAGGATCTACTTAAGGATTTTAATGTTGACACAAGAGGGGGTAGATATGTCCCCCTCAAGATAGGGACTGACAGTGCAGGCCAGACCTTAGTGCCTGCAGACCAGCCTTGTTTGATGTCTCCTGGGCAACAGCCCTCAGCGTCCAGACCTCCGTCCCTGTGTAGTAGAGGCAAGCTTCAGCTGGTGCCTAGGGCCGTGGCTTTTAGGATTGCTCCTCTAGCCCAGGGGTATTTTTCCTTTTGGGGCTCTAAGAGCAGAATCCTTTCCCATCTATCCAACTTGCTGGGATACACGGTCTTCGCTTACCAGGTTGTTCGCATTGTCCGGTTGCCACCAGTGGATTCCATGCAGCGTGTTGTTGTTTACTTTAATGCTTTACCCATTGTTAATAGTTTGTGGGCCCATTATAATATTTTGTCTTTTCTTGGGGTTTTTTCATCAGCCAAGTGTATGAAAGACCTGGTGTTGTTCCGCTTGTTCCCCATCTCCACCCAGTCACTACCTCCTTATCTAGTTTAAATCATTCAATTACTCTGGAGGCTTTGAGAAACTCTAATTCGGTACAGTTGGCAAGGAGAGTTCTACCAAAAACCTCGGGGGCTTTAATTAACTTTAAGTCTAAGCGTTTGACCCAGAAGGGGGAAAGCTTGGAGACCTTGGAAGATAGTTTTCTACCTAAGGACTCTGTAGGTTATTCCCATATTACTCAGTCCCTAGTAGGCTCCTCTATGGTCCTGTCTTTAGCTAATCAGCCAGTTCCACC
The DNA here is from genome assembly GCA_003113815.1 of Sphenodon punctatus. Lineage (NCBI taxonomy): Eukaryota > Metazoa > Chordata > Lepidosauria > Sphenodontia > Sphenodontidae > Sphenodon > Sphenodon punctatus. The sequence continues at coordinate 129,366 of QEPC01000858.1, forward strand.
TGCTACTTCATTGATTCCCCCTACATATACCTCTAGGGTTTTGTTACCCAATCCTTTTAGTGATGCCACACCATCAAAGGCAACTGTTGTGGTACCTTCAGTTGTTAGTAGGGCTATTTCTGGCTCCTTGGATTCGCAGTACAGTTCTCAATGTCCTATTGTACTAAGTCCTCGGATAGCTAGTTATCCTCTTTCCTTTCAGCTGAGAACTTCTTCTTCAAGGCCCTCTATTTTAGATGAGCTGGCAGCTGTGGACGACATTTGTCGGGTTGCTGTTCAGGAATCCAGGGGGATGGTTTAAAGTAAATTATTTCTGCGTGTGCTCTTGTGATAGGGTAACCTTTTTCAAATTTGGGTTAATCCCTTAGGTCAATAAATTATATCTTTATATGGTTAGTTTAATGTATTGATTAACTTAGTAGTTCCAATATTTGTATTATCATGCCTGTTTAGGGCCATTGGGTAATTGTATTTTTGTCATTTAAATGGGATTCATATGAATCTATCTTGGATAGAAGTTGAATTTATGAAAACCTTTATTGTATCTGCTTTTAATCCCTAAGTATATAGTTATATTTAGATTTAACCTATTATCATTTAAAATATTGTTTAGATTTTTTGAGTTAATTTTTATTTGAGAAGTGCGTGTGTGTTGTATGTTTTGTTTGTATTTATTGTGTATGCAATGGCCTCAGGCTACGCAAATAAATTATTGAATTGATTGATTGACTAGGGTGGGTTTGCTCAGACAATTGGAGGTCTTTCAAAACTATTTTTCCTCCAACTGCCTCATTATTTATCACTTGAAATCCAATGTTCTGGTTTTCTTGAGGGGCAGGCAGATTTACAGTTGGCCTATAGGTGACAGGCAGTTGCAGCAGCAGAAATCATATAAATACTTAGGTCTGCATTTTGCCACTACTGGACTGTGGGGAGACCATATAGGGAAAGCGGAGGTGATGACAAGAAGTCAAATGCTGGCCATCCTCCGCTTTTTCTCAGGGACAGGAAGGAAGAACTTAGAGGTTGCAGTTAAGGTCTGTAAGTCAAAGGTCAGAGCGTCCCTCTTCTATGGTGCTGAACTATGGGCTCCTTTGTCAAATAGAAATCTTAACGCAATCCAAAGGCGATTCCTGACTATACTAACTAAAATACCCAATGGCACGTCAATGACTGCTGTGAGGCTGGAGGTAGGATTGAGATCTTGGTCAGTTGTGGCTTGGGAGCAAGCCTCCGTGTACTGGCTAAATCGAAGCAGGGTTGTGCAGGACTCTCTGATCGGGTATGTTTTCCAGATTACGTTCGTTAGCCCATGGCACAAGGCGGTTAAGGAGCATTTGGCTCGCCTGGGTTTTTCCCAGGATTATCTGGAATCTAAGAATCCTCTAGCTGCGAGACGGGAGGTTATTCAGAGGTCCAGAGATATTAGCCATCAAGAGGAACTTGTTCTAATTGAAGGATCTTAACACATGGCGGGGTTTCGCTTACTGGCCCCGTAGTTGGGCTTTATGGCTCACTATCTATCTTCTAGTGCTGCTTTTAAGAGAAGTATCTCTTTTTCTGTGCAAGGGTCAATGCGCTACCCACAAAAGTTCTTGAGGGGCGCTTTTTAGGGATCCCATTTGGAGATCGTGTGTGCCCCTATGACTCTTTGTCTGTAGAGTCTACCTACCATGTAGGTAGAGTGCAGGCTGTATGATTCTCTACGTTCAAGATTTCTGCGGTCTCTTATAGATAAATTCCTGGGTGGGACCTATCAGTTTCTCACTCATGTGACCCTTTGTGATACCCATCCAAAGGTTACATCTGATGTTATGAAGTTTTTGACTGCGGCAATGGAGATGAGGAAAAAGTTCCTTTCGTTTGGCCCTTTGGTTAATTCTCTTTGTGCTTAATGTCCCAATGTTGCCTGGTTTTTGTTTTATCCCTGCTTATTTTTATATTTTTTAGAGCAATACATTATATTATCATCTTTATGTAGGTCTCTGTTTGTATTGTAGATTTGTTGTTTGTTTTGCGGGGGAGGTTTTATAATTGTATTTTGTGTGTAATCTGACAATGGCCAATGGCCACGTCAAATAAATTTGAATTTGAATTTGAATAAAGAATCTAGGATGGTGACAAAGTGGCATGAGAATATAGGGAAAGACAGGAATGCATCCAAGAACTATAGAACTGAAGAATTAGAAGGGACCACAGGATCATCATCATCCCAAGGCAGGATACACGGTTATCTAGTCTTTTCTTGAAAAACCTCCAGGGAAGGAGATTTCACAACTTCCCAAAGCAGCCTGTTCCATTGCTGAACTGTTCTAACCATTAGAAGGTTTTTCTTAATATTTAACCTAAGCCTTCCTTCCTGTAATTTAAATTGAGAAGTTACCTGTGCATGTGTTAAGCTTAGTTACAAGCAGAGATGGGGACTCCTGAACGATAAGACATTATGGGTAAAGCCACATGAGACAGGATGGGCCTGATCCTCTGTTCGCTCCAGGGAGGGCAAATGCAGTTGCCACACTTTGGGCTGGCAGGGAGAACAGGCCACAAAATCTGCATCCTCCTGCAGGGAAACCAGGCAGGCCACTGTCACAAGTCCCACCCAGCTTATGCTGTTGCAGTGCAGGCAGCAAAGAAAGAGTTCTTTGCTGCTCTCATTGAGCCTGCAAAGTCACATCCAGTGGAACTTTTCTGGGTGGTGCAGAGGCTGGTCAGTCCAGCCTCTCTCTGCCTCAAACTGGAATTTTCCAGTGCCCACTGTGACATGTTTGCTGACTTTTTGCAGATAAAATCACCCAGATTCACCACGACCTTGATGCTGCAATTATGACAGTGGGTGAATCAGAGGTACGGGAAGCCCCGCCATGTCTATTGTTGTGGGATCAGTTTCAGTGGGTATCGTCCACTGATGCAGCAGATGTCCTTGGGACTGTCCGAGCCACCTGTTGTGAATTAGATCCGTGCCCGTCCTGGCTGGTGAAGACCAGCCAGGAGATATTAAGGCCATTGCTGGTGGGGGTGGTCGATGCCTCCCTTAGGGAGGACAGGGTGCCAAGCCATCTCAAAGAGGCAGTGGTACAGCCCCTGCTCAAAAATCCATCTTTGGACATTGACTCCCTGGCCAGCTATTGTCCAGTCTCTAACCTTCCCTTTTTAGGGAAGGTTATTGAATGGGTGGTGGCTCGGCAGTTACAGGGGCATCTGGACCAGGTCAGTTTTCTTGATTCCTCAGAGTCTGGTTTTCGCCCCGGGTTTGGCATGGAGACTGCACTTGTAGCCTTGGTCGATGACCTATGCCGTGAATTGGATCAGGGCAGATCCTCAATTTTGATCTTACTGGATCTGTCGGTGGCATTCGATACCATTGATCACGAGATGCTGGTGATGAGGCTGCAGGACCGGACCGGGGTGAGTGGAATTGTTCTTGAATGGTTCCGCTTTTTCCTGGCAGAGAGAACTCAGTGGGTGGTCCTTGGGGAATGTACATCATCTCCCCGGAATCTCATGTGTGGAGTCCCACAGGGTTCTATTCTGTCCCCTCTCCTGTTAAACGTGTATATGCAACCTTTGGGTGAGGTCATGAGAGGATTCGGCGTGCTATGTCATCAGTATACCGATGATACACAACTCTACCTCTCGTTTTCTGGAGACCCAGGCCCAGCAGTCTCGGTGCTTACCCAGTGCTTGGCAGCTGTGGGGGACTGGATGAGGATGAGCCATCTGAGGCAGAATCCTGACAAGATGGGGGTGATATTGGTGGATAGGGCTGAGGTGGGGGTGGAGCCTGTCGTCGTCGGGGTCTACCCCCCTTATGGCCACTCAGGTTTGTAGTCTGGGGGTGCTCCTTGACCCGCAGCTCTGCTTGAATTGTCAGATGGATACTGTGGCTAGGGGAGTATTTCACTAATTACATCTAGTGTGACGGCTGCAGCCATATGTCTCAGGCTCGGATCTGGCCACTATCATTCCTGATTTCATTACCTCTCGACTGGACTACTGTAACGTGCTCTACGTGGGGCTACCCTTGATGATGGTCCGGAGGTTGCAGCTGGTGCAGAATGCGGCGGCCCACCTCCTAATGGGGACAGGCCACCAGGAGCATATTACACCTGTGCTCCTTATTCTGCACTGGCTGCCTATTGTCTCCCGGGCTCAATTCAAGGTGTTGGTTATGACCTACAAAGCCCTAAATGGTTTGGGTCCTGCTTACCTGTAAGACCGCCTCAGGCCTCAGGTCATGTTGCAACCCTTGCGGTCGGCTGGGGGCGGTTGACTCGAAGTCCCCCAGGTATGCCAAGTGGCGACGGCAGAGAGGGCATTCTCGGGGGCCGCACCTCAGCTGTGGAACTCCCTCCCATTGGCGGCCCTTCTATCCCCAGACCTCCCCTCTTTCTGTAGATGCTGTAAGAGGGGGAGGGGTTTTATTTGCCTTAAGCTGTTGCTAATCTTTTATGATGTATTTTTTATATATTGTGGTATTTTAGATGGTTTCATTGTTGCTGCTTTTATGTTGTGCACCGCCTTGAGCTGCCAGTGTGCAAGAGGGTGTGGGATATACATTTTTTTTATAAATAAACAAACAAATAAACAAATAAATAAATGCCCTGGTGTGGGCTGAGAAGCCATCTGCACGTGCAGGCTCCCATCCCCGTACCACACACTAGCCCACCCCCCAGCCATGACGTGGATGCATAGGAATGGCCAAGTGTGCCTGCTGCTCTATGGTGTCGGTGGACCCTGGTGCAAGGCAGGGCTGCACAGGCCTGGCCACACGGGAGGTGGCCTATTAACACACTTTGGGCAGTAGGGTTGCCACTTTTTTCAGTTTGACCCGAGACTTCCATTTTGGCCTATGGGTTTCTCAAGGTTTATGTATTTATTTAAAAAAAAATTATTCTGCACCCTCCTGCTGACAGCAGCTCGGGGTGGCTAACTATCTGCTATGTTATTTTCATATATATATATATATATTCACACCCACACACACACACAGAATAAAATAACGTAACATAATATAATAAAACAAAGTTATAAAAACCCACATGATGAAGCACAAAATACAAAAACCCTCCCATCCTAGCCCTCAACCCTCTCACCAGTACACAGGTCCCTCACTAAAGGCCTGACGGAACAGCCAGGTTTTACACTGTCTTTGAAAGGAGGAGAGGTTCAGGGCCACCTGGGTCTCTGCCAGAAGGGAATTCCACAGTCTTGGTGTGACCACCAAAAGTGTCCTCTCCATAGTGACCACCTCAGATACCCGGGGGACTTCGAGAAGGGCACTCCCAGCCAACCGCAGGAATCAATCCAGAGCCTGGGGAGTGAGGCAGTCCCACAGATAAGCAGAGTCTAGGCTGTATAGGGCTTTATATGTAAGCACTAACACCTTGAATCTGGCCCAGAAGACTATAAGCAGCCAGTGCAGAGAGTGGAGCACTGATGTAATGTTCTCACAGCAGCCCATCCCCATAAGGAGCCAGGCCGCCACATTCTTCACCAGCTGCAGCCTCTGAACCATCACCATGGGTAGCCCCATGTACAGCACGTCACAATAGTCCAGTCTTGAGGTGATGAAAGCATGGATGATAGTGACCAGGTCAGAGTTCGAGATTTACAGCTGAAGACACCACACCATATGCACCTGGTGAAACGTGCTCCTCATCACAGCCCCCACCTGGACATCCAGGCAGAGCTGAGAATCGAAGAGCACTCCCAGACTACGAACCTGGAGAAACAGTGGAGGGAAAACCCTATCAATGATGGGGGACACCAACCCCACCACCCTTCCCGCTAGCATCACCTCTGTCTTTTCAGGATTCAGCTTCAGGCGACTTGCCCACATCCACTCCCCAACAGCCGCCAGACACAGAGTAAGCACTGAAACTGCCGGGTCCTGGTCAGATGATAAAGAGAGGTAGAGTTGGGTGTCATCAGCATATTGATGACACCAAACACCAGTCCCTCTCACGACCTCACCCAATGGCTGCATATGCACGTTAAACAAGAGAGGGGATGGAATAAAACCTTGCCGGACTCCACATGTGAGGTCCTGGGGGATGGAGAACAGTCCCCCAGCACCACCTGCCAAGTTCTTCCAGCCAAGAATGAATGGAACCATTCAAGAACAGTTCCACCCACCCTGGCTTGGTTCTGCAAGCGAGTCACCAACATCTCGTGGTCAACAGTGGGTATTTTCAGACATTACGTGGTCAATGTCAACCACAGTCAGTTCCCTGTGGTGACTTGGATCACGTAATGTCTGTTGGGGGGAACTGATGTTCCCCCCCAGATGTTACCATGGCGGGGAATCACATTCACCATGCGAGTGGCTGGAGCAGCAGGACCAGAGGCCATCGCGTGGTGAAGGCGATTCCCCGCCATGGTGACCCCCGCTGTCACGTCTGGACGGCGGCCACGGCCTGGAATCCCCACAGGGATTCCGGCCTGTGGCCATAGTGGGCGAGCGCTGTGGCGGGATTGGCCACAGCGGCTGCCTGTCTCCCCAGAGGGCGGGCGGCAGGGAGCGTGGAGGGGGCGGGGCCATGCGGCCGCACATTGCGCCACGCGGCCCCGCCCCCTCCCCGATTCCCCACCGGGATCCCCCGGCACGTCTGTTAGGGCGTGACAGGTCATCCCGCCAGGGGATGAATTGATTTCATGACGGGGCCAATTGGCCCCGTCACGTCTGAAAACACCCAGTATCAAAAGCAGCCGACAGATCTAACAAAATCAGCAGGGTCAACTGACCCTGATCCAATTCATGGCGGAGGTCATCAACTAAGGCCACAAGTGCAGTCTCAGTGACATAACCCGGACAAAAGCTGGACTGCGAGGGTTAAACCATAAGAGGTGGAAACTCTATTAGGCAGCGTTATTCCACTTGGGGCAATGTTAAAATGTGATCCGTCACCAGCCTTCTCCAGTGGACGCACCTGGCAGCTGCCAGCCATATGATCTGTTGCATTGCATGTTAACATTGTCCAAAGTGGGATAACGCTGCTCACGGTGTATTAACTTCTCATGTAGCCCCACCCTATAAGGAAGAAGCATCACTGAGTAGTCTATGAGGGGAGTGAAGAGCTAGTGAAAGCCCTAATGAAGGTGGTAAGCTCCTAGGAGGGACTTGAAAGTGAAGAGGGAGGAAAGGGAGCAGAGTTCCTTTCAGAGTTCAGAGAGGAAGTTCCAGGCATAGGTTCAGCGTGTGAGAAGGAGCAAAGTTGGTTAAAGGGGTAGGAAACTTTGGGGGCAGGTGAGGCTGTATTCAGGCCAGCCAGCCTTAAAATTGGCAGGGCCCAGGGTGAGGATAAAATGCAGGGTCCCTGATGGCCCTGCCCCCTTCTCCATGGCTTTATCCCCTCAGGGGGCTTCCTCTGTGGGACCCTAGATGTAGTCATGTTTAGGGTCCCGCTGGGAGGGAGTGGGCAACCCTGCAGGCTGCCTTGGTGAAAAAAGAGGCCACTACAAGGCCCCCCCAGAAGTAGAGAAAATAGCAGGGTCTGGAGTGATTGCCCCCAAGTCACCTTTGCTAAGACCGGCCCTGGGTGTATCCACCATGTGTCCAACTAGGCTAAGATTTCAAATATGTTCAACTGCCCTATTGGTGTCCAATCAATAATTCAAGCAGAACCAATTCAAGAAAACATCCTTATTTAGCAAAGCGCATAAGCATATTCTTAAATGTAAGAAAGCAGTTGACTGTATTTCTGAACTGGGGTCTCTTTCTAAAAATGGATCTATGAATACATTTCCAAGGATGATGCTTAGACTGGGAGAGAGGATTCTTTGCCTGCTATTCATTCATTCTGACGGACCCTTAACATCAGAGGGAGTGAGCTAAGCCTGAATGGAGGAAGGAGACTTAAGCAAGATCATCCACTATCCTGCCCCCACTACCTTGAGCCCGTGAGACTCAAGGTAGCAAACGGGATTGTAAGGAAGTACAGAATTGGTATTAATATCAGTCATTGTTTTCATGCTGTCCAGTTCATAGGAAACTTTGCTGGTGTATCAACTGACTGGAAAATTAACAATTGGCCAAATGCATTAGTATATATTTTGGTGTTCAATACTTTTTAGAAAAATATAGGCTGGTTGTGTAGTGCCAAAAATTGGTTTTATTAAAATGGCAAATGTGAGGAATCCAAGTAGTTTATGACACTGCTTAGCTTGCTGAGCTGCAATTAGAGCTTTCGAATAATCACTTTAGGAACTGCTCTCTTAAGGCTAGTATCAATGGAGTCACTTTTTACTTAACAGAAAGGATGGTGCAAGGGAAAATTTAGTGAGAAACCACTGAGTTATTGATGACTTTTTGTTCAGCGGTTCAATGATTAATGGTGAGAATTTTGAGTGTAAGTTAAGCAGAACACAATACAGCTCTAGACTCATTATTAACCTAAGTCTGAGGCAACATATGTTATTTTAAAAGATAATCTCTTTCTCTGAGAATGATTAAAGAACTGGGAGGACTCTGTGAAAATTAATGAGACAGTAGCCCGCGAGTCACCTGCTTCTTAGTTTAGTGGACGCCAAATGTTCACCCACTTCCACCTTGGAATGGGCAGCTGACTGCTACCAGACACATCGTCTGGTGAAAGTTGGCAAAATGGCGCAGACTAAGGCTCACCCAGCCAGGCTAATCCAGACTAATGCACACCCTCCTGTCTGTTAGGCTCCACCCAGTCCTACTGTGAAGTAAACACATTCAACCCGGCCTGCTAAACAGCTGATCGGCAGAGAGGGGGCAGTGAAGTCTGTAGAGCACACTCACATTGGCTGCCACTGTTTGGCAAGCCAGTGTAATCATGCTCCTCCACCCTCACCCCCAATCAACAGTTTGGCAGCCTGTAAAAGTGCACTCATCCGTGCACTCTCCCCACCCCCCTTGGCGTCCTGGGTGAGTGCATTCCTCCAGTCCTGCCCCCCCATCAGTTGTTTGGTGGGAGCTCCTCCTCCCAATCCTTCTATGCAGCATAAATCCAGGAGTCCTGCCACGGGTGAACAGCTCCTTGGACAACCTATGGCATAGAGGGAAGGGGGAAGGGACACTCATATACCATATACAAAGTATTTCCGCCAGATGGCATCCATCCTAGGCTGATAAAGAAATTAAACCCTGATCTTGGGCCCACTGAACTTATTGGGAAGCTCCCACCAACATCAGTGCTGAAGGACCAGTGCCTTGTTAATAAATGAGGTCCCAGAGGATAATGCAAAATGGATATAAAGTAAAACCACAAAGAGGTATGCCAGTAGCAACCATCCCATGTGTTCAACTTCAAGACCTGATAAACTTATGAAATATTTTTTTAATGAAGAACCAAAACTTTCTATTAGAAATAGGAGTAATGAAGAGGATGGGTTTATTAGGGGTGGGCATCCAGAGGAAATTCCAGATCCGGATCAGTTACAGATCCAGATCTGTAATTTCTGGATTATGGATACATATTTAAAAACTACAAAAAAATTAAACATTAAAAATCATTGCACATGTGCAAATGGTCACTGGACCATTTGTGCATGCATGCCCTTTTCTAAAATGGCAGCAGCAGAGTCACCACCATTTTGGGAACGGGCAGGCGGTCTAGGCATGCACAAAATGGCTGCTGCACATGTGCAGACTGGATGCCTTTTTCCAAAATGGCTGGTGAGCATGCACAGAATGGTCCAGCAGCCACCACAATTATCCCATCCCCCCCCCATTATTTATTCATTAATAGATTTTAATCTGAATCCACGATGGTCATATTGCCACTGTTACAGTTCAATTTGGATTAATCCGTAACAGCCCATTACGAGCAGTTACAGATTAATCTGAATCAGTAATGCCCACCTCTATGGTTTTTAAAGGACTAGGGATGTGCAAACGTGGTTTGGATGTTCGGAGTTCGGACCGAACTCGATCTGTTTGGACGTCCAACCTGAACGTCCGAACCGAACTTGAAAATGGCCAAACAGTTCTGTCATGTTCAGGTGAGTAGTTCGGGGACAGGAAAAACGTGACTTCAGATGGGGAAAACATGACTGGAAGGGGGAGGCATCGGAGGAACAGACTTCCTGGCAGTAGGGGTGAAGACCAGGGGTTGTTTCAGGGCCAAATGATACCAATACCGGAAAAAAAATCTTCAAATTCGATATCGGTATCGATAGCGTTATTTTTGAATGTTTGACCAAGTTCAGCTGAACTGAACTCCGCCAAACCAAACAACCAAACCCGAACTCTGGTTTCGGACCGAACAACCTAACGTCCAAACATCCAAACCGCATTCTGTTCGCACATCCCTATAAAGGACACTGAGGAAGGGAATGGGTGAGATATAAAATTTAAATTAATTAATTAAAAATAAATAAACTATTTCCATGCAAACACAGTAGAAACAGCATGGATGTATTAATAACAGGAAAAAGGTTCTGTACCCATCACCCAGGGAATATTTACCTCACTTAATTCTCCCAAACTAGGGGAAGGGAGCATGCTGTTCCTCCAGCATGTTCCCTTCCCCTATTTCTCCACCAGAAAGGAGAGGGCACTTTGTCACAGTCCATCCAGGAGATACTTGATGCCCAACCAAGCATCAAAACAAGCAGCAGGCAACATTTGGGGAAGGTTGCTACATCACATGGAACAGACTAATTTGGGGGCAAGGAAACAGAAGAATAGCATTATCTGGGTAAACCATGTTCATCTCTGACACAGAACATTTGATGCAACCCTTTTATTAAAATATTGGCCAAGTAAAGCAAAGATAAAAAGTTCTCTCTACCCGGTTGCAATACACAAGCCTGCACCTGGTACTGAAAACTGCTACTGCCATCTGTGTTTATGCCTGCATTTATCTTCAATAAAGATGAGTAACTGGTTTGATTTAAAATAAAATTTTAAAATTGCTCATTTTAAGCTAATGCCTAAACATTCACACCTAAATCAGTAATAAATTCAAAGTAAAAACATCGGGCATTTCAGAATCTCTGCTCTGAATCTTTTTGCTGCAGCTGTAAATTGTACCACCCTCTGCCATTCTCTAAATGCCAGCAATACAGTGATGCCTCCAAGGAGGGTAGGTAATGGTATAGGTAAAGTGATTTAGCTCAGCATAGGCCACAGGAATAGGCATCTATCATCCACAAGAAGAAGAGACCAAGAAGACTCAATCCAAAATGCATAAACTTAATTTTTCTATTGACTCAAACACTTTCTTCCTCACTCTCTGTATTTGTCACTCTTCCTGCTGCTCACTGTCTTCTCTTGCTGGTTCTTGGCTTTAGACCACTCTCTCACTCTTCTCTGAATGCCTCTCACTAGCACTGTGAGATAGGTTTTATACACTATACAAGAACCAAAGTGAGAACTTAAACACGTAGAACATTTGCATACATAGAGTGAAAACTCACAACATGATTAGTTCTTAAACAAAGAACAATGGTGGGCTCTTAGGTGTCCCCCCCTCCCCCCAGTGATTCAACATTTTTCATCATTTAGAAACACAGACCTGTTTGGAGGACTAAATGATGTTGTAACCATTTTCTCGCAATGGTGAAATACCTGGTTTTATTTCCAATACCCTGGTCTAAGGGCTGAGGGATTCTTTAGCTTCCCTCCTAAGGCACACACAAAATTCCCCTCTCCCTAGAACCTAGGTCTTGGGCCTAAACACATGCATTAGTACCTTTATAGAGTGCCCCGTAGCAAGCAAAACCAGTAGTGACATACAAAGCAGAGCTGGTGCAAGTGTTACTTTTGTTAATTCAGCCACCATTGGAATACTCATTTCCTTTTAATATTCATATCTGGATTTGCATCCTTTGAGAATTGCAAATTCCATTGGACTTCAGTTTCAGCTCCTTCAGTTTTAGTAGCTCAGCTTTGCCTTATTTTTTTTGATAGATTGATTTAGATCAGAGGTTCTCCAACGGTAGACTAAGACCCTAAGTGAGGCGGAGGCCACGCTACAGCTGAAACTGTTATCCATCATTATCTAATAACTGGCCAAATATATGGTATCCACTCTGGCAAGGACTGGTTAGCCTGGCAGTGTTAAGGTAGGGGAACCAGGAAGGGACTGTGGACCCGAGGAAACCCGCAACCCACTCCCATAGACTCGTACTCCCTTATGTACCAGGGGCTCCGCACTCTGGTAAGGGAAAAACAACCCCTCAGGATCTTATAAGCCCTAGGATTCCCAAACGGTAAGAGGCCAGATCATCACGGGGGGGGAGGGGGGGGAGACCACAAGGCCCTGAGTGGAACCCCTCCACTCGATACAAACGCCACTTGCACCAACACTCACCCACACCACCACACAGCTCCATGTAGTGACCAGGGAAGAGAGCAGTGCTGAGGCCAGTGAAGGGAAAAGGGAGCCAGACTCAGGGAAGGGAAGGCAAGGCAAGGCAAGGCAAGGGACCCACAGCACACTCTAATCCCAGTATACAGGGTAGGAAGGACCCAGACACAGCGGGGCAGGGAGGGGTGACCCTACAGCACAACACTGGCACACACTTGTCTTCTCCGGTTCAGGTTCTACTCACACTCTCACAATCTCCTCCAATCTCTTACCATCCACACCACCCACTTCCTCAACGCAATCACTCACACACCACACACGCTACTCCACGGTCTCACACCACAACATTACCAAGCTCAATGATCCACAATCCACGCAGGGGCCAGTCTCACAGCGCTGCTGATCACTGGCAATGCTGTGTCTTCTCGCCCTTCCTTACATACTGTTTGCCCCGCCCCTTTGAGCGCACAAGCGCATGGAGCAGCACAACATGCCAAAGGGCCCCGCCCCCGCACTCTTAGCTGCCTGCAGAGCCAGGTCCACCGGCCCCGCCTCCACAAGTGGGGCCATGCCCCCAGGCGTCTCCCTGCTGAGCACATGCCGGCCGCAGCCCTGCCCCCCAAGGGGCCGGCACCGGAAGCAGCGATAGCGGACCCTGACAGGCAGTATTCACTTATTGTTTGGTAGTTTAACTAGTTAAATGGCTTTTGGTTCCAGGTATCTGAAAGACCACTTCCTACCTCATGTCCCATTCTGGCCTCTGAGGTGAGCTGGCAGCACACTTTTGCAGGTACCATCTACCTGTGACATTTCCACAGCCAGGGCACACAGAGAGGTGCTCTAGGTGGCTGCCCCACGATTATGGAACTCCCTCCCCTTGGAGGTTCATCTAAGCCCGAGCCTGTTCATCTTTAAGAAACTATGCAAGACCTTTTTATTTGACCAGGCATTTGGCAGGCAGGGCCTATATAGGGTTGGGCAGGACTGGAAAAGGTTGCAGGGGGTTAAGGGGATTTAAAAAAAATTAATTGCAAGACTTATTGGTTTTTATTGATTGTAAGCTGCTCTTAGCCTTTATGGGATGGGCCTTTTTGAGCCTTTAAGTCTCAAAATGAGGTCACATGGACATTCGAGAAACCACTGACAGATCAAAACCAACCAATTTTTTAAAAATTGTTCTTAACCTTACCCTAAGCCAGTGATGGAAGAAACAAGGTTACGAAATACCCAAATTACCAAAACACCAAGATTGCTGAATAATGTAATCACATGCAAACTTTGCACAACAACTTTGCAAATACACACAAAGATTCAAAATTTCATGTCTGAAAAACTCAGATCCAGACTTTGACTCAAATATTTTCACCAGCTCTATTATCAACACTTGCAGCACCAACTAAGGGTGTTTTTAAGATGAGACAAAACTCCTATTAAAACCATAATTAAAACTCATGCCTACTCACACACGAACAACTCTCGCATGTGGTATGAAGAAACTTTTTTTTTTTTTAAATTATTTATATGCCGCCCCCTCCTGCTATAAGCATCTTGGGGCAGCTAACAACGTTTTAAAATACATAACTAATATACATTATTAATTATGCTGCCATTCCAGACTTCTTCTGACCTGAATATACCAAGCATTGCAGTATGTAAAGACCCTGTCTAGAGCAAGTCATTCTAAAACCAGGGGTAGCCTTAGGCAGGGACAGTTCCAGCTAGTGCTGAATCAAGTAAACGCAGCGAAAGCAGTTTGCAAAGGAAACAGATCCTTTGCCTGTGTCCACGCAATGAAGAAACTTACCAGCTTTTTTGCTAGTTCCCGTTTGGTAATTGCCACTATTTCATACTTCTGGTAATTCTTCCTAGGCAGGAGCATACACACACCATGTAACTTTTCTTACATACTGCTTGTGTTTGCTTGTGTACAATTGCAAGTTCACTATATAACTTTCATCATTTCCTTTATTGGTCCTAGTTTGGGCTCTTTGTAAACCGTGTTTTGATTGGTTTATTTCAAGGACTAGCCCTTGTTTTCTGTATTCTGATGCCGAAACTGTCATAAAAATTCTGGAAACTGACAAAAATACAGGAAACTAACTGGCAGAAATTTACCAAAAAATGGCAGACAATCACAGGTGACAATCTCGACAACAGTGGAAGCATGGATTCACTGGATAGTGAGGAAATACCCAATGACCAGTCTCAAACGTTTCCAAAGGGTATTTCCCGATGGTATGGGAACAGTCATTTTTGCCTCAACTTTACCCCAGTATGATTTCAGTGTTCCCTGGATTGAGCATGAGATAGCTCTGATGCATCCAGCTGCCTATATCTTTAGGCATTCCTCCAAGGCAGAGGCCAAGTTGACAGGACTCATAGGACAAGAGAGACATAGTTGTGCATCATCAACATACTGATGATACTCAACTCCATGCTTAATCATCATGACATCCCTGAGGGGTTGCATGTATATGTTGAATAACCTGGGCAATAAGATAGCACTTTAGGGTATACAGTCTCTCAGGAATTATGAATAACTATCTATCACCACCAACTGACTCAACTCTTGTAGGTATGACTCAAACCACCAACTCCCGCTACACTAGCGACATCCCATGGTCGGTTGTATTGAATGCTACTATAAGCCCCAGCATGACTAAAATGGCCAACTATCCTCAATCCAAGTCTTCAGGAGATCATTTATCATCACCCTGGTAAGTGGGGTCTCTACCGCATAGGAAGGCTGAAAACCAGACTGGAATGTCCCCAAAATGTTGTTGGAGTCCAAATGCTGTTGCAGCTGTACTGCCATGGCCTTCTCAATCACCTTCCCTAAAAAATGGAAGTGTTTGCCTGGGCCCCTGGAAGCACTATCCCTGGAGCCCCATCACTGCCAATCCCAACAGGCCCCTGGAGCCCCAACACTACTGCCATTCCTGCAGGCTCCCACTACCACTCTTGAGTTTTGTGGCAGTAGCAGGTCACATCAGGCAGCAGCAGGAACTCCTGGGCCCTTCAGGGTTTACCAGGGTGTGGATAGCTAGATTGTGCTGGGGTAGGGAGACAGGACCCAGCAGTCAGGAAGGAGCACTGTGGGTGGACAGAGCAGGACTTCGCCCTCCTACCCCCATAAGTCCTGGAGGCCTCAGAGTTCCTGCTGCTGCTGCTGCTGCTTAACATGGGTCCCTATCAGAGAAGTCATTAAAGGAACAGAATTCAATTGGATTTATTTATTTATTTATTTAAACATTTTATACCCCGCCCCTCCTACCACCGGCAGCCCAGGGCAGCTAACAGCAACAATCAATAAAATACAGTAAAACATATAAAACATATAAAAGCATCATATAATAAACATGAGGAGAAAGAAACACCCCACCACACCTCCCCCCATCCCCCACCCCATCCACCCCTACCCTTCTCCCTCACCAAACACCTGACGGAACAGCCAGGTCTTACAATTCCTACAGAAAACCGGGAGGTCTGGGGCAAGACAGGTCCCCACTGGGAGGGAATTCCACAGGTGCGGCACGACCACTGATGTCAAGTTTTGCGTTTTTTCTCATAAATTACAAAGGGAAAGTGAGCTATGTGGCTTAGCTAAACTAGTCAAACTAAATTGGGCTGCACTTTTCCCAAAATTGTATATTATGAGTTTACACTTCACTTTGTTGTCCAGCTAGCAAAGGAAGTATTGTAAATGACAATTCATTTATAATAAGGGAACATGAGACTCTTGGATTATAAAAATATAAATAAATAAATAAATCCAATTGAATTCTGTTCCTTTAATGACTTCTCTGATAGGGACCCATGTTAAGCAGCAGCAGCAGCAGCAGGAACTCTGAGGCCTCCAGGACTTATGGGGGTAGGAGGGCGAAGTCCTGCTCTGTCCACCCACAGTGCTCCTTCCTGACTGCTGGGTCCTGTCTCCCTACCCCAGCACAATCTAGCTATCCACACCCTGGTAAACCCTGAAGGGCCCAGGAGTTCCTGCTGCTGCCTGATGTGACCTGCTACTGCCACAAAACTCAAGAGTGGTAGTGGGAGCCTGCAGGAATGGCAGTAGTGTTGGGGCTCCAGGGGCCTGTTGGGATTGGCAGTGATGGGGCTCCAGGGATAGTGGGTCAGTTGAAAATGAGAGGTACAGTTGGGTGTCATCTGCATACTGATGACACCTCACCCTGTACCCCCTGATCACTTCGCCAAGTGGCTGCATGTACATGTTGAACAGGAGAGGGGACAAGACCGAACCTGCGGGACCCCACACGAGAGGTCTCGGTGAGATGAAAAATTATCACCGAGCACCACCCGCTGAGTTCTCCTGGTCAGGAATGAGCGGAACCATTCAAGAATGATCCCGCCCACCCCCGCACTGCCCTGCAGGCGCGTCATCAACATATTGTGGTCAACAGTGTCAAATGCAGCTGACAGATCTAATAGGACCAAAAGGGTCGATCGACCCTTATCCTTTTCATGGCACAGATCATCCACCAAAGTCACCAATGCTGTCTCAGTGCCATGTCCCGGATGAAAGCCAGACGCAAAGGATCCAGATAACCAACGTGGTCGAGATGCCCCTGGAGCTGCTGAGCCACTACCCATTCAATAACGTTCCCTAAAAAGGGAAGGTTAGAGACAGGCCAATAGCTGGCAGGGGAGTCAATGTCAAGCAATGGTTTCTTGAGCAGAGGCTGCGCCACCGCCTCCTTGAGGCAGCCCAGCACTCTGCCCTCCCATAGGGAGGGATTGACCACCCCAGCCAGCAACGGCCCCATTGTCTCCCAGCAGCTCTTAAGCTGCCAGGATGGGCACGGATCTAATTCACAAGAGGTGGAAAGAACAGCCCTCAGCACCCCTACCACGTCAGCGGGTGTCACCGACTGAAACTGATCCCAAAAAATCAGACAAGGTTTCTACCACCTCTACCTCCTCCACTGTATTAATTGTGGCATCGAGGTCTTGGTGAATACGAGCGATTTTCTCCACAAAGTAATCAGCAAAAAGGTCACAGCAGGAAGATGATGACTCAACTCCAGGGTTGAGGGAGGGCTGACTGACCAGCGCCCGTACAACCTGGAACAGCTCCGCTGGACGGGATTTTGCAGATGCTATGAGGGCTGCAAAGAATTCCCTCTTTGCAGCCCGCATAGACTTGTAAACTAGTTCTATGCTGCAATCTGTCAGCTTCAGCCCGAGAACAACACCACCGTCGCTCCAACCATCACCCCCTTGCTTCAGCATCTGCAGCTCCTCGGAGAACCAACGAGGTCTGTGGAGCCTCCGCCTGGGCAATGGACGCCTGGGAGCCGTTTGATTTATGGCCTCCGTCAGCAAGGTGTTCCACAGCTTGACAAGACCATCGATGTGACGGTCGTCAAGGTCAAAGGGTAACTCCCCCAGAGCACCTGGAGTCCTTCAATACCTATCATGGATCGCACTGGATACCTCCTTACAGACCACCCCTCTTTAAAAATCATAGCTACACCACCACCCCATCCCTCTGGCCGCAGCTGGTGCTGCACGGAGTACCCAACTGGAACAAGATCAGCCAAAACTGGCCCCGATTAATTGTCCAGTCAGGTCTCCGTGATACACGCACCATCAGCAGCATGGTCCAGGATTACCTCCTGGACCGTTGTCACCTTATTCACCACCAATCTCTCATTCAACAGCAGCAAAACTGGACCGAGGGTCCCCTGACCACGTTCCACCCGCTCATCTTCTGGGGTAAGAGTGAGTAAGATGTGCACTAAGCACCTATCCTGCCTCACTGCTCTCACTCCCCTCCCCCTGAGACCATAACTCTCTTGGCCTGTCACAACCCCAATAGTCGCGCCTCCCCCCCTCCCCCACCCAGGGTGCGAGGGAGAACCCTCCCCCCCTCTCTTCCTCCCCAACATATCTCTCCCTACTCTCCCCCCCACCCCCTGGGACTCCCTCTCTCACAGTCCCCCCTCCCTACCATTCGGGCTAGGGAGAAGGTCACTGAGGGAGAAGGTCCTACCCCCCCTACTCCATTCCCCCCTCCACCAACTCCCCTCTACCCCCAAACCCCCTTGTCCCCCTCTGCCACCAGGGTAAGAGCTTTCAGGATCACAATTTCGTTTGCATACACGCACTCACCATTCCTGGCGGCGGTGGCGGCGGAGCGGGCGGAGGAGAGACACCTGAAGGGGGGAAACAGAGAACTGTAAGTGGCTGCGGCTGCTTGCCCTACCCCTCCCACCTGGACACACACACACCCCAGCGGCATGAAAAACAACGCGCTGGTGACCGCGGGGCCGGCGGCGGCGAGCCGAAGGGCCACAGCCAAAGGGTGCGGCCCTTTGGGGCCAGTCGGGGGTGGAGGGGTGTGATTGTTGCAATTAGGTGGGAGGGAGTGGTGGGGGTATGGGGAATTGTGTAATTATTCATGTTGATTATTTAATATTGTTTAGGGGTCTGCCTTGGCCTGTGTGGACCAAGATGGGCTTCGTTGTTTGGGTTGTATTATGGAGGGGTGGGTATTGTATTGTATGGAAGAGGAAGTGGAGACGACTGACTCTCCCCGGTGAGAGAGGGGTGGAGCCAGCTGTATACCCTGGTGGCAGCAGGGTATAGGTAGTGGGAGGGATGGGACCAGTTGCCTGATATGTAGGCATGGTCTGAGGAGATATTAGTTGGGGGTTATGTTTTGATATGTATGTTATGATATTGTGTATGCTGGGTCCCCTGTGTGGGAGAGAACCCCAATAAATGTGTTTATTATGTTGTACGCCGCCTCGAGTCTCTGGAAAGAGTGCGGGATAGAAATTAAAATGTGATGTGATGTGATTAAAATTTCCATGATTTGCTTGGAATCAAAAATGACCTCAAAATAGCCAACAAAATTCTCTGAATTCACCCTATGGTATAAGGAACTAGGATTATTAACTGTATCGGGGGTTTTTTTACATCAGGAGGAGTGACTTTTAGCCCTGTCTGCAGTTAGAGGGAAATGACAGCTGTGCACATCTAAAATTCAATGCTCAACATTCCAGACCTTGGGTTGGCATCATGTGTACCTGACAGATGTATAGGAGATTTGGCAAAAGCTCAAAAGATATGTTGTAACAGATGTATTGACATTTTATCACATACACCAGTTCTACCACTCTGAATCCATCTTATCCAAAGAAAGAGCAGGCATCACGAGTTTGGAATGATCCGTTGATCCCAAATATGTGACCCTACCATCAGTCATTTAGAAGGCTCATTTACTTCCAGGGCAACAATGATTAAAATGCTGGAAGTGAGGGCTGGGGAGAGAATGGAGAGAAAAAAAGCCTCTGACTTAGGATAATTTGGAGACATGTCACCTGCCCCTCAACACACCCAGTAAGAGGAATGGCCACTGATGTTCCTGAATCTTAAGCTACATCTCATCCAGGCATAGGTGTCAAGTTTTCATATTTTAGGCAATGTGGGGGTGGGGCAAAAATTAATGATTTACTTGAATAGAAACTCTGCTAGTCTACTAATCTTCAGGAATAGAATGTCCTGTGTTTATATTTAGAGGTCTAAAATATTTGTAAATGTTTTAAAATTTTACAAATTTGTTGTGAGGGAGGGCTAAATGTAAATAGGAAAGGGTGGCTCAGGTGGGTTCTCCAACCTCTATAAAAAATTTACATGTATACATCTGGCAGTTTAATTTACAAGTGCCATCTTGGGTCTAGCATGCATTTTAGGAAGTTAAAACAGTGTGTTAATCATTTTGTCCGTTTACCAAGCTGGACAGCCATTCCAGTGTCACTCAACAGTCTATACAAATTAAAAACTTTCTTTTGTGGCCAAGAAATCTGTAACAGGGTGATGGTTCCTGGGGGTAAGTCCCCACAGGATAAGGCCCACAAAGAGTCACTCAGACTAGTAAGGCTGGAGTAAGGTAGTGACTGAAGCTAAATCCCTCTATCCAGTAATTCACAGTCCTTCATCATAGTCTCCACCATTCATAAACAACCCCCCAATGTCCGCCAGACAGGCAACAATCCTCTGGCTGATCACACTCACAGTTCCAGGTTCTTTGTCTCAGGCCACCACTCCACTACTCCCAGCCGGCCAGAAAGGAGAGAAGCAATTTTCTAAGAGGCAGAGAGGATGCTGTGATACATTGCCAATAATAATTACTTTTCACTGATTTAACGGTGGTGGGGAAATTATGATTTATGAATGGAGCCTCTAGAAAAAGTGTGCCTTTTGCCCTGCTTGATAATTAATCAAACACCCTGACAAAGCCTCCTGGTCTGATTGCAAGAACTTCAGTAGAACAAAAAGGAATCTCAGTTGAAACAGCATTTTAAAGTTGTGATGAAAACAATCTACCATTTGGGTAGTTACATACTGAAAGTTCATCAGAATTTTAAATAAAATGCCTGAGACCATCCATTATGTTACTAATAATAATAATAATAATAATAATAAAGTATTGATATAGCACAAGCAATGTGCCTGGTAATGATAATTGGAGAGAGGTCCCTGCCCCAAGGGTCATACAATCTAGGAGGCACAAGGGAGGGGAGACAACAGAGGGGAATATCGGGAAACACGGATACATTCACAACATTGAGATGTCACAGGGGCATGTGCTTAGCTTAGTTACAAGGAAGAATGGAGGGGGATCCTAAATGTATATATAGGGATTCTATAGTATATAAATTATAATTTATAGACATGAACATGCCAAATGGAAGATAGGACTGCAAAGGTAATTAAACATGGGAAAACATGAATAACAAAATATACTGAGGAGCCATGCAATTTGAAGTCACTGCCTTTATGTTTTAGAGTGATGATACAACAGCAAGAACCCTACCAAAAAGGTTAAGATAATGTATACATTCACTCATGTTCTCTAAGTGCCAGGGTAGATTGCATGCTAAGGTGATTCTGAAAGAGGTTACCAGTTAATGAGGTCATTGCTGATTCTTTCTGGACAACAGCTGTAAGAGAAAAGATATGATTCACAATTGTCTTCCAATATCATTTTGAAGTGGGTTACATTCATTACTAGCAGGGAGACAGTTCTGCCCACCCAGTGTCATTAATTTGCTAAATATGTACAATAAGATGAGCCAGTCATGACAGGTAATTAGTAGCTGCCCAAATTCTATCACTTTCCAAAATTTTGCTCCTGCAGGTCTAGCTGGTGTCAATCATACACAACTACAGTTCTTTCCACTGCAAATTGTAGCACCTTTGTGCCATGGATGGGAGTTTCCATATTTTACCAATAAACTTATTTCCCATTATAAATAAGAGCCAGATTATTTATGTCCAGATTTCTCCTGTCCAGATATATGGCTTTGGCTCAGTCCCATGCCTCCCCGCTCTCACCCCTCAAACGTGGGGCTTTCACTGCAAAGAAGGGAAGGAACACTCCTGGTTCCCTGGTCTCCAGCATGAAAGCTGTGACACTGTCCCCAGCCCAAGACCCAAACTCACTGTTGCACACTAGGAGATAAGGATGAGGTGCTCCTACTCAACTATTCAATCTTAGCAGCATAGACGTATTCCTACATTGCGTATTACTAAAGCCAGGCCTGCTTGACAGGACTGGATCCAGACCAGGGCAGACTGACCCCATTTATTGGGGGGACCACCCAAAACATAGGGTTCATGAATAAAGTTGAAACAAGTGTGAGGGAAGCACTGGCCTACAGGCCCACACAGCATCAAATACAGGACCCACAGCAAATCAGCAGGGAACAAGTGGGACCCATACGCAAATCAGAAATAACATGCATAACATACTGGCCTACGGGATCTGTAATACAAGAAGCCGTGCCTCCTATGAGATAGAATTATAGGAGTTGAAGGGACTTCAGTGTTCATCTACAGGGGGGTTATGTATTTAATTGAACATCAAAAGTTACTTAATTAACATTTCCCTTTTCTAATTCTCAAGTATGTGTGTGCACGTGCGTCTGTCAAGCATTCCCAGAGCAGGAGGGTGTCCTTAACACAATTTGGCATGGGGTCCCAACTTCTCTGGATCTGGCACTGCTGCTTGAGTCCATTCAGGTCCATGGTAGAGTGTGTAAATATTGCTCTGATCCAGCAGAAGTGTGGGGAAAAGATGACTGCTCAGAAGAACTTGGATGCATACCCTGCTATACATTCCAAATGGACCTCAAATGTATTTCAGAGCATTGTAGCATTTCAGAGAGTACCTGTTCCTGACCTCCTTCAAGAGAGAAATACCATCATTAGGTCATACCTTGGTAATGTCAAAGAACATGTGGAAAAAGAAAGAGAACATCAACAAAACGTCCATCTTAAAAGTCCAGACAGAAATGTAAAATGTTTGGTTAGTGTCAGAGATGCCAAACGCTAGTTCAATTCAATACCTCGCCTCCTTTCTTATTGCTCACAACAATTTTTTACTTCAACTTCTACGCCACCTTTTTGGAGACAGTAGCTGAGCCAAAGGTTAGGAATGCCCTGTCTGGTTATGTTTTGTGGAATGAATTTCAATTGGTGACGCCTGCCGATGCTGCCAATGTGCTGGGGTCTGCTTGAGCCACGACTTGTGAATTAGATCCTTGCCTGTCCTGGTTAGTAAGAGCTATCAGGAAGTGCTGGCAGGAGTTATTAATGCCTCCCTTTGGGAGGGGAGGGTGCCAGGTTGCCTGAAGGAGGCTGTGGTTTGGCTCATCCTCAAAAAAAACCATCACTTGATGTGGATTCCCCGGCTAGTTACCAACCTGTCTCTAACCTTCTCTTTTTAGGGAAGGTTATTGAACAGGTAGCAACTCGTCAGTTCCAGGAGCATCTGGATGGCATCTGTTTTCTTGATCCCACAAAGTCTGGCTTTCATCCAAGTTACAGAATGGAGACAGTGCTTGTGGCCTTGCTTGACAACCTCCTCGTAGAATTGGACAAGGGTCGTATGACCCTGTTGGTCCTATTAGATCTATCAGCAGCTTTCGATACCGCTAACCACGAGTTGTTGGTGACACGCCTGCAGGACCTAGCAGGGGTGGACGGAACTGTTTTTCAATGGTTCCGTTCATACCTGGCAGATAGATCTCAGCGGATGGTGCTACGGACTGTACTTCATCCCCTGGTGGCCTCCCATGTGGAGTCCCTCAGGGTTCCATTCTGTTCCCTCTCTTGTTTAACATGTATATGAAGCTGCATGGGGAGGTCGTGCACAGCTGTGGGGTTCGTTGTCATCAGTATACTGAAGACATGGAGCTGTATTTGTCCTTTTCATCCGACCCAGGTCCTGCTGTCTCCTTGCTGTCCCGGTGTTTGGCCACGGTGGGGGATTGGATGAGGTTGAGCTGACTGAAGTGATGCTAGTGGGTGGGACTGGTGATCTGGGTGATGAGGTTTCCACCCTTATTGGGGTTATACGTCTTCCTTTAGTTCCATCGGTGCAGAGTCTGGGAGTACTCCTGGATTCACAGCTGCACATGGATTCCCAGTTGTTGACTGTGGCCAGGGGTGCCTTTCACCAATTACACCTGGTGAAGAGACTCCGTCCATATCTCTCAGACTCCGATCTCACCACTAACATGCATTTGTCACCTTGAGTCTAGACTATTGCAATGCGCTCTGCGTGGGGCTGCCCATCATGATGGTTTGGAAGCGGCAGCTAGAGCAGAATGTGGTGGTCCACCGTCTTACTGGAACCGGCCCCAGGGAGCCCATAACACCTGTGCTCCGGGCACTGCACTGGCTGCCTATTGTCTTCCGGGCCCAATTCAAGGTGCTGGTTTTGACCTTTAACGCCCTTCATGGCCTGGACCCTGCCTAGCTGAGTGGTTGCCTCACCCCCTGGACAGTCCCTGTGGTCGTCCAGGGGTGCCCTCATGGAAGTCCCATATTACCATCTAGTTCGGACATACAGGAGGGCATTCTCGGTGGCTGCATCATCGCTTTGGAACTCCCTCCCAGTGGAGATTCACCTCAGCCTGAAACTTCTCACCTCGACGAAATTGTAAGACCTGGTTCTTCCACCTGGCTTTAGCGAGGATGGGTTGGAGGTGGGGATTTAGCGCAAGTCAGTAGTTGTATTGGTTTTAGATTGTTTATATGTTTTATTATTGTAAGCCGCCCTGAGTCGCTTGCGAGAGGGTCAGGGTAAAAACAAATAAATAAATAAATAAATAATTTTAAATACATGCAGGTTAATGAAACCGACAGGTTTAATTAATCTAATATGTTGCAACTGCAAACAAAGATGAATGATCAACAGGAATGAATAGGCTTTCATTCAAGCCCATCTACAAGATATTTACTCAAGCCAAGAGATTTTTCACTGAAACCGACATTTTTAAAAGCAATTAATTTTAAATTTAGTTATATGTCAAAACTGAGTAAGCATCACTGCATCATCATTTGCAAGGCTCCCCTCACTTAGTGCGCAAAAAATACAATGGACCGAAGACAAGGAAACTGTCTGCTCAAAATTGTAAATTCACCTGATCCTAAGTGCACAAGTGCGGATAAGGCAGACCACATTTTCAAGGAGGATGCATCTGCCGGACCCACAAATATGTGCAGCACAAGTAAATCAGTGTACATGAAATATTATGCGCATTTACCCGGGGGGGGCGGGGGGGGAATCTAGACGAGAGCTGAAAGGAGTACCCACAAGAACAGGTAAACCAGCTACACTGGGAGAATACTCCACCTGCTGCCTAGTCTACCCGCAGCAGCCCCACCAGAGAGAGACTTGAGCTGCTGCCATGGCAGAATCTGCAGTCAGCAGACTGGGGCTGCTGCAGAGAAGACCTTTACCTGTTGTTGCTTTGTCTATGTGGGTGCCATATGCATGAGCAATTGCACCAGTTTCTCAAGGAGCAACTGCCCATGTTTTGACATGCAGCCAGACCCATGTTTGTTTGCTCATAAATACACAGAAGTGAGACCACAACTATGTGGCCAAAGTAACATGTGAGAGTCCTTGCGTAAGTGTAGATGCTTAAGCGTAATAGGCCAAGATATTCCAATATTAACTAGTGATTCTGAGTACCTCAATATTGTTACTTTCCTGAGAAACCTTCAAAAGGTTCTGATTTTTAGAAATCCTGAGCCCAGCCCTTCTTGGAAGTCAAGCTCCCTGAGGTGCTTCAAGCAGATTAGCCGAAAATCACTAGTTGCTTTTCAAAATCTTAGGCTTTCATGCGATATGAAATAACTACTTTTCTGCTATTTTAAAAGGAATGGAAAGAAAATAAAGGGCAATCATATCAGGAGGCATCCTTTCTTTACCAAGAGATTTTCTGTAAAAGATTACTATTCCCTGGTATTCTAATGGAATGGTTTTGCCACTGACCCCAACAGAATGTCAAATTTCACATTTATATGGAAATAGTTTAGCACACAAGTGCTTGTTAGCAGCAGTTTATCACACACAGAGTACAGTGTTATTCTTCATTTGATTTTAGATTTACTGGAACTGTCAGACTACATTATTTTCACTGAATCCTGAAAGCCGAGGCTAATAAAGCAGCCGAATCAGACCTCAGAAAACGGGACAGTATCCATTAAATTAATATAAGAATGTGGTGCGCAGGCCTCCAGCAACATGGAATACCTTTGTTTTGTGGCAATTTTAACCTTAGAAGATTTTTAAAAAGGTAAATGCAAGCAAATAACCCCCTCCTTCAATCTGCAAAGGAGACAACACAATCTATTAGAGTTAGGAAACCTACTACAGGGTTCTTTTAAGCTGCCATTAAAGTTTATCATGCTTTGTGGCATTAGAAAGAAAGTCGGCAAGCAGGAGGCCTTCGTGAAGCAGCTGGCATCTTTTCTCTATTACTGGCTCAGCTGGATTAACACCCTCATTGCTTTTCCTTCCCTTCCCCCACTTTTCTCCTTCCTTCTCGCCATCTCTCTGAACCACTTAATGACAGCTCCATTTGAGACCAACAGTGGTGTTGGAGATAGGGAGGCAGAATGAGCAACTGAAATTTAGCTATTACAACCTGTTACTGTGCAATAACAATCATCATTTTATGCAAACGGGAGTGAGCAAAAGTAGGGCTGTTGCTTCTGCCACAGCATTTCCATCTGGTGCTATGAGGAAATGGTAAGAAAGTGTCAACACCTTACTGCAGGCACCCAAGGTGCTCGCTTCACCCCACTTCATGCTGGTGTGTGTGTACTAGAGGTTAAATGAATATTCACAGAGAATGCCAATTAATTGAAATTGCCCACTGCAGTAGGTCCTGCAAAGGGGGTACAAAGCACTATTTGTACCTACTTCATTTGGATAGACATTTAGAGGTTTTCAGTCAGGCTTGTGTCAGTATGTGGGATGACAAGTGTTTCCATGCTTTTAAACATCCTTCAGGTGCACACACAATCACTGTAGCCAGTCCAAGCCCAACATTTCCATTTCATTACATTATCTCTATACCGCCCCTCTCACTGATCACGACTCGAGGCGGTTTACAAAACATTTTAAATATAAAATACAATAAATGAAATAGCATAATACATAGATAAAATACATAATCAATCAATAACAGTTCCATCAATACATAAATACATTAGCCCCAGGACAGACAAATACATCACCATATTCCCATGTCCAAACCACCCTATAATCCCCCCCCACCCCGAACTCTCTCTCACCAAGGTACCATTCCACCCCTCCCCAAACATCTTGTACCCCTCCTCTCACCAGGGGTACCAAGACCCCCTCCCTAATCCAGTCCCCCTTCACTCCCTGCTCTCACCAGGGAGCAAAAGCTATCTCCCCATAACCCACCCACCAGTTCCTAAGGTTACTAATTGCCCAACCAAAAACACCCCCTAACAGACAGCGCTGCCTCCCATCAAAACCTCCCCCACAATCCTCAGTCCTCAAGCACCCTCCAAAGGTCATGCCCCTTTTGACGTGCGCATTCAGAGGGGACCCCCGCAGCACACCCCTGTGGTGCGTCGCAGCATCTGTTGCTCTTCATCCTTATTGGTCATCTGTCCTGAGCCATCCGAGAAGGGAGGGGTAGAAATGTGTTTAGCCTCACAGGAAGGGGGCTCCCAGCCCTTCTCTGCCCCCGAATGGCCACCAAAGGGCCTGCACCCTTTGGTTGCTGCCCTGCGGCTCCACCCTTGACAGCCTCTGACTCTTATAGAGGGGAGGCAGGAGATGTTACCTGGGAAGGAGAACACACAACAGGTGGGCCCAATGAAGTCTCACACACAAACATAAAGGAAGACAGGGAAAAAAATATTCCTAACAACCTTCCTTCAGCTCTCATCAGGCTTACAAACTCATTTGTTGGCCTTTAGTGAAGCCCTGCTTTTGGTTTCCAGCTCCCAGGCATCTTCCCCAGCAGCTTATCAGCTCCTCCTGTCTTGCGTTCAGGACCCAGGAGAGTTCACAAGCAGCTTGGATTCTGGCTCTGACCTGCTTGGCTTTGTACAGCAGACTGCCAGACTCATGGAGCCTGCTAGTTTTATAGCCTCAAAAGAGGGCAGGTCCACAGTGACCAGCAGGCTTCCTTAAAGGGGCCGCTGTCTGCTTCTCGACTGTTTGTTTTTCAGTTTTTCCTTTCTCCAGTCATTTCATTTTGGATATTCTAAACAAACATGGCTGAGAAATACGGAAAGCATAGGCAATTAGACAATATGAGAATATTCATTTGGATATGTAGAGGGCTATCTGAAAATGGAACTAATATTTGCATATACAGAATCTGCTATTCATTTCAGGGCTAATGCAGACACAATTGCAATTCAAGTGGTTAACAGTAATTGCTATGTAGCATTTGGCAAGCTACCTCTCTTTAAACTGGAGCAGCTTGCCAAGGGTCATCTGCTGTATCCCAACATTTTTCCCATAATAAAGTTTTATTTGAGCATGTAGCATTGTATTTAACCACTCATACAAATATTTCAAAAGATTGTTGCATGGTTAAGAAGGTCAGGAGGTCTAACATTGCCTTACTACCACTGCAAGTAGCAGGGACTGGATGCAAAGCACAGGGAGGAAGAAAGGAGGTCACTTTCAGACTGCATGCAACGTCATAAGTTATTAGAACCCAGGAAGGTGGGGGGAGGGACGCTCCTCCTGTTGGCCTGTGGGGCACATTGCAGTGATGGCAGGCCCATGTATCCTCCCAGACATTGAGTACTTTACCACTGAGAATGGTGGCTTCATTACCCTGAGCATTAGCTTGGGTCTGGAGCAGGGAACCAAGCCATAGGCTGCCCTATAAGTCAAGTCTTCTATCTACCTCCTTCCCCTCCATTACAAATCCCAGTCTAGCCTGGCAGGGAGACTGGTGTTCCTGTTCCCTGCCCGGAACACTGTGCCCTGCCCAGACTGCAAGCTACAGACTGGTACTTGCAATACATGTGGGGTGGAGGAATGTTCCTGTTCCCCATAAAGAACAGGGAGAAGCAGGAGCCTGCCCAGTCTAGAAGGCCACCACCTAGAAGAACATGTATCCTATCCTCCTTGCTCAATAGGTGGGCAGGTCTTCCATTCACCTGCAACATCTCTCATCACCAGGCTAGCACTCATGGGAAGTGAATGGAATCCTCTCAGCTAGTCTATGGGGTGGGCCATGTCTCAGGTGGTAGTGCGCGTGCTTTGCATGTATAAGGTCCCAAGTTCAATCCCCGGCAACTCCAAATCAGGATCTCTGGTAGCACGCCTGGGTGAGGCCTCTGTCGGAGACCCTGGAGAGCTGGATTTGAAACCCTTCTGTTGTGACAATACTGGGCTGGGCTAGAGATGGACCATTGGTCTGACTCAGTGAGCCAGCTGCTTATATCTTATTCCTCTTAAACTTTGATCCCACCAGAAATACATCTACACTTGAACTCTATCACTATTACAAACAAAATCAAATGCGTCTCTTTGTTCAGGTTTTCCACTGAGTGTCACCAGTAGCAAACCAAGTTAGCAACACTCTTAATCTCTCCATTCCAGATCTTTCAGTCTGCCTGCTGAGAAATGTGGTTTGTAATATCATTAAGGATCACCAGGTGGCACTCGTACAGAAACCAAAAGACATGGGCAAGCATATTACCCTAGGGCTACATTACAAAACTCACTTTCTTAAATATTTATTAATGGGCATTCAACAATTTATATTGATAAAACTGGTGTGTGTTTTTTTACTCCAAGAAGGAAAAGTAATACTGGAGAGTGTCGAGTTCTGGGTAATTCATAGGAGGATGAGGGCTCTTGGTAAATTGCATCAGGATCCCAAGTCTCATAGCAGCGATGAAGGTTATTTCAAGTTGCAGGTCCAGAGGGAGGTGTGGGGTCAGAGCCAAAGTCAAAGAGGCAGGTCTAGGAATGGACCAGAAGGTCAAAGCAAAAGGATCATAAGCCTGAAACCAAAGGCCAAGGGTAGAATACTCGGTATTGCCAGGCATGTGGTGGCTGATATCAAAGAAGCTGTCCAAAGGTCAGGGCTAGAGCAAGAGGCAACCTTAGGCTTCAGGTAACACAGGCTGGGCTGAGCAGAACAAGGTTGGACTTTGGTAGAGGCAAAGTGGGGTAGACAGAGCTGGGTCACAGCAGGACAGGCTGAGTCACAAGCTATGGAGTCAGAAAGTCTTCTGGTTGCACAGGAAGGGAACCCAGGACCAGGAGCCAATCAGAAGACCAAGGATGAGGATGTTGGAGAAGCAGCACACAGATCTCCAAGCTGCAGTTCTCCTGCTGTTCCACTACAGCTGCTCTGTGGCAGCAAGGACAAGACTCCTACCCAGAGCACCAGCCGAACCCATGGATCCTGACAGCAGGAATGAGGAGATGACACAGATATTTCTATAACTTAAATTTAATTCCATGTATGGTCAGATCCCGTTGTGTGACCGTTAGCTGTGTTGCAGTTCTTTCAGCTAGAACGCACATTGTTGGTTCTCTCCAATTAACAATTGCTAGGCACAAATCAGCTGTCTATATGTAGTATGCAAGGAACCTGCATGTACAAGTCATAACCATCAGCCCAGTGGAAACAATGGGGTCAAATTAAGGGTTTTATCAGGTTTCAGAGGTCTGAGAACATGACTTGCCCAGAGCTACTTAGCAAAGCCAGGGTTTAAATTCAGGATGCCCAGTTCAATGTCTAACGTGTGTCCAATCAGCTAGACCACACTCTGACTCCCAACAAAAGGTACATAATTGTCAAAAATATTGTAGAGGCTATTTTCTCTTCTTGAATGAGAAAGTAAAGAGAGGAAGCTTTTTGCCATAATAATTACATCCAAACACAAAAGTGATGGGTACCTTGTGTATAACCACTGGAACCCCACTGCGTTTTCCCATTGACAGCAATGGGGGAAATGCAGTGACTATAACCTCCACGTCTTGTTACAGGAGTGAGTGGCATGCAGTGTGGTACTTGGTGGCATGGGATAGACAAAAAATGGAGAGCTAATGGTATGGAGACTGTCATGGATTGGTGGATTGAGATGAAGGGGATCTGGAGAAAGAACTTCTTGGATCTAAGTGTTTATTAAACTCTATACACTGAGTCAAGGTAGATCTGCTGTCTCCTGAAGCCTGCTGGAGATCACCTCTCCAGAATAAATGTATCAACCTGCATCTCTGCAAGACTTGATTGAGATAAGCAAGCATTTCTCAGACCATCTCTCAGAGGGATATCATCCTCACAAATGAGATGGGGATACTAAAATATCCTACTACAGAGATGGATACTACTATGGAGTTCTAATACTTTCTGTTACAAAGAACCCATCTGTACTAGAAGCCAATAGCCATCTATTTGAGTTCTACTACAAGATGGGACTACTACATATGTGTTTTCTTACTCCCTTCTCAGTTGGGGCACAAACCTTCCAGTCATGTTCTCAGTTGGGGCTCAGCCCAGAGAAACATTTAAACGTATGCTTAACTTTCAGTACTTCAGTAATGAAACTATTCACATGCTTAGCAATAGGCATCCACTTAAGCCCTCAGACCAGTGTAGCCATTTTGCAGAATGAGCCTTTGAAAGGAATAAATGAGGTTGCTGCCTCAGTTTACCCAAACGGGATTGAAGGTTTCCACTTAACAAGTCAAAGTATATAGGTACAACTCAATTTTATTGGATAGACACTTAACATCTGGACATGGCAGTGTTCTCAGTTACAAACCTCAGTAACCCAAGATATCTTATGTGTCAGAGGCA
>QEPC01000858.1:161992-196516 GCA_003113815.1 Sphenodon punctatus
GGTGGGCCTCCCCATCTCTTAAGGAGATGACTCTTACTTATGTAAATCTAACCTACTACTAACTTCTGTACTGGACCCCTGCCACTAAGGGATCGCCGGGCTACCCGGACGAGCCTGACCCCCACCCTACCCTATAATCTGAGTAAGATCCACTCTAGTGTACCCTTCAGGACATCCAAGTAAAGCCCGTTACCTTCCAGTGCAAAGTGGATGCCGTCCCTTCTATATAATGCGGGAGACCTGTGCATGAGTGCCCGGGTATCTATGCGGTTCCCCCCCCAAACCTGTAAGCCATTTTCCTACATCCTGATTGATCGTCTTTCGGGTTCTGTCAACCTTCCGGGGGTGCACCCCATTGCCCCATGCCATCCGCTCAACCAGATCGGTCCACACGATCATAGCGGCTGGGAAAAGTTTTTTAATCTCCCAAAGATCAGCTTTTATGTTCTTAATCAGCTGAACACCCTTGATTTGAGGTATGTCATTCTCTCCCAGGTGAATGATGATGACATCAGGCAATTGGCCATGCTCAAGAGCCTGCAGGGTTGGTGCCATCTCATGCCTCCGCGACCCTTCCAATATAATTGGGCCTGCATCGATAGGCCTAGCTGGGTTCCCCATCTGGTCTGCCCAGCTGTCTTGCCTTCCCAATATACTAGGCTGTGGCCAACGATCAATATCTGTCTTTGGTAGCGCAGGTAATCACCAGGGGGGAGGTCCTGGTTGCCTCCCTGGCCCAGCTTTCTAACAAACACCTTGCAAAGAAACCCCTGTCCGGGGGGTGGGGGTGGCCTGCAAGGTTGCTCACGAAGGTCAAGGCAGACAGCTTACCAGCTATGGTACCCAGGGCTCAGGAATCAGAAAACCCGGAAGCCAGCCCTGTGCTAAATGGTACTGTTGGAATTCCTGGAAAGCCCTGTTGTAGGCAGTCCTGGTGCAGGGCGCCAGGGATCCCAGGATGGCTGCCTGCAACTCTAACACCCAAGGCTCCAAACTGACGGCGGCAGCGACTCCGGTTCTGCCTGAGCCCGGGGTGCCAGCAAACGAAAACGCTCCATCTGGAAGTGAGAGAGGGTGTCGGCTACATTGTTGTCCAGCCCAGGTACATGCCTGGCCTGGAAGAGGATGTTGAATTCTAAGCAGGTAAGCACAAATGCCCTCACTAGCCTCATGACCCTCGGGGACTTGGAAAACTGGGTGTTGATGATGTGAACAACAGCCTGGTTGTCACACCAAAACAACGCGGAGTGGTTTTCCAGTTCGTTGGACCAGAGATGGATGGCTAGCACTATGGGGAAGAGTTCAAGGAAGGTGAGATCCCTAGTTATTCCTTGCTCATACCATTCTGGTGGCCAAGGGGCTGCCACCCAGAGGTCTCTAAACATTACACCGAATCCTGCATCACCAGCCACATCAGAATGGACCTGAAGCTCAGCCTCGAGCAAAAGCTGGTCTCGCCACAGACTGGTGCCATTAAATTTGTTTAGGAATGTGGCCCATAAATGGAGGTTGGATATGGTGGTGCGGAGGCAGATTGCCAGCCAGTTTTTCATAGAGACGTGACAAGAAGGCATGGCCAGGTGCCACCACACGGCATGTGAAATTAAGGCTCCCAAGGACTGACTAACTGGCGAACCGTGATTTTTACTGCACCCAGGCATTCGTCAAGCTTGGCATGGAGCGAAAGCAATTTGTCGTGAGGCAAGCGGGAAACAGCCGCCTCTGTATCAAGCTCGATGCCAAGGTAAGTCAGTAGGGTAATTGGTCCCACCGTCTTCTCGTGGGCAAGGGGAATCCCGAGTTCTTCAGCCACTGCTTGGAATGTCTGCATCAAATTTGAGCAGTCATCCGTGCCGGCCTGGCCAATAAACAAGAAATCGTCCAGATATTTCGTGATTGCTCCTTTGCCCGTTCTCTGCTCAATGATCCACTCGACAAGGGTGCTGAACTGTTCAAAAGCTGAACAAGAAATCGGGCACCCCATGGGCATGGCCTTGTCAAAATAATACATGCCATCGAAATGGAAGCCAAGCAGAGAAAAACTCTCAGGGTGTACTGGAGCAAATGAAAAGCGGACTTAATGTCGCACTTGCCCAAGACAGCACCCGGCCCGAAGGACTGAACCAAGAACACGGCCGCGTCGAACGATGCATACCGCGCCGTAGAGAGCTCCTTGGGGATAGGATCATTGACTGAGCCACCCCGGGGGTAAGACAAGTGATGGATCAGCCGAAACTCCCCGGAGGCCTTATTGGGCACTATGCCTAAAGGGGAGGTCACCATGTTGGGGAAGGGGGGGTCCATGAATGGGCTTGATACCCTCCCTTCAACTTTCTCCTTTCAAATTTTTTCCCGTACCACTCCCTCCAAACTGACCACTGATTTTAAGTTTGGTGCCACTCTATGCTGCTGGACTTCAGTTGCGAAAACCATAGCAGAAACCTTCGATGATGTATACCACCTCTGCATGGTCAGGGTAGCCTCGGAGGACCTTCTCAAGGTGGGTGACCCTAACTGGTGTTGGGGATTTTGTTGGTAGCTCCCCCATTACTGGGGCCAGCGGCACCTTTTGCCACCGCCCCAGGGAAAGGCCTCCCCTTTGCGCCAGGCCTTGCCTGCAGGCAGGCCGAGTTCGCATGGTGGCCCAAATGGGTGGAGCGTGCATGGCGGAACTTATAAGCTGCGCAGGAACACCTTCCAAAACAACCAAATTCCCAGCATTGTCCAGTAGCTGTGACCACCCCTTTTTTTCCTTCCTCATGAAAGGACTCTGTGGCGGACGAGAACCAACCTTTCACTAATAAATGGCCACTGTCAAATCTAGGGACATTTCCTACTCCGCTCATACAGTTAATCCAAAAGTCGTGGGCATGCAGGTCCCACCTCAAACCCGGTGTATAGGCAGCTCGATGGCGGAACGTCTCATCATACCGCAACCAAGTCCCAGCTGGGTCGGCTTTGTAGGCATGCCTCACGATGTCGGCATACTTCAGCAGGTCCGCTGCCCTAGCGGGATAGGCCTTTATCATGACCCCCATGTAAATAGAGAAGGCAGCGTCCAATTCAACCAATTTCTGTCAGCCTTAGGATGCTTAAATCGCGCCTTCTCTTTTTTGTCCTGCTGTTCAGCGGGATCCATGATAGGATTGCTAAACAGCAGGGCAAACAGATCGAGATACTCTCCTCTCCAGATCTGCTCTTTGGTGGTGGGGAGCAGGCGACCCCTGATTGGGTCCGAGACCGCAGAGTAACTGCCGTCCACTGGTGGGCACTGCTGCGGAATTACCGACACCGGGGGGTTCCACCCTTGTGCCCCACCCATTGACTGTAAGGGGATTGCCGTGGGGGTCCATACCCAGAGTGCCTGCCTCACGAGTTCCAAGGAAGCACCTGCGGTACTTTGCTGAGGGAACATTCCCCCTGTATATGCTGGGGCTGTGAGCCCTTGTGCAGGGGGAGGGGGGTACCACAGGGACCTAAGTTCCCCACCACCATACCAGTTGGGTCAGGCCACTGACTACTCCATGGGCCTGGGGATGCCCCACTGATGCCCCAGTGGTCCTAACATCCCCCCTAGCTGAGCCCTGTGGGGAGTGTGGCATTCCCCCCCCCCCCGCCAGCATTCCACCCCCCCAAGCAATCTGCACCTTACCTGGATGGTGGTCTGTCCAGGAAGGTGGTGCCACCATGGGATGGGCTGGTGTCACTTGGGCACGCTGCTGGGTCAGCGCCTGAAGTGCCCTCTCCATACGATCAAGTTGCTGACATAGCTCAGTGTCCTCCTGTCACGTCATCGTCCTGGGCAGCTCCGACCTGGGTTGAACAAAAAAGGAGAGAGGCTCCCCGGTCCAGCCCAGCATGGGCCTGGGCCAACTAGCCTGCATTTTCCCATAGGAGACTGGGTAGGCCTGCCCCCCAAAGGAGTACTCCGTTGATGGTCCAGCACCACCCCCCACAAAGCCCTCCCCGGGGCCACAAACACCTACCACAGGGGCAGCTCCTACTGAGGTAGGGGGGGAGTGTTCCCCTGCAGGGGCAGGTGGCTCTGTTGGGTCCCATGTGGGCCTGGTGCCCCGGCGTGTCTGCACCACTGGTACCCCACAAAGCTCATTCATGTATCAGGTAGGGGGGGTTATTGGCTGCCCACCCTTTGAAGGGGGGGCCCTACTCGACCCCTGAGATAAAGCCAGCTGGGGGGGCAATGGAGTCACTGGGGGGAGGGGGACCTGCGGGCGAGGGTGCTCCTGAAGCCCCCACCAACTGATGGAGGAGAGCTTCACAGCTTGCCATCCTGTCAGCTAGGGGGGCTTCCCCCGCTCCTTCAGGGGGCCCATCAGTTGCAGGGAGGGTGGGGGCCAGGCCCACCAGCTCTTCCTGTGGCACCTCGTCACTCGCACATGCCCCCCCCAGGAACGTTCACCTCTGCCACCTCCCGTCGCCACTTCTGGGCCGCCATTGCAGCGTTCTTTTTTTTACTTGCCCATGCTGCAAGCAGGGCCCCATCACAAGCTGGAAACTCTGTGGCAAAACTTTCTTCAGACCACCGTGTTCCCCGGCGGCCTGCCTGTTGGAGCACCAGCCGCAAGTGGGGCTGGTGCTGAAACACTGGATCATGAGCCCTGCCCTTCGAACGGGACCCATGTGACCGGTCTTAACCTATCACTAACAGCCAAGGTCGCCTAGCAACCCTGGCCGGGCTTGTTGCAGCAGCAGTGTTTCCCGTCTCTGGGCCAACACAGCCAAGCGGCGGGAAATCTTCCCAAGCCATCCGGCCCCCTTGCTAAGCGGGCACGGCAAAGGGCCTCACGCCCGCCACACACACACACACACACGCTGAAGGGGGGACGGGCGGAGGCAATTGTTTTCTCTCAGGCCTCTTTCTGTGTTCTCAGAGATAGTGGCTGTCTGGGGTTTGTTATTGTGGCCTTGGAAATACATTTTCTGCTTAGAAAGTGATTTTGACAACTTTATTCTCATGGGCCTAGTTGGATAGTGTCAGCCTGAGGCCTGTGGGTGAATTAGCTGAACTGAGTTGTGCAAACCTCATCCTGCTTGTATCTCTGATCATGGCCAATACTGCCTAATTAATACATAATAGTCCCCGCTTTGCTGCCAGTTCACATGGCAACACATACAAAAATGTGTCAATGAAGGTGTAACAGGAAGTAAATTGTACCCCAATTTGTTACATACATTTGTAAATAAAGTTACAAATCACATTTTCAATGACTAAATACAATAGTAAGTGTTATATTTACTAAATGTTACATACAAGTGTAAATCTTAATACTGATTTTAAATCAAATCACATTTCTAATAAACTAAGTATAATATTGAGTATTACAGTTATTAATATTATCATTTTATTAAAACAAATTACCACTTAATTTTGTTAGTTATAAATGCATATATGTGTCCAGTAAATATAAAAGTGAAAAATGCAAAATATTTTTTTTTAAAGGTGTTTAATAAAGAAAGGTCGCTACACGTGGGCCTCTTTGTATGCTGGCTGTGTTCAGTGAACACAAGTGTTGTTACATGTGAGCTTCTTTGCATGCTGGCTGGGTTGCCTCCATGACAGATTCAATAATTTTATTAAGTCATGCATCCTGTCCTGTGTGACCTCCAAGGCAACATTTATTTAATAATGGGGGGTGTATACCTAGGTGACCAGGCATTTACACCCCAAATGTTGTTGGGCATGAAGGTGACCAGTGGTGCCCCGGTCTCAAGTCACTTTCATGAATCCAATTAACAAGAATTGCCTAGGAATTAAAACAGCCTGGGATACTGAGACTGTCCCAAAACAATCTTGTTTCTTCCCAATACAGTGCAAATGGGGAAATAAGTCTGTTGAGAGGATGTGTAACACGAAAAGTAAAGTAAGGCACAGCACAGCAGCAACAATGCAATGAGAACACCACCACCATCAGGCTCAGTTCAGGTGTCCTGCCTTAAAGCACTCTTGCAGAACACACAGAGGTCCAGGTGCATGGCTGCATATGTATAGTCATCAGAATAGAGCAGGTTTGTGAGTAACCTTGCACTGTTGTCCTGCAGGCCCTGCACTAAACTTCTCATGTAACACTTCAAATTCCCATAAGACTGTTGTTCACTTCACTGTTGAATTTCCTGCTAACTCAAATCCATTTAGAACCGCAAGTGAGATTCCCAACACCTCCCAACCATTTTTCTCAATTCCTTGTCTTAAATTGGGCCACCATATCTACATTTTTCTACTTGTATTATTTAAACTACCCACCCATGTAGTGTCATAATGGGATTCCCTTTATGTTCCAAGTGTATGGTGTGATGTTTTATTGCTATCCCATAATCTTTAATATATTGTTTCCTGGAATTCATTGCATCCCTTTCCCCCACTCCATACCTTATTTCCACCATAACTCAGGTGCCTCAACAGACTGAAGTAGCAGATTCAGTTGAACAACCACAATTACCACAAAGGTATATATCCTCTTCCATTTCCAACAACATACCAATGTCCCTTAAGCATGTCCCCATTTAAATGTACACCCCACCAAGCTGTGTTCAATTGTTTGTTCCTGTTCATCAAGTCAGGAGTGGAGGTGTTATTATCTTTATTATACTGCAAAGGAGTCCATGTCTATGAAACTTTTACTCCAGCTAGGGCAGGCTGAGGTGAGAAGGCAACGTTTTTATTTAATTTTTATTTTTTTGAAAATCCAAACTTGACATTTCAATATCCTCTCAGTCTCCCTCCGGTATTTCATCTAGGACTGTGGCCTTGTTTCTTTTATTTAAATCCATATCTGTAGTCCTAAATTCCATAGGCTTTTGTAAGAACCATGCACAGGATCCAAATCACTGGCAGCATGATGGCACTGGATTAAAACAAAAATCTGCAACAAGTCAGGTTACATCGCTCCTACTTTCCTTTCTTGTTCTCTTTTCCCGGTTACTCCACACAATGCTTAGGAGAAAAAGAACCCTGTAAACAAAAAAGAAACAAACAAAACAAACACATCGGGACACAAGTGGCAATAAAGAGGTTAACTGAGAACCTGCTTTCCAGTGATTATGGGAAAACCCATATGACTGCATGCATTATTCTGCCCCTACAATACACTGAAAGTACAGAATAAATGTTGGCAGCTGTTTTTATTTTTACATTCTGCCATTTGTGTGCCTTATTTCACATTACATAAACAGACACACAACAGGCACACAACACTGATTAACAAACAGCCTGGCGTGACAAAGATAAAGATAAAACAAAACCAAACAACAACAAAATGAAAACAAAACCAAACAAAAAACAACACCAACAAAACTGCCGGGCCTTCTGGACAGTCAAAACTTCTTTTCTGCTTCTAGAAAAATAAAAGCAAGACAAATCCGGCCTGTATATGGCCTTTGTAATTTCCTGGAAAAGAATTGGTTGCTTAAACATACTTCCCTGGATGAAACCTAATTTAAAAGAGAAAAGGAAAAAGAGAGAAGTGTCTGCAATCCAAGACATTTCGCGGATGTTTTAAAACCAAACAAAGGTAGCTGCCGGAACACATACATGAGGCCAGCAGCTCATGCTTATGCTTCTTTCCCACCCCACCCCCCAATCAGCAGCCTGATTGCTGCCCACAAACTGAGGCTGTACGTTAAAGCAGTAAAATGGGCAAAGGTGTAATGTTACAGTTGGAGAGAGAAAAGTTTGAGGGAGGAAAGAAAGAGAGAGAAAAAAGTGTGTGACGGGCAAGCATGTGTGTGATATCACCAATGATTATACAAATAAGGAGACAGATGGTGGTAGTTAACCCTTTCCGGTTCTGTTTTTCCTTCTCATTCCCCCTCCTCTCTTCCATGCTAAAAAAAAATTACCACCCCCCCAAAAAAAATTAACATTCAAATATCCTAGTATCCTTTATTGTCCCAATTCTTTTAAGCCA
Organism: Sphenodon punctatus; assembly: GCA_003113815.1. NCBI lineage: Eukaryota > Metazoa > Chordata > Lepidosauria > Sphenodontia > Sphenodontidae > Sphenodon > Sphenodon punctatus. The sequence goes on from QEPC01000858.1 coordinate 169,918, forward strand.
TCATATGACTGTGCAAATATGGAGACAGCCTGCATGGGAACAAAACACAAACACTGTTTTCAGGCCAGACCCCAATCAGGAACGAGACAGAATATTAACACAACCAGTGAATTTAAAATGAATACAAAGGCAAGGCTCCCTTTCTAAAACCTTTACTATACTGCTAATCTGGTGTTAATCTGGACACATTACAAAAACAATGATTAATATAAGGAAGAAAGCAAAAAAAGGAATTCAAGGGATAGGGTGCCAGACTAAGTCAAAAACATTTTCTAGCTATATAACAAGCAGTCCAAAATACCTTTCAATAACACCTTTAAACATTTTGCTCTTTGTAACATGCAGTAACACAAATGACTGATTATTTTTATTTATTTTTTAATACACAGGTCTCTATCTACTCTCCCTGTCCAGAAAAAAAAAAGTTAGCAGCCTTTTTATTTCATCTAACACCAGGGAAAGCTAAATACACACAGAAAACCCTACCCTCATTTGGAGATGTAAATTGAGGATGTGTTTTATGACTCTCTCTGTATTTGGACTAGACAGGTACATGCAATAAATAGGTCTCTTCAGCACAGCTGTGTCTTTTTGCCAATAGCTGAAATAGCCAAACTTCACATCATTAGCAATAAATCCATGCAGTTGTTGCTTTTTTTTTTTTTTTTTTTAAAGGGAGGGGGGAAGTACCATTGCTTCTGCAAGTGCTAGCTTCAAAATAATACCCTAGTTATAGAAATGTGCCATTTGCAATCATTAGGAGAAATGAGGGGGGATAAATTAGCACTGCTGAACACTTCTAAAAATTGAAATACAGCCTCTCTTAGAAAGGTTGACAGCACCTAAACCAACCAGAGAAGACATCAGCTTCAATGGACATTAGATCAAACCCAAGGATGCAAGATATCAGAAATGCACAAATGCAGTGAGCATGTAGAGACACTCAGTCAAGCAAACCTACTTGCTCTCTCACATTTAAGAGGAGAACTTGGTTGATTAAAAATACATCTGTTTCTAGGTCAATAAAAAACACTTATTCCAACATTATATTACATTAAAGAGGAGGTAATATGTACATGTAATATATCTATCCTCATGCTTAAGGGCATAAGCCAACCTGAAACTAGTAACAGTTACAGTTGAATTGGCTTTGCCATAATTGCCCGTTACAGGATTTGCAGCACCTTCTTCTGAAGCATCTGGTACAGATTACTGTCAGAAACCAATTGCTAGGTTTGATGAACCATGTGTGTCTGATCCCACATAGCAATATCTATCAAAACTTACCTCATGGAAACAGTGATAAAGAATAGACAAAAATAATTAAGTATACATGCCTAAGAGCCTTACTACAAAGAGAGAACATTCAGTGGCCCACTTCCTACAAGTCAGGCAAATTGTAGCTTGGGTTAATTGCTACCTTAATTGTCCCATGTCTTTCTTCATTGCTGTAAGTCTCCACAGCTAAATCATAGCTGCTCCTCAGAATCGCCGAACCAGGATTTCAGAGCACCAGATCCACCAGCAAGCCATGAAGCAGAAGAGGTGTGTGGGTGTCATGCATGCGTGTCTCATGGCTTTGGCTTTCAGCCATATGAAGATTTTGATGCATGGCTCTTGGACTTGGGAACTTTGGCCAACCCTAAGCATGGTGTATAAATCAGTTGCATGTGTCAATCGATTACAGCATTTGGCTCTTTAGTTTACCCCACCTAACCAAGGTTTGACCACATTCAAGCCATCATGCAAACACCCAAACTAACAAAGCCTTGTTACATAAGGCGGCAATGTTCAATGTAATTCAATGTGGGGGTTTGGGGCTACAAAAGGGTTCTCTCTCCCCTTCAGATGCACCCATTTGGAGTCCCTACTTACCTGTGGGACTTCTGCCTTTCTTCCAAGTTTGGTTGAAATCAGCCTGAAGAATAAAAAGTTACTAGGGATGGGCGAACATGGTTCGGAAGTTCGGACTGAACTAGACCAGTTCGGTCTATCGAACCAAACTCGATTTTCGAAGTGAACCCAATTTCCAACTCGGTTCTGTTCGCCCATCCCTATAAGATAATATTCCATTTAGTTCAATGGGGTTTGAATTTACGAACCCGAATAGTTCGGTCAACCGAACCCAAATAGTTCGGTCAACCGAACCGAACTTCCGAACCGAACTCGATTTTCGAACCAAACCGAATTTCCAAACTCGGTTCTGTTCACCCATCCCTAAAAGTTACCAGGTAGGGCAAGGGGAGGAGGAGGAGAAGGCATAACCAGAGTGACCAACCAAAATTCCCAGTTGAAAAAGGAGATAAATCTATGTCCAAGAGTCTAAGGTACAGTTTTCTTGGAGGGGAAAGTGAGTTATTAGGAAGATTTACCATTATATTAAAAGCAAGTAATAAGGCAATTAAAACTATTCAGCTTGACAAAGTGCTGGACCCAAATGACTTGCATCCCAGAACTCAGAAGCAAGTGGAGTTAAGTAGTCAAAGAAAAGGGAAAGCCTTCGGCAAAGCTGTCTGCTGGCTCACAAAGAAGGCATCAGCACCAGGGAACTGGAGAGCTGCTAATGAAATTCTTAGCTTCTCATTCTTATCAAAGGAGCTCCTCAACCTGTCACCTTAACTTTCTTTGTGGCACAAGTACTGAACTCATTAGCACAAAGGACTGAAGCATTTTCTAAATGCATTAAACTTAGACGGGAGAGTCAGTGTGCATTTGGGCAACACAGATCACTTTTCAGAACATTTGCTATAATACTGACTAACCAGCATCATTTTGCACAGAGCCCATGCTAGACATGTGTGGGAAATGAGTGCTCAAAAAGGTATTTATTTTTTCCCCACCCTAGTCTCCAAAGACTCAGGGCAGTTTACAAAAAAAAAATATTTTAAAAATACAATAATATACATTAAAATCCCTTAACCCCAACATCATCCCAAACCTCTATCCCCACCTGCCACCCACTAGTCCTCCTCACCAAACCCCACTGCTCAATCCCACCCAACCCAATTCCTGCCTCCCAAATGCCTGGCCAGACAAAAAGGTCTTGCATCTCCTCTGGAAGACTAATAGGCTCTGGCTTAGGTGGACCCCCAAGGGGAGGAAGTTCCATAATTGTGGGGGCAGCAGCCGAGAACACCTCCCTGCACACCCTCATAGCAACTTCATAAGCAGTTGGCCACTCGCAAGAGGACACCCTCCACTGACCTCAAAGGCCATGCTGGGACATATAGGAAAAGGCAGTCGGTCAGATACCTGGGGCCCAGACTGTTCATTTATTTACTGTTCTTCTACCTCACCCCCTCCTGCCCACAGAGCAGCTCGGGGCAGCTTACAACATGCACAAATAAAACATAAGAAAAAACATACACATAAAATATCATTAAAAAATTAAATACTAAAACTAAACTAAAAGGACAGAACTCCACCCACCCTACCCTGTTTAGGGCTTTATAGGTTAAAACCAGCACCTTGAATTATTGGCAGCCAGTGCAGACTCTGGAGCACCAGTGTAATGTGCTCCTGACGAACTGTCCCCGAAAGAAGGTGGGCCACCCTGTTCTGCACCAACTGCAGCTTCCAAACAGTCTTCAAGGGCAGCCCCATGTAGGGAGCATTGCAGTAGTCTAGCCTCGAGGTTACGAAGACATGGATGATGGTGGCCAGAGCCAAATATGATAGAAAAGGCCGCAGCCTTCTCATCAGATAAAGCTGGTAAAAAGCACTCCTGGCCACTGCCGCAACGTGACAATCCAGGGGCAGCAGTAGATCCAAGAGCACCCCAAGACTGCAAACCTGAGCGACCAGAGGAGGCCAGACCCCATTGATAGCAGTGATTACAAACTCCCCGAGGCCACAGGATTGGCCAACCATCACCACCTCGGTCTTGTCTGAATTCACCTTCCGTCGGTTCGTCCACATCCAGTCCCCAGAAGCCGCCAAACACTGGGTAAGCACCGAGACTGCAGGACCTGCGTCAAATGAAAGAGAGAGAACACTGGGTGTCATCCACGTATTGACGGCTCACTCCAAATCTCAGAACCATCTTGCCCAGGGGCCTCAGATACACATTGAGCAGGAGTGGGGACAGGTTAGAACCCCACAAGGGAGCTTTCAAGGGAAAGAACGAATTACAGCCTCTCACCACCCTCTGGGTTCTCCCAGCCAGGAATGAGCAGACGCACTGAAGAGCAGTCCTGTGCATCCCAGCCAGGTCTGAGAAGTACTGAACTCATTAGCAAAAAGGACTGAAACGAAACCGTGGGCTCCGAGGTCCAAGTCTAACACCTTATCCACAAGGTACCTTCCGGGATGCTGAAACACTTTAATAGGAACAAAACTAGGTGTTGTTTTCATGCAACATTAAAAGTATGTTATGAAGATGTATTAAATTGCACAGGATATTGAAATACTCACCCCCAAGAAACTGGATAGTTCCCAGGTGGATAATGCTTGGGAGATGACCACTTCCTCTCTCTGCTTTTTTTGGATAGCCACAGGGGTCACTGTGCCAAAAAAGGAAGAACTTGCAGTCATCAGGAATTAATCATGTTTAGCCCCATCGACTTATTTCTCATGCTGCTAATTCTCTGCACTATCTTTAGGAGAAACCGAGCAGAAACAAGGAGGAATTGCATCAAGAAATCAGGCAGGGAGTAGAGAAAAAAATTGGCTTGGAGCCAGCAGTGACAAAAGAGCAAAAATAGAAAGCAATACTCAAAGGACTAAAGAGCAGGGTACAGAGCAAAGTCAGTCGGGGGGGGGGGCATGAGCAGAATGTAGTGAGGGTAAGTTTTGAACAGAGTGATAGAGAGGGCCCTGCTAATTAATTTTTTAACCAAAAAAAATGAACTCCCTTGGAGTCCCCCAGGTATCTCAAGGTGCCAACGATGAGGGAGACATTCTTGGTGGCTATACTGCAGCTGTGGGATTCCCTCCTGACAGAGGTCTACCTGGCCCCAGACCTTACCTCTTTCCGAAGACAGTGTAAGACCTGGCTCTTTTGCCAGACTTTTGGTGAGGGAGACAGGTAATGGGTGGGGGGTTGGTAGGGGGAGGGAGGATATTTTTTCGCTCTGCCTGGGTTTGGTTTTTTATGGATTTTATAATTGTTATATCTTTATATGTCTTTTAACTATGGGTGAAAACAGACATGACGCTAACCACCCTTTAACCACCCTTGGTGGTTATTTATGCATGTTGCAGGGCTGCATGGGGCACCAATACAGCCCTGCAACATGCATAAATAACCACCAGGGTGGTTAAAGGTTGGTTAGCGTCATGTCTGTTTTTACCCGAAGTTGTAAGCTGCCCTGAGCTGCTCTGGCAGGAGGAAGCAGCTAAGAAATTGAAAATAAAATAAATAAATAAATAAATAAACAAACAATCATTTATATAGTACTGTCAGTATTGAGTGTTTTACAATCCTCCTCTAGTTCACCTTCAGAACAATCCTATGAGGTAAATAATTATTATTCCCATTTTGCAGATGGGAAATCTGAGACAAAGGGTGTCTTTAACTGGGTGTGGGAATAGCCACCCCTGGAGCTACTCCAAAAGCGTATCCCCACGTCCACCTGCATCCAGTGCTGTCTCGGTCTTGGATATTCCTACTCACAAGCAGGGTTGGTCCTCCTCCACTTCTGCTCCACCTCCCCATCTGGTCTTTAGATTAATGGGTCACCCGGGGGTTAGGTGGAGCAGAAGTGGGGCTGAGGACCATCTGTTTACACCCGAAGTGACCTGCCCAAAGCCATCCAGAGAGTTCACAACTTAGATGGCATTTAAACCGTGGTCTCCCAGATCCAATCTAACACCTTATCCACAAGGATACTTTTTCACACATGAAAAGATCTAAGGCTGAAAAATTGCCTTTATTAAAAGGCAGTTATGCAACATCAAAAATTCCCATTTTATTGGATTTATTTTTAAATGTAGGGGTTTTTAAAATTTTGCTTATTAGAACAAGGTTTCAGTAAAAGAATTTAAGAGGGAAGTGTGTTTTGGAATTCTGAAAGACAGCACAACTTCAAAACAGGTTACAATTTTTTTTAAAAAACATAAAAAGTTCCACCAACACTACTTACAGGTCAAGTAACATGGTAGAGATATTAACTGGAAACAGAATGTCAAAAAGGACATTGTATAAATGTAACAAGTGCACCGAAGGACAACAAAGATGATCAAAGGTATAAAACAGTTTCTGTACAAAGAGACTACTCTCAATAGGTTAGTGCTCTTCATTTTAGAGAAGAGACAACTTAGGGAGGATAAGAGAAATTTACAAAATTGCAAGTGGAGCGGAGCAATTAAATAGAGAGCTAATCTTTATAACTTCTCATAATACTAGAATTAGGGGACACCCTATGAAATTAATTGGCACCAGATTTAAGGCAAATAAAAAGTATTTTTTTCACTCAACATACAATAATAATAATTATTATTATTATTATTATTATTATTTTATATAGTGCCCCTCTGCCATGACACTTGGAATGCTTTACATATAACTATAAAATACAACTTTTTAATCCTCACAACCACCCTGTGAAGTAGGGAGGCTGCGAGAATATTGTGACTGGCCCAAGGTCACCCAATTAATTTCTGGCTAAGGCAAGACTTGAAACAGGATCCCACCCACCCACACCTCCCAGTCCAAGTGCTGTGCACTTAGCCATTACACTTGTTAACTTGTGGAACTTGTAGCAAGAGGATGTTCTGAAGGCCAATAGCATAACTAATTTTTTTTAAAGGTTTTCTTAGAGGATAGGTCCATAAAATGGCTTTATCAGGTTGGCCAGGGGATGAGACCTTTGACTGCTGGAGGCTGAGAGTGAATAGCAGGATTTGGATAGCGCCATTGTGAACGTCTTTGTAGCAACCAAAGTTGACCACTGTCAAAGACAGGATGCTGGGGTAGACTGACCATTGGTCTGGCCTCGCATGGCACATATGTTCTTATTCACAGCCCCACAGCACAAACCCCTTTGAAGTGAATGAGTTTTGTGTCAATAGGCCACTTTGAGAACCAGACTGTGGGACAGCACAGTTCAAGGTGAAAAGGGATAATGTGATGTCTGGCAGGTGCCATTGAAAACAGAGTTTTACAACTCCGCAGCTCCAAGTCTGCGTTTGTTCGCAGTGCCCACTGTTTTAACTTTTCAATGGCACCCAAGTCACTTCCGGTAGCAGGGAGGAAGTCTACCCCTCCCCTTGCGAGAGTTTCTTTCTCCAGGAATTTAGAAACACGCTATTAACAAGCGCTCAGGAAGGATGCTGCCAGACACAACAGAACAGTGGAAAGGAGTCACTCCCCATACCGCTGCGCTTGCAGAGGGTGCACTCGGCCAGCAAGGAGCACACATCCTGCCCTGCCTCTCCCCTCTCCATGTGCCCTCAGCACATAGCTGCTCCCTCCATCCCCCTCCAGCTGGCACCTCCTTACCCCCACCCAAACCACCTGCACCCCATCCTCCCCCTGCAGCCCCTGCTCCATCTCCCCAGCCCCTCCAAACCTAACTCCACCTGCAACCCCCATATTCCCTGCCCCCAATCAACCCTCCTTCACCCAAGCCCCACTCATATGCAATCCCCCACCTCATCTCCCTCAGGCCTTCCCCACCTGCACCCCCATCTCCCTCCACTTCACCCAGCCCCTCCCAGGAGGTTATCTTCCAACCCTCCTTTACCCTGGGCCCTGCTGACCCACTCATACGCAACCCCCACACCCCATCTTCCCCACCCAACCCTCCTGCACTGCACACTCTCACCTGCAACCCTCACTCCATCCGTCAAGCCTTTCCCAACTAAATCCCCTGACTCCAACTCCCCTAGCCCCTCCCACCTGAACTCCTAACCCCTCCCACCTACCTGCACCCCACACTCCATCTCCCACCACACTTGCACCCCCAACTTCTCACATCAGCAACCACCCATCCCAAGCAAGCCCTCCTCTGCCCGCCCCCCCAGACCCTCTTCTGCATTTGCGCTTCACTGATAAGCCAAGGAGACACACACACCAAGGTCACTCAGAGACACCCTCCTGCTCCCCCATTATTTCTGCCGCCCTGCCTACCTGCTCCCTGGCTGGAAAGCAACAATTGTTTAATCACACACACACACCTTTTTTTTTTTTATTGGAATTTGTCTTCGGAGGAGCCTGACTGGGGTGGGAGGCAGCAAGAGCAAGTGATGGATGGAATCTGGACCACAAGGACTCCCAGCAGTGGGTTCAACACAGCCAGAAACAAGGTAGGGGTTGGTATTAGCATTCCACCCCCAGCCCCCTCAGCAAATTAACATCAAGTGGGGAATTTCTAATTATTCTATACACTATCGTTTGTTTTTGATTATTTATTTTACTTCTGAGTCACCCTTGGGGGGGGGGCTTAATTGTGGGCTGAGCCCGGGCCCTTCCCAGCCTTGCTACATCCCAGAGAGGATGGGTGCCTGGTTAGCAGGACTGTCTATATGGTGGGGAACTGTAATAAAGGACACTGTAAAGCCAATCCCCATGTGGACTGGCCTTCTTGGAACAGAAATCCTGCCAATACTTACCCAGGGCCTCTTTTCCCAGTTACAGACACCATCTACAAGAAAGTACTTCTGATTCTGGATACGTTTTTCTTCCTGCGTATGAGATAGCATATCCTGATGGGCTTAAAAAGAATAACTCTTATGGGACCATTTGATGGTCTTCTACCTCTTATCTTCCTCTATTATAATCCAATGGGGTATGTTGCTATGCAAATCAATAGGTGGAATGTTTCAGTGACTCTGTCCTGTGGGCAATGATTTTTACTAAGACATTTCATGGCATTTGATGATTCATTTGGAATATTTGATTATGCACATTTTGATGAGCTTTACTCACTGAATAAACTTTTTAAAGGGTGAAACCACACCGAGGAAGTAAATAACTCCTCTCCTTTGTCAATGCCAATATTATGCTAATTCCTCCAAGCCATGCTAGTCATTTGGGGAACATGAGCTTTGAGGAGTTATTTCTAACTTCTCCAAACTTGAGTTGCCTTTAGTTCAACTGAACAAAAAACAATAAATGCGAAGATTTACTCCATGCACAAAGCAGGCAAACAAAGAAAACCCCAACAATAAACCAAGCCTTACATTTGAAAAAATTTAAATGTTTACCCTTAATTCTGTACCATTGTGTGTGCACGTTAAAATATATGTTAACTGGTACAATACGATTTCCCCCAAGGTAAAATCCTGGTTCTTCTGCACAAAATACAATAAAAGGAGTTTTACATGGGGGAAAACTACTGGAGGGAAGGTGTATGGGATCCTATCCTTGACCCAGAGGCAAGGCATTAAGTGCCGCTACAGTCTGCACAGGGTAACTCTTATTGCCTATGAAGTAGCTGCTGTTCAAGGATGTGAGTTTCTCACAGAACCACTGAGCATTACCTCAATTGGTTGTCTGGGGGTGCCCTGCTCGAGGTCCCCCAAGTCTTCCGGTGGGCTACGCAGGAGAGGACATTCTCAGTGGCCGCACCACGGCTGTGGAACTCCCTTCCGGTGGGGTTGCGGCTGGCCCCAGACCTCCCCTCTTTTGGGAAAAGCTGTAAGACCTGGCTGTTCTGCCCAGGCGTTTGGTGGGGGTGAAAGGGGGAATGTGGGTGGGGGGGTTAAATGTCGCCCTTCTTTTGGCAGTTTTAAAAAATGTTTTATATTGGATTTTATTTGTGTTTTTATATTGTAAGCCGTCCTGGACTGCCTGATGGCAGGAGGGCCGGGGTATTACATTGAAAAATAAATAAATAAAAATAAAATTACCCCCAAGAGCCTGGTCCTAAGTGATCTGAAGTCCCCTTGTGTGACCCCTTTTCTGAACATACGCTACCGAGTGGAAATGTGGTATTACTACCAAGTTATGGCTTTCCCACATCAATGACTCTCTGACTTTTTTGACCAAACTCCACTTCCTCTTATTTGTCTTGCATGTGACATCAAGCAAACCCTTGATATCTAAGTAGTTTGCAGCCAGAATAAGTTCAAAGAGTGTTCCTTGGTCTACTTTAAGGAATTCTTGGTCCCAAACAGGGATGTCATCTGTTTGTTTTTCTTTGTTTTCATCATCCTCAGGAGGAGGTGGGTCATCCTTGTGGTGGGTGCACCACTGGATCACCTTTTTTAATATTGCTGCATTAACATTTGGAAGAGACACTGGGTCATCATCCCCTTCATCATTCTTCCCCAAATCTTCCAACATAGTCTTGATAGTTACAGACTGTTTTGCAATTTTGACATCAACTTCAAAGATTTCGCCATCAGAACTCTGCAGTTTAATTGAAGGCATCGTGAGGCGATGGCGTCCGGCTCTCAATCCCCTCCCTCTTCTGCGCTAATCAAGACCTGGCACTGGGCGGTGCATCTTCCTCTTGTTTGCAACTGACAGTCTCACCACCTACTGCCACATGCGTATATACCTTGCCAAATTGATCTTGCCACCCTGCATCTCTCACTGATGCTGCTGCCACTCTAACTTCCTTATATCAGGACAGCTGTGCTGGGGAGAGTTCCCATACAATAGCTTGCCTGTTTCTGGAACATGAATTTTGATTGGTGGCTGCAGCACCAATCAGAATTAATGTTATGAAAAAATTCTGGGCTTCCAACATTTTGGAAATTCCTCTAACTCAGCCAGAGTAGAACTTGGGGGTTTGGCAACTGTATCCCTTCTTACAACCCCATTTGCCTCAAGGATACATTGTCACATCCATGGGAGTGGAGGAGGGGGGTCCAGCCTCCCAGTTTGAGAACCACTGTCCTACATCACCTGACTTTAGTTTCAAATTCATTCAAAAAGCTATATAAAAATACCTGCCAAATGTTTCAGCATCTAGTGTAGCAGGGATAATCTGACTATAGGAGAAATCATCATCATTGCCTCAAAAGATGAAAAATTCTTCCATTTGCTTTTTTATCTCAGTAAATACCTTCCATATTAGTCAAGCTTTATGGGGGAAAACTTGCATGTCATGTCAAAAGCTAATGAATGTCGACAGTGATGACCCAAGACAGACACGCTGCATACAAAAATACTTGAAGTAACGCATGATGGCAATGCAGAGAGAGAGAGAGAGAGAGAGAGAGAGAGAGACCAGAAAATAAAATAATGAATACTTCTTTAAATGTGCAGCTTTCAGTTGCTATGGGGGGAAATGGATTTTTTTAAATTGTTTACAGCTTTTTTTTACATGTTTTAATGCTTCTACAACATTAGTGAAGCATTTCCTTTCCAAAGTGCTTTTTCACCCACTGTTAATCCTTTCTATGGGCAGACAAGACAATCCCTGGAAAACTGGGAGGGGGGATTAAAGTATTGACTGCCATCTGAGCTGGCCAAGTCATTTTAACATTCCACAGAGACTATTTAACAACATTAGCAGCTCAGCTAACACAAACACGCCTAGAAATTCCCAGCTTCTCTGGCAATGGGAGCGTATTGACTTTCTCCATTTACAGAAGGTGAAGCAACAACAAGCCACTCAACATTTCTTACTGGGTTCATGAAAACGGCCTATCCCAATGCAACCTTGGACAATGTGATGATGCCTCTGCATAGATGCACTGGGAAGATGATCATTCTCTTCTTCATTTCACAGAACACTAATGGAGTCAGCTACCTTATTGCTGCCTCCACCAGAAACTTTAATGGGCAAGGCCAAAAGTGCATGCAACTCTAATATTGCCACCAGAGGCATAACTTCACATCTTCTGTGCATTGGCTCAGAGTCAGCAGGTCTAGGCTAGCTACGTTTTCTTAAAGACGTAGTACCACTGCCTGACAAACTAAACCAACTTTGCTAGACTCATGCAAGGAAAAATGTAAGGAGTATCATATTTTAAGCCCTCTCATGAAGTATTATTCCAGCTAATTATACTCATGAAAGAAGAACGATTTCAGCTCTTTCTAAGGCTGTTTTCAAATAACATGCTTCCATGGCTTGATAGATCATGCTGTAGTAACTCATGAGGGGGGCGGGGATGAGTTCCAAAGATTCTCGTGATGCACGATGGTACCCTGTGGTAATCCCTGGTGCAGCAGTTGAAAAGTTAACGTAAATTCAGTGTTCTTTTCAACTGCTGCAGCATCTTGAGGAGGGATTTAAAGGTATGAAAGGAGGGGGCAAGGCAGATGTGGGCAGGGAGGGATTTCCAGGCATGGGGAGCAGCTAGGGAGAAGGGACCAAGGTGGTATGGGGAGCAGGGGAAGCATGGGAGGGCGAGAGAGGGAACAGAGGAGGAGCGGAGTTCACAGACTGGAGTACGGAGGGAAATTAGTGCAGAGAGGTAGGGGGGAGCAAGGTTGTGAAGAGATTTATAGGTGAAGACTAGGAGCTTGTGGAGGATTCATTTAGGAAGGGAGAGCCAGTGAAGAGAGGAGGGGTGCATGTGGTTGAAGCGACAGACAAGGTGGATGACCCTGGCAGCAGAGTTTTGGACAGGGATAAGGGGAGAAAGGAGAGAGTGGGAGAGGCCAGTGAGAACTTAGGAGGTTACAGTAATCGAGGCGAGAAATGACCAGTGTATAAACAAGGGTTTTGGCAGAGGAGACAGAGAGAAAAGGGCAAATCTTAGCAATGTTATGGAGGGAGAAGCGACAAGATTTGGCAACAGAATTGATGTAGGGTTTAAAAGAAAGGGGTGAGTCAAAGATGAAGCCTAAGCAATGGGCTTGGGAAATGGGAAGGATGGTGACCCCATCGATAAGGATCGACAGGGAAGAGGGAGAGGAAGGATGAGGGGGGAAGATAAGGAGTTCAATTTTAGCCATGTTGAGTTTGAGTTGACGTTGAGACATCCATGTAGAGATATCAGAGAGAGTTGTTATCACTATTAACAACAATGTCATTTTCGGTATCATTATCAGTACTGTTTCAAACGAAGATTTTATTTTTGGTATTGGTATCAGTATCAGTATCATTATCAATTCCCATACGCAACTAATATCTATCTAAATCGAAGGGAGATGGGGAAGGGAAAAGGAAAACTATTATCTAATCAATTTTCTATAACTATTCTAATCAAATCTATAGGTCTATAATATATATCTAATCTATACCATCTATAGATAATGTACAGTGGGGAGAAGGGCAGGGAAAGGGAGAAGGTAAAATGTAGGGTACGAGGAAGGAAAGGTATCGGTAATACAATGATGGCTAGGGAGGATTTTTTGTGCACAAGCACCACAGTTCTGTAAACGCAATCTGACAGAACTCAGAGCTCTCACAGAAGAGAGAGAAAAGACCTGGCCCTTCCATTATAAAGGGTTGCAATGCCCTCCCCTAATTGGCTGTGGGAGGCAGCAGGCATTGAGCAATCACAGAGTGCCATGAGACTAATGGGGCCTGCTTGCGCTGCTCATTGGCCAGCGATACATCCATCAGATACTGCTGACTGCTTGCCCCTCCCAATACAGGCACAGTTGAAGAGTTCAACCCTGTTTAGGGCTCCACGATGTTTGCTCCCTCCTCCCCTCTCCACATTTTCCCTCCAAAACCCAACTGCCATAGCACTAAGCACTAATAAAAATGACAACAACATTGTCATTTTTGGTATCGTTATCCTCGGTTGTTGTTTTTGTTATTGTTATCATTACTGCCAGTTGTCGTTTTTGTTATTGTAACAACGAAAATGACATGCACAGTTTGCACACCCCTCGTACCTTTTAGTTCGTAGTCTGGTTTCACACAATTCTCTCAGCACTGTGTGGAAATTGTCTACAAATAGAAAATTTTATTCTAAAAACTTAACTGAAAATGTAATTAGGCCACAGGCCTTTGAAAAAGAGGTCAGCAGTAAAATCAAGAGGTGCCTCCTCATAATATATAGGGGTCACTATGACCGGCTCAAGTTCCAAAACTCATAACTCAAGTTATGTTGTAGCGAGGCACCCCAGCCCAGCCCAACTGTTAGTCCTTTCCGGGTCTGTGCCATGCCAACATTTTGTTTGCAGCTGTCCTCTGTCTCGGCGGGGAAAGATTTTATCTCTATGGCACTGGTTCTCTGCTCTGTGGGACATCCCTGTCACCAGTGCAGAATAGGTCATCTTTGATGCTGACTTAGGAGAATTAGCTCCCGGTGTTGGATAGTCCCCTGCCATTTGCCTCCACCCATGGTGTGCTGGCCTCCTCCTAGGCAACTCCATTTCCTTGGTGAGTATCAGAAAAAAATCTTTTCAACAGATCTGACGAGTGAATACTGAAGGTCCTCAAATTTATAAAAAGAGCTAATGTTTTCATGACTTGGAGCAAAGAACACAATAGCACAGACTGAAATTGCTCCCTCCACGTAAACTCAGTGCCCCTAGGCTGACTACTGGGCTCACTGGTTGTCCTGGTACCTCAAGGGTCCCTAGCCGTTAACCTCCTAGTGTCTGCCTTATTTGTGTCCTCCTCTGCAGCTGCTGGCTCTCTCCTAGGGCCCTAGTGGGTGGGCATCCTCCTCATCCTAATCCTCTACCTTGGGGTTCCCCCAAGGCCTACTCATCTTGAGGCAGGCTTTTGGCTCTCTGGTTTGCACCCCCACTAGCTCTCATGATGTTCCTGGACCTACCCGGTTGCCCCCTCTCTTCCACTGGGGACCCAACAGCTATCATCCCCTGCTCCCTACTGGGATCTTGCTCTATCCATGCTGGGCCCCCACCTCTGGTCAAGCACTGGGCAAAGCTGGCTGATTTCTCTGGACTCATAGGACTCCCCTCCAGGCCTCACCTTGAGCCTAGCTGGTATCTGGCCCAAACCCCTTTGGATGACTTGTCCCCTCATGTCACACCCTGGCCTGGCCCTCACCCAGGTCCAGGGGTTGCCCCTCCTTCTGCTAAGGAACCTCCTAGGCAGCTCACTCCCTCTTCTGCAGCCCCTGGGACGACTTACGGCCTTCCTGGCCTGCCAAAGCTCCTGCAACCTCAGGTCCCTAAACTTTATCAGGCCTCAGGCCCTACCCTTCATGGCCTTTCTGAATCCCCCATGTCCTCTCCCTAGAGCGGGGTCAGGATTCCCTCCAACCTCCCCAGCAGGATGGCTCCAAGTCAGTACCAGAGCACCACACTCTACGTCGCCAAACACATACTAATCAAGGCTGGGCTAGCACTCTTTATAGCTCCAGCCAGGTCATATGACCCACCCACACTAGGCACATGATTTCTTACTGCTCCCTGGGCACTGATTAACCCTTTTCTCCCCAGACCAAGAGAACAAATGGTGAAGTGCTGTGGCACTGTGCATGCTCCTGCAAATACTCTGCCTAGCGCTTCACCACGTATGTGCATATCTTTTCTCAAGAGAGTAGGGAAAAGGTGAGCGGGGTGGAGAGCGAGCCGCTGCCTCGCTGCTGCCGCTGACAAGCATCAGTGACACGACTTGTATTTCTGTTGGGGCTGGCAGTATTGGGGTCTCCACAGTGTTGAACGATGGAGTGGGGAGGAGCCAGAGAGAGCACCTGAGCACAATCAACAGGGACTGCATAAGCAGCACTAGCGCCTGTGGTGGCGCCGGAGGCTGCACGCCTAAGGCACTGGCCGGGGGGCCGGGGGTACCCTGCCTGTTTCCTTTGTTGGCAGGTTTGCCCCTGGTTGGGGATGGAGAGGAAGAGAAGTCGTGATGCAGCCTCGTTTTCGCCAGAAGAGGTATTGCCTGATAAAATCACTAAGAATAAGGAGGCGGGAGTTGTAGGCGACCTGCTGCCTCCCCAAAATCAGTTTGTATGTCTACCAGATTTCCCAGAGGAAAGGGCTCTGATCAGAGATCTTCCTCTGATACCCCCCTCCCCGTTTGGGAAGGCAGGGGGACCCCTTAAATGACAGTGCATGCAAGGATTATTTATGGTGCCAAACCAGATTGATTGCTAGGACTGTGGATGCCCTATTTACCAGCATAACGGATTTGGATGTTTCGATGGGGAAGGTGAAGCTACAGCTGTGGGAGATTGTGGACAGATTGGAGGAGCTGGGAATACACCTGGAGGGACCGGTGACTACTATCAAAGATGAATTTTCTGAAAGTGGACAATTATTAAGGAGGTCATTTAAGTCCTCCGTACAAGTGCGGGGTTATAATCTGGTTACTATACCAGCTAATGAGATCTACTTGTATGTTGGACCAGATGCTGATGGTATCCGCCACTTTGGGGATATGCAGGAGTGTGTTATTAGCAATTTACTTTTTTTCTTGGGTTCATCTGCCAGGCCCCAACATATCGTCAAAACTGTTAGGTTGCATCCACGCAATTGGTTATATAGATTTAGGGTGGTGTTTGTGGATAAGATCTGGGTCAAGAGGCTATTCAAAGCAAGAAAGTATCTTAAAAGTAGGGGTATTTCCATCAATAGAGTTTTCTTGCATAATCAGATAATCCCCGGGAAGGAGGGTGAACAGCAGGGGCAGTCTCAGCCATTCTCATCCCCTAACCTGGTACCAGTGGGACCCAGGGATCTAGCCCATATAGGTGGGAGCAAAAATCAGGGGGAGTCTATGGAAATTAATCCACCCCTTGAGCCCCATCCTAAGGAAATGGTTAATTGATTGGAGTGGGACTTCAATCCACCTACCCAAGTGTTGGAGGCGCAAGAGCAGATAATGCAGGACAAGGGTATTAGTTTACCAACCCAAGATATGGTAGATCAGAAGGGTTGTAAAAATTGGCAAACTATATTACCCTTTAGTAGTAAGCAGCCGGACCAAGTAGATTCTGGGGAGGAGATGCAGAGTCAGATGCAATATCTAGGGGGCCCAAATACTCAGCTTGCTATTAAGGTGGAAGCAGTCTTGTTGGGGAAGGTACCGGAAGAAGATTCAGCTCATATATCGGATCTGTTCCAAGGATTATCTATTGTAGATCAGGATATTTTCCTATCTAGATTAGGGCATTTTAGGAACTTTGCCCAGGCAAAGGACATTGATTACACAGCAGCACCTAGTGGTACTGAATACAAACCTGTGCATGATACAGAGACTCTAACTGCAATCCATCTTCAGTTGAAAGTGAAAAAGGGTCCCCAACTCCTATTATTGGTATCCTGGAAGGATTGTATCAGACCCCAGATTGTCAGACAGGGCCGACAAACGAAGGGAACATAGGGTGTGTAAACAATGGACCCCTAAGTAATGTAGTAGTGTTATGTTCTGCTGAGTTTCAGATAGAGCAAGATAAGGAGTCTATGTGACATCAAGGGCCTAGCTCAATATGCCAGCAGGCAATTGAGGACCAATTGCCCCAGGGTGGAGGGGGGAAATATAACCCCCCTAAAATGGGGAATTCTGGTGAAAAGGTCGTGCGTTTGGCCTCTTGGAATATTACAGGTCTCAGAGCAAAAAGCAGCCATAGGGAATGGTTAGAATTCCTCAGAGAGTACAATATTATATGCCTACAAGAAACGTGGCTAAAGCCGCACGAAGCCCTTGATTTAGAGGAGTTTCAAATGTTGCGGCATGGTGGTCAGAAACAACGGACCAAAGGTCGGGTTTTCAGGAGATTTGGCAGTTGCCGTACCTGATACCAGTCCCTATTCTGTGCTACCCCTAGATTCCCATAGACCCAAAATTCAAGTTGGCGTAATTAAATCAGGTCCACAAAAAGATCCTGTATGTATTATAATCAATGTTTATGTACCCCCGGTTTCCTCAGATTATTAATAATGATGGTATCTGGGAGGCTTTAGAGGAAACAGTCCTGGAGATGGAGGATCGTTTTCCTTCAGGGCTGATTATTTTATTAGGTGACTTTAATGTACATCTGGTCGACTAAAATAACCCCCTAACGGACTTTAGGGAGGTTTCAGGTGTAAGTATTAAGACTAGCTGAGCTAAAGGCAAGTTGGAAGAGATTGTGGAAAAGTTTGAACTGGCAGTACTTAACCAGCCCCTACTGGAGGACCTGGTAGGGGGTTTCACCTTTGTTGGACCGCAGGGAAAAAGCAAAGTGGATCTGATTATGGTAGGGACAGAGTATCAGGATAAGTTTGATAGTATCGTTATAGTACCAAGACCAGAAAGTGACCATTTGGTGCTTAGTGCATATTTTACATTGGGGGATTCAGCCCAGTTGGGATGGGACCTTGAAGACTTAGGGGTACCTCTCACTAAACTAAAGAGAATATCTCCAACAACCCTGGCGCAAGAGCTTCAGGAAGTAAGAGGCCAACCTGTAATTATTAATCAGGTTGGGATTATCCAGAGAGCGCCTGAGCTTGAGGAAGTCCTTAGTGCATATGATGGAGTGTTGGCTGCTATAGTAGATAAATTAACAATCAAAGTTAGGAGGAGGGGAATCCAGCATACCACCGCGCACCATTGGTTTGATCGAGAATGTAGGACTATGAAAAATAGTCTCGTGGCTGCCAAAAGACGATGGGTTATCGATCAATCTCAAGGAATGTGGAAAGATTATGTGGTGCTCAGGTCTCAGTACAAGAAACTGCTGGTGGATAAAAGGGGTACCTTTTATGTTCAAGTATGGGCAAGAATGGCAGTTGATTTGGCCACTAGGAACACCAGTGGCTTTTGGTCCGCGTTAAATAAAATTATCAAACCACAGAAGAAGTCAAGCAACCAGGCAGTTCCCCATGCATCTTGGAGGGCCTTCTTTGAAGATCTATATGCAGACCGGCAAATAGGGACAGAAGACTTGGTGGCAAAACAGCAGGCTAAAGATTCCCCAACCTGGTGTGGGGAAGATTTTTCAGGGAGTAAGATAGTAGAGCAGATAATGGGACTAGACAGAATAAGGCTCCGGGCCCAGATAGGATTACAGCAGAGATGTTACAGGCAGCACCACAATGGTGGGCTTCAATACTTTCCACCCTATTTTTTCAAATTAGTGAGGGTCATAGCATACCACAAGCTTGGGTAACAAGTTGGATTGTTCCTATTTATAAAAAGGGCAGCACTCGGGACCCTGCTTGCTATAGGCCAATCAGCTTGCTATCAATGATCAGAAAGGTGTATGCTAGGATGTTGTTGGTTCATCTGGAGGAATGGGTGGAAAAGGAAGCACTAATTCCTCCTGAACAGTTTGGATTTAAGAAGGGACATTCAACTATTGACTGTTGTTTTATCATACAACATCTGATTTTTAAGTATCATAAAGTTAAAAAAGGGAAATTATTTATGGCCTTTGTCGATTTTTCCAAGGCGTTTGATTGATACATCTCTAGACCAAGGCTTTGGGCCAAACCTATGGCTCTGGGCATCGATGTTAAACTGCTGGCCTTTATATGGCAATTATATTCAGATAATGAGGCCAGGATTAAATTGGGGAATACTATAAATCAGGAATCAATCCCAATTCAAAGAGGAGTGTGCCAGGGATACGTCCTTGCGCCGCTCCTCTTTCATTTTTATGTGGCAGATTTGATCCCGTCCCTTAAGGCAGATGATTCCCATCCACCTAAGGTGGGTGACGCTCAGGTATGTGCAGTCCAATTTGCTGATGATCTGGTGCTTTTGGCACAGACAGAAATAGGATTGATGCGGCTGTTAGAGAAATTGCATTTGTATTGTCAGTCCAATGGTCTGATAATCAATGATCAAAAATCAAAAATTATAATCTTGGGAAGAAATTTAAAAAAACCAAGTGGAAAGTGTCAGCAGGGACATTTGATATTGTGAATTCATACAATTACCTGGGAGTTACCTTCTCTTCGAGGGGTACTTGGAATTTACATCTCCAAAATCATGCAACCATGGCCCTTCAAGCCACACAGGCGTTGATTAAGGCTATGAGTATGTCCAAGGGGGTATCAGTCTCTGCCTTTCTACAAGTGTTTAATGCAAAGATCCCGTTATCAGCCACTTTTGGGCTGGAAATAATCCCATTTCCAGATGTAAGACTCCTAGATAAGATTCAGAACCTATTTTTGCGTAGACTTCTGAAGGTGGGACCAAGTACGCCTGGGCCACTATTGAGGGCTGAGATAGCATCTATTCTATTCTATTGATGCTTATGCTAAGCAGTCTATGGAACGGTACTGGCTTAGGCTGCTGCAGCAGCAGGAACAGCATCTTTTCCTGTGTTGGCTTAAGGAGGAGTTATCTCATGAGGGTCTAAGGACATACCCATGGATTAAATATCTAGGAGGTTTGCTCAAAAATATGGGGGTTTCGTTTGAATATTTTGCGGGGGAAATGTTAAATGTGATTAAAAGTGAAATAATCCAGAGTGCGAGATCAGGCCCAACAAGAAGATCTGGCCTGTCTGACTCAATGGAAAGTTGCTCCAGGATTGGCCCAGGTAAAGAGTATTTGGATGTTCGAACCCTACCTGGATAAGATAGCTAACCCCAAACTGAGAAGGAACTATACCTTGCTATGGTTCGAAATGGTTCAGACAGCGGTGACAGAGGGTAGGTACCGGCACATTGCATATGATCAGCGCCGTTGTCCATGTAGTATGAATGAAATTGAAACAGTAGAGCACCTTGTATTAAGATGCCCATACTACAAGTTGCTGAGGGAGACTTGGCTCGCTCCCCTTTTGGGAGATGGGCTCAGTTTTGACTCGGTGGATTGTTGTAAAAATCTGCTTAGGTTATCCTCGGTCCAGGAGATGCAGGCCCTCTCTACCTTTGTTCTTTTGGTATCAAGAAGGCGAGGTTATCTGAGGGGCAAAATGAGAATGGCAAATGGAAACGTAGGTAAGGAAGATCTTGGTAGGGTACCTACCTGTGTTGGATAAGTGGAGGATCTTGCTCATTGTTATCTTATGCAAATATGGTAAGGTATAAGGTATCTTCTGTATTCGAGCATGTATGGTATTTGATTAGTGTGTTGTTTTTGTATTATGTATTTTAAATAGGCTACAGCGATAGCTATATGCCATAAATAAATGAAATGAAATGAATGAGTAGGGAAAATGCAGTTGGGAGGTGACCCAGAAGTTTAAGTATTGCTGGAGTGGGTCCATAGTTGTCCCAAACATATCATTTTTATTCCTTCTCTTTGAGCAATGCTTTAGCTCTGTGAACATTCAATTTTGAGAATAACTCAAAACCACCACCCATGGAGCACTGCAGGAGTGGAAGAGGAAACCTTGCCTAATTCCACTGCCATTAGCGTTATTGACTTCACTTTCCATGGACTTAAACAGGATCAAGGTTTGGCTATACAAAATCTCAGGTGAAAAACTTTAAATTAATCATTTCCCATTTCTGCAGTATAGCTTGCTTTTTTTTTAAAAAAAATGTGAATGGAGCACAATGGTGAAACATATCTACAAACTTTTACAGTCTACTTTAATCATGGGAAAGCGCTCTTTGTTACAGAATCATAGCACTGTAATGACAGAAGGGACCCCAAGTGATCATCCAGTCCATTCTCACAGAGTGGATGAAGGATAAATTATACCAAGGTGAGGCTATCAGGTAATGCTTAACAGGACTATTACAGAAAGCACATTTTTATTATTAATATCCTTCAGCAGAGTCCAATCCAAAACCTTTTGAAATCTGTAAGAAAAATCCCAGAACACAGCAGAGAGAGAACTAAAAATACCTCTCAAAAAAGCCAAATAATCCAATAAAATACCTTGTAAGGCATAGAACTCACTAAACAATAAAATGCCAAAGATGTTATCTTGCAAGATTACACAGCATGGGTGCCAGCTGTAAAAACCCTTATAAAATTCTATTGAAAACCTGGCAAGCATAATGAAGGCCAATTAGATTTCTCTCATGTTGCGTAATTTCTGGTATCTGACAGAAACTCAGTCAGATCAGAATCTCCTCGTGCAAAAGAGCAAGTTCTTTTTAGTGTGGAAAGAGATTACAAGTGAGAGCATAAGACAAGGACCAGTGTTGGGAGAAAATTCACATTATAATTATGCACACAAATGACTGGGTACCGAAAGCATGATTTACAGATTATATTAATCGGGAGGCACGGTAAATAATGAGAAACAAAGAGAGCCAGAGGCCAAAGGATTTAGATCATTACACACCGTAGGCGGGCCTAGATGATGGAAAATGCAGATAACGGTGTAAATTAATGTCAAATATGACGAGTGTGAAGAGGAGGGAAATAAAGTGCGCAAAGACAGACTCAGTGGAAAGGTGCTACAATACAGTAGGTTGAACAGGAGTGTGGTTATCTTCAGAGGAAAGTAGGAGCTAAAAATAAAGCTGTGGAGATGCTTCAATAACTAGGACACATCTTTTTCACACACACACACACACACACACACACACACACACACACACACACACACACACACACACACACAAAATAACCATAAACATGCATCAATGTAAAGTCACTGACTGACACACTGTATGACGAGTGGGTTCCCACTAGAGATGTGGATGAGTGACACAGCATATTCCCAGTCGTTAAGTAGTGGCAGCCAAATGCTTGCAGCATTTAAGTAACACAGCTGTGAAGGCAGGCAGACATCAGAATACTAGCGAAATACATACCTAACACAAGCAGCTTCATGCAGCAAGCACCTGTCAGGGCTCGCCATCGCCGCCAGCATCTCCGGCCAGCGCGGGGTCGGAGCCATGGCCAGCGTGCTGCAAACGGCAGCAAGGAGATGCCTAGGGGCGCTGGCATGCATGTGGGGGTGAAGCCAACAGAGCCGGCTCCGCAAACAGCTGAGGTCACTGGGGAAGAGCCCCGGCCTGCACCGATAAGAGACGGCAGGGCGGGACCCTCCGGTGCGTTGCGCCGCTCTGCACACCTGCACACCCAGAGGGGTGGGGCTAACAGTACTTAGGGAGAAGCCAGGGACACAACCAGTCACCGGTGATCAGCAACACTGTGAGAAACTGGCCCCCAGCTTGGGTTGTCTGGAGTACTTGCAGAGTGCGGTAACGCAGGTGTGTGTGTTCGGGTGCTTGGTGGTGTGATTGGAGACTGAGTGGGTGGGGGGTGACGACTGTGTGGGAACGTTGGCAGGCGTGGCTGTGTTGGGCTGAGACTCTGTGGTGTGTCATGGTGAGTTGCACTCCCTTTCCCTCTGCTGTATCTGGGCTTCACCTACCCCTTAATCCTGAGCTTGAGTGCTTGCGGGACCCCTACCTTGTTGTTCCTGGTCTGTCACCCTATCCTCCCTCACTTATCCCCGCACCCTTCTTCCCCGTGGTCACTGTGCGGGTGAGGGTGGTAGGGTGGGTGTCTGTGAATGTGACTGGTGTGGGAGGGCTTCGCATGCAGTGGAAGGGTTCCACTCAGGGCCTTGCTATCTCCTCCCCGTATGATGATCTGGCCTCTCCCTGTCCCGGAACCTTAAGGCCACCTAAGATCCTGAGGGGTTGTTTTCCTCAAACAAGTGTGTGGAGCCCAGCTGCACGCGAAGGTGTGAGTGCTCCCGTGTGGGTTTCCTGGGGTTGGTGGTCCTTCTTGGTTCCCCCTCCCCTAACAGCACCCAAACTAAGGCAGCCTGGTTTCCAAAGGTGTGGACCAATGCTCGGTATAAAATCAATGGCATTTGGGGGCTCCAACAGAGGAGCCTAAAGACAATGAACGGGATATACAAGACAGAGTACTGATCACATAGCACTGCTTAATCCTCAGGACTGTGTATGTCTACAGTGGGTACACGTGGGTTCCATAAGTTACCAACAGATCGTCAAATATTGTCGACCCAATATTCCTGCTGTGAAAAGCAGACTAATTCTTTTGTAGCTCTTATTTTTCTGCCGCAAGAACTCCAAATGAATGAAAGTGAAATCAGAATCGTTTGATGTGGGAAGTATCAGCAACCTCTAGTAGAATTTCAATCATTTGCAAGCCTCCTACACTCCTAATTAGTTCCCTTGCTTATTAAAAACATTTTTAAAAGCATGTGTAACCTCAGTGTCACTTGTAAGTATGCAATATGGAGGCGGGGGGGATCTGCAGATTTACCACAACACATTGTGAAACAAGGAGCGAACTATCATCACGCTCAGTCTCATGCCATACTTTAATATATACCGTGGCTTAAGTAAGTGGTTATGAGCATACAGTTCTTTCCATAACTAAGGCATTCTATTGCCGCAGACAGGCTATGTAGGAAGAAATGTAGCAAATTTCAAACTAGCCATATCAATTTATTTGATATAACAGATGTACCGAGTAGATTAGCACTCCTAAGAGATAGGAGGGTACAAATTAATGCTCGAACTCCAAATTCTCAGAGGTCATAAATAATTCTGCCTGCTCTAAGTACTGTTGTGCTACTCTAGCATTAATATTTAGCATTTAATAATCCTTAGTATTTCTCATGTCTTTCCTTCCAGAAAGGGATTTAGTGGATTCACGCTAGGTGGGAATATATATTGCAAGCATGCCATCCTGAAGGGCACGTAACACCCCTTCTTCCCCCCCCCCCACCCCAACAGAGAATGTTTATAAGCCTAAAATTAATTATTATTATTATGATTAGCTTCTGCATGCCAAGTGTGAAATGGAGTTGTAGCATGCTGCTGGGCTGATAACACAGATGTCATGCTAAGAGTGAAAGTTATCTGCAGAAAGACTGGAGAGAGTACACAGACTTAATGCTAGCTTTATACATGGAGAGCTCACATGCTGCAGACAAGATGCATTTCCAGGAAAGCACTGGGAAAGAAAACATGACTGTCAAGAGGCAGGAGTACAGTCCTGAATGCATAATAATTTCTCCCCAAGTGTTTACTTGGCAAGTACCATCTGTTTATCCATTTTACTAGTAGATTTGGAGACACGCAAGTAGATTAGTATCAGTGCCTAAGTAACCACTAGAGAATAAAATTAAAGAACCAGACAATGCAGTAACTAGGGTCAAGATTTCCTACATTACACAAAGGCTGCCTTTAGACAAAACAAAAAGGGGAGGCTGAATGTGTGTTGACACCATCGTATCGCCACCCATGTTTTCTCGTGTTTGATGCGTTGCAGTATTTACTATTTATACACAACAGCTGCCTTTCCATGTCCAGGGGCTGCCTGCCTGCCCCTCACACCAGAAACTCTCCTTACAGAAATGGATCCATGGAATTATGGGAGTTGTAGTCCATACAGGAGAGTGGTCAGGTCAGCCCCAAATCATCTGCTCTGTGCTCCAGCTAAACAGCTCATTCTTCACAGCTGCCCTCCCCCCGGTGCTTTGGGAGAGCACAAAAACAGTGCGCTGCAAGAAACAGGCTGTTCGACAGAGTGAAGTATTCAGGGAAGACAGGGAGGAATCAGGACATACAGACCAGAAGTGGCTGTGGACATACCACCCGATGTCTTTAGACACAACATTAGCCACATGGAGAGGGAAAACTGCTGCCCCCAAGAAATCAATGCAACTGACAAGGAGTTAGTGACCAGTGGCCAAAAGGTGACGGTGCTCGACACAACGCATAGACACAAAGCAAACATCTTAAATACCCAATCCCTGTGGTGTCTAAAGACACCCAAAATGTAGACCACTGCAAGTCACCAATAAGGCAGAAGATTGTGGTCAAATGGAAATAGGCCCGTCTTGAATTCAGGTGGGAAAACAGTGTGAGCTACCCAAGTCCTATACAACAAAAGGCAGATAGTGTTTGGGTTTTTGTCTTTTGCAAGCTGATCAGTCTGATGGCTCTATGGGAGATGGAGTAGCAGATCTGCCATCCTTATTAGTTATCTAAGCCTTCTATGGGTCAGTGGGGGAAAGCCTATTGCCTAGCCACAAGGGAAATCATCAGTTGCTGAAATCATCAGTTTCACCTGCACTGTTCTCCCTTCTAGAATCAGGGAGCTGCTAAAGAGGCCGATGGACTTCTCAGTGACCAGGCAGTGCTCCTCCACATCTTCCCTAGCTGTGGATGCAAATAGCCAAGACTGTAACTGCAGCACTCCAGTTGTTCAATCAGAGAGCCTGCGGGAGGCATGCTGCTTCCCGCCAGCTCTACAGCAGCCCCTCTCTTTCTCCACAGCACCTCCTGCAGCCTCCTCCCAGCTTGCTGCTACTTCATTGCCCTGCATCTCATTCAGCTGGAAATGAAATGCAAATGGTGGCAAGGAAAGAATTAAATATTGAGGCTTCTACGCATTTCCTTCCTTTCCTACGCTGTTGGTCTCTGCACACTGGTTCCAAGCGGGGTCGTGCAAATGTATTTAAATGTGCTTTGATTATGCAAATATAAACAACTTCACATACTACTGCCTTTTCCTTCATGGGCATAAGATGGAATTCTTTTCAACAGACCTCAGAATTCAGTGAGCACCAATGAAGATTTGTTCCTCAAATTATAAAAAGAGCCAAGATCTTTGTGACTGGGGGCATAGAACACAATAGCACAGAGTGAAGTTGCATGGGGGGAGAGGCTCCAATATTTGGAACTACTTTCTCATGCAAAACTTTGGGGATCAAAATTGGAGCCACTGAACAGGCAATAAGGTGCTTCCTGAGGAAAGAGTCCCCCCCTCTTGTTTAACATCTATATGCAGCCATTAGGGGAGATCATGAGAGGGTTTCAGGGCATGCAGTGTCATCAGTATGCTGATGACACTCAGCTCTACCTCTCCTTTTCCATCGACCCAGGCCATGCAGTCTCTTTATTTTCCTAGTGCCTGTTGGCTGTGAGGGCTTGAATGAGGTTGAGCCATCTGCAGCTGAATCCTGACAAGACGGAGGTGATGTTGGTGGG
>QEPC01000858.1:198444-221661 GCA_003113815.1 Sphenodon punctatus
AGGCCTAGAGCGTCTCTGACGCCGGCAGCCACAGCCGGCGCTGAGGCCGCCGGACCGCCCGCCACCGCCGCCGGAGCTCCGCAAGGTAAGCAAGCGCAATGAAATTTAGTAGGGGTGATCCCTGGGGGGTTGGGTGGCTAAACACCCCCCCCAGGGATCGGGTCATACTTACCGGCGGATGCAGGGACGCCGCGGCCGCTGGTGCTGGGGGGTGGGCTCGCCTCTCAGTCTTTTTTTAAACAAAAATCCAGGCTGGGCAGGGTGGGTGGGGGGTGTCCCCCCTTCCACCCGCGCAGCCGGGGAGGGGGAGGGAATTAATTTATTTCATTGATTTCAATGGGGACACGGCGCCCCATTGAAATCAATGAAATAAATCCGGTACCGGTATACCGGATTTAATCTGGGAATACGGTTTTCTGAGAACCGGTAACCGGTAAATCCGGTAGCCGGTAATGGGCCCGGGGTCCCACCTCTAGTAATTACCTCATCAAAGGAGGAAGCAGGTTGGTCCAACATGATTTATTCTTAACAAATCCATATTGGCTGCTATTAATCACCCCATTTTCCTCTATGTGCAAATATCTTCCCAGGTATCAAAGTCAGGCTAACTGGGCCATAATTTCCTAAAAATGCTCCAAAACCCTCCCATCCCTATGTTGCAGTGCCACCTAGGGGCAAACCCCCTTTGCCCAACCAGCTTTCAGTGGCTTCAGTGCTGCACAGGATCTTTCAACTACATAGCACCCAACAAGGACCACACCTACGTTTAATACGTATGCAACATTTATTGATAGGATAGCAAGCAGTATTGATGGTACAATAGGCAAGCAAACACCCTAACAATCAATCAAACAATTTTTAATTGTTAGCCAAATATAAAACAAATTCAAGAAGTGCAATAAAACAGCCAGGGCAATAGAATAAAATAAAGTAATGAAAGATACACATATCAATCAAAACAATAATCAAACGATACACAGGGTTGACCTGGCCAACCCCAAACTCTATAACAACTAAAAACGCTACCTTAAAAATATAGATAACTATCTTATACAAATATAAACCAGCCAGCCACAAAACAACATAATAGTGAGACATAAGAGCCCAGGCAATTTGATAGTAGAAACCCTAACTAGGGCCAAGGATTTGGGACAATTAGGCATACTTAGAAAGATAGGACTGTCTACTTCGTATAAAGGCAACACAAAAATTTGCTACAGATCTTGACACCTTCATGTCTAGTGGATTAAGGAGTCGATGTAACAAGGCTTCATACTGCCATCCCTAGATGTCAGCAGGGGTAATCTTGAGGTATTTCAGCCTAGGCTCGGCAAGAGCTGGACATCGAAAGAAGACATGAGCTGCCAAGTCAACCGCATGGAGGTCACATAATACGCAGGTACACATTTCCCTTGGGATCCCCTGGAGACGGCCTTCCAGAAGTGCAGATGGGTAAACATTGCACCTAAATCTTGAAAAGATCTGACGTTTATTAAAATCCAACCATGTGAACAGATAATTGGCTTTACTCCTAAGGGGGTCCATCAGGGAAATAAACTGGAGCAACCTTCTGGTCCGATAGAAGAGCGTTCTCAGTCTGCATTTCCTGATCTACAATCCTTCTTTTAATAAGGGCCATAGTGCCCTCAACACTCAAGGATTTAAGAAAGGCTGGAGAAAGCCCCAGCTTTTGAACCTCCAGTTCCATGGCCGCTATCCATGGATTGTGAAGGCCATTTGTTATAGCCAGCCCTAAAAGGGAGTTTGTTTGACAAGGAGACAACATAACTTTCAGCCAGAACGTCAAGAGTGAAGATAGGGCGGTGGATTGAACAATGAGTGTCTCACCAATCCGGTTCACCATCAGAGTCCCTTGATGCTGGTGCACATGGCTAGCAGGCGGTGGAGCTGAGATTAGTCATCTACTCAACCTTTCCTGTCTTGGTTTTTTATACACTTTGGTTGTTTCAGCCTACCCGATCAATCTAGTCCAGGCCCTCCCTTTTTGGCATCCAAAGCATGATTTTTGGCCCAGATCACCTGGCTAGAATTGACCAATCCAGGCTTGGTCCATCCTTTTTCGCAACCCAAGGCGGGATTCTAAAGTCAGTTCATCTGTGGCACCTCCTTAATCTTCTTTGCCCTTATCTTTGACAGGGTAAAGCCCCTGGCCTGAATCCATAGCTACTCCCTGGTACCCAATACGCTTTCTCTTTGGTTGCCAAATCAATATGGATGCCTGCTAGCTTCTTTATTTTGCTCGACCAAAGTTTCTTATAAACTGCTTAAAAGTAAAATATCTTTATGAATGTGTCTCTTGACTGTGTGAATGTGTTCATTGCTGTTTCTATGTGTGTTTGTATACAAGTATTCTGCATCAACTAAAATCAAATGATATATGTATTTTGATCTGGTCTTCTACTAAGTAAAATACTACGTGTGTGTGTGTTCGTTCCCCTTTCTGTCTTTTTCCTAGCTGGGTGTTCTAGTAAAGAGGTTTGAAGCATGATTCATGGTAATCTGACTTTACTTGTTTGAGCACCCCAATATTTGAATGTGAATGAGTGTAATCTAAAGGTGTATCTAGAACACAGCTGTACTGTTGCCAGAAACCTTTAGGAGGTGCTTGTGAATTAGCAACACCGTTGGGCGCGACGCCCAGAAATGTTTCCATTATCTGTTCTGGCACTGTTTGGGGAGATTTTGTCTCTATGTGTTTATTTTAGAGCAAGCTGACCTGTCAAGTTTTGATAGCTTGTTATTTTGTTATCTTGTTATTTAGTACAAACTAAGAACCACCCTGCCCTTTGCGTCATGGATTTGCAAACTTTGCTAAATTCTGTCTTCAACTGCAAGTTTTAATCCTTATGCAATATTTTCATGGGCCTGCTTTTAGCATCTGTTTTTCTGACTCACCCCACTACTGCTGTCACCTCAGCAGACAGTGGTCATGACTGTCACCCCTATATCACACCTACCATAAAATCATTAGGAACTTCTACATCAAAGTGCCACAGTTTGATTCTAGTAGGCAGTAGTACCGAGGACTCTGAAACTGTGAAAAAAGCAGACTCCAGTCTTGTAACCAGTGACAGATTTATTGGAGAAGAAGAGAGAGCAATAGTCCCCTCTGATTTCTTGGTAACCCTTTCATGGGTCCGAAGCATATTTTCTGACTGGCCCTACTTCTGCTTCTCTGGTAGCAGCAGCATTGATGGTTGAGATAGTATTGCCACCTCTCGCGGTTTTGTAGGCCTTACGCTTCTGTAGGCCAAAATGGGAGTGTCAGGGTCAAAACCAAGAGGTGGCAGCTTTAGACTGTGACTTGGCCCACCAGGAGGGCCTGGGGCAACAGAGGGCTTTAAATCCCAATCCCCATCCCCAATACTGCCATGGCTTCTAGAGACTGAAAACAGGGTTTCACACCCTGGACAGAAAACCAGACTCCCACATTGCTCACATCATCTTCTTTCATCCTTAATTGAAAAAGTTGACTCAATTTACCCTGGTGGTAGACTATTTTAGGACACGGAAAATTCAAGGCAAAGTTAACACAATATCAACCCCATCAGGGGGAACAAACTGGTAGAGCCTAGTTACACTAGCCTACACCTCTCCTGGGTGGCCTGAAGCAGGTGTTACAGTGTTAGGTACCAGCTCTTGTCTCTTCCACCAAGGTCAAGAATGGCTTCTAATTATGCCCTTTGTGAAAAAAAATGCTTTAGGAAAATTTACGGTTTGTTTCAGAATATAGCCATTAGCATTCAGCCCCGACTTTTTATTCTATCCCATAATATAGAATGCTTACCAGCCTTAAACATGCAGATGTTCATCCCCTCCTCAAGAAACCAACTTTGACAATGGAGTGCTTGCCAATTATTGCCTGGTCTCCATCCAACCTTTTTTGAATAAGATGACTGAGAAGGTCATGGCAGTATGGCTACAGAGGCATTTCAACTTCAGTCTCTCGGGACTGGGTTCTGGCATTCCGACAGGATGGAGACCATACTTGTCAGAGTGATGAAGGATATGCTGATTATTTTAGATTGAGGACAGATGGCCATTTTGGTCATGCTGGACGTCACAGAAGCATCCAATACAACTGACCATGGGTTGCTGCTTTAGCAGCTGAAGAACATGGTTTGGTGCAACAGGAACTGCTAGTCAATTATTTCAGTCATACCTCAAAGGGCGGAGTCAATTGGTGGTGATGGGTGGTTGTGCGTCATTCCAGAGTGTCTTGAAATCCAGAGTTCCTCAAGGCTAGCATCTTTCCCATGCTGTTCAACATATGCATTTTAAACCTTCAGAGATGTTATGACCAAGCACAGGGTAGAGTATCATCAGTACACTGATATGTAATTGTTTATCTTTTGCCCCATGAGCACTGTCACCTTGGCCTCTGCCTTGGAAGAATATTGGAACACGATAGCCAGCTGGATGCATAAGAGATACCTCATGCTCTGAGGAAGACTGTGGTGATGCTGGTGGGGAGGGGTAGCCAATAGGAGGATGCCCTCACCTCCCTTGGGCCTACATGTTAACAGGGTGCCAGTAAAGGTGGTGAGCCAGGTAAAGAACTTGGGTGTCATTTTCAACCACACTCTGTTTGTGAAAACTCATATAATTGTTCATGGTTTGGAGATGCTTTTTTCTAGGGATGTGCGAATGCGGTTTGGAAAATTGGAGTTTGGTCGACCGAACAAAACTTCCGAAGCGAACTCGAATTTGACTGAACTGTTCGGTCGAATCCGAACCAGTTTGGAAAGCCAAAACCAGCTTAAAACACTGGTTTTGAATGTACGAACTCAGTTCGGAATTTGACCAATCTCGACTAGTTCGGTCAACCCTTCCGAACTGAACTCGGTTCTGTTCGCACATCCCTATTTTTTTCAGCTATGCAGTTTGTGTGAACTACACCCTTATTTATCCCAGGCTGACCTTGCCACAGTGACCCATACCTGGGTGACCACAAGGCTTGATTTTTGCAATTCCCTCTTCTATGGACAGCCAGAGGTACTTCTCTGTCGCTTTCAGATTCTTCAGAATACAGCAGTGTGGCTGCTTACTGGTTGGGCAGCCATGATCATATTATGTCCACCTTGCGTTCTCTACATCGGCTGCCTGTGGAATGGCTGATTGAGTTTAAGATTATGATGCTGGTTCTCAAGGCCCTGAATGGTATAGGTCCTGTCTATATTCAGGACCTGCTCTTGGATCCTCAAACTGATGGTTATCTGTGCTCAGAAATGACCCCCTGTTTGGAGAGCCCGCCATTGCACCGTAACTCAGTAGGCAATCAGGTCTTTGCTGTGATGAGCCCCTCGGTGTGGAACTCACTACATCCAGATGTCTTAGTTCCTCCACCCTCACCTTTAAAAAGCACCCGAAGACTTATTTATTTTCCAGGTGCTTTTAGGCTCCACTGCTGGTTCCCTTTTATGAGTCCTTTCCCTCCCCTCTTTCCCTTCCCCTTTTATATTGTTTTAAACTGGATTTTTATTCTAATTGTAATTATATTGTTCTTTATTCTAAATGTAATTATATGGTTGTATTGTTGTGTTGTATAGAGCTTCAAGAAATAAGATTAATTATTAATTTAGTAGTAGTAGTAAGCAGGATGCTCCCAGCTTTTACCATGTTGATGTGTATATGCTACCTAACAATTGCAAGGAAAATACTAGCAAATTTAATGAATATAAGCAACCCTTAAACTCTGGACCCAGAATCAGCAGATGTCACTTAACAGGGTGAAGTTCGCCCAAGGCAGATGCCTGCAAGACCAACCCCACAAAGTCACTGGTTCTGCATGGGAATTTATCTCTCAGTCACTCACTTTGGGAATTAGCTCAATTGTCCTTGATTGTCCATATACAGTTAGTCTTTGTTCAACTTCAGCATCTTCCCTATATACCTTTATGCCAGGACAGAAAACCCTGTCCCTAACTACATCCAGTCAGCACTTCTCTGCACTGTTGCTCACAGTTCAGGATCCCCGGATTAGGCACAACTCCCTTGTAGCCAGCAGCCCCTTAGGAGTTTCCATGTGGCTGTCCCTGGTCTCCACAGCACTCATCAGCTAGTCTCCTCAAAACCCTGGACAGCACACAGAGTGCTAGGGTTCTCCCTCAGCCCAGGTCCCATAGCCCAGACTTCCCTTAGATGCCCAGCCTGAGAGTCAGCACCTTGGAGAGAGATCCCCAACAGTCCTGCTCTCCAGCAGAGTTCCTTCTCTCTCCACAGCTAGGTACAGACCGACTATCAAGTTCTTCTTCTTCTATGGGCAGAGTGGGTGTGGCCTGCCCCGTAGCCTTCCAACTCTTAAAGGACCAGTCACTTCCCATCCTTAACTTAACTCAGCATGAGTTTTACCCAGTCCTATAGGGCTGGTTCTGCCAAGCCCTTACCCAGCTGCAACAACCACAACCTAGCCTGCCCAGTCCTCAGGCTGGCACTTGCTGTTCTCTTAAAAGGGGCAGCTGCCCCATCAGGCTTCACCCTGCTATAGTCACCTTTCCCGACAATCCCCGCACCTGAAATAATAGATCCCTGTCTGAATGTATGAGATGACATATTTTCACCAGCCTATGATGACTGGGTGTAGTCCAGTGGAGGAAAGGAAGTCTTAGCAAGGAGTCTGTCAGGCATATACAGGCAGCAGTCTGCTCCTTGGAGCAGGGACCATCCTTGATTTTGTGTGTATCTACACAGTGTTGCATAACAACTGATAGTGCTATAGAAATAATAACTAGTAGCAGCCTAGGGAGGCAAATTGAAGAGGGGAAGCAAAATGCCATCCCTCCTAAATTTTCTGCCCTGGGGGCTGCATTGCAGGAGCATAGCAGCATCCTGTGAATCCTGAGCTGGCTGTCTTGCACTGCGCATGGGGGGGGAGGGGGGGAAGATGATGCTGCTTCCCTACACCCAATGGCTGAGGCTTCCCGAAATGGACACTAGAAGGGGAAGCATGATCAGATTTAACCAAGCCTCTATGCACAGCAGGCTGGGCTCCCTGCTTTCCTCCTGATAGCTGACAAGAGGGGAACTGGGAAACCTATCCCCATGAGATTCTCTTATCCACTGATGATCAGCTGTCAGGTGAGGAGCAGAGAGCCCCAGTCCACATTGAATCCTTGGTTAAATTGACCGTGCTCTCTTTCCCCTGATCAATTTCACTCTCAGACATGCACCTTCTTGTGAAATTGACCAGAGGCAAGAGATCCCAGTCAATTTCATCAAGCCCCTCCCTAATCTGTGTGGCTGGGTTACCTGGTCCCCTTCCCACAACTGATCAGCAGAGAAGAGGAAGCCACATTTCAAGGAGGACAGGTAATCCCTTTTGCTCAGATATCAGGTAAGCAGCAAGAAGCCTAATTCCCCTTCACAGCTCTAGTGCAGCCTCTTCCCCTTCAAGTGCTTCAGGCAGAGAAGGCTCCTGGCATTTTACCTAGTGTAGCAAAGTACCTAAAGCCATCCTTGCTTGTTGTGAGGAGAGAAATTCTAATCCCAGTTTGGCCATGAACTCTCTGGGTGGCCTCTGTAAAATGGGAATAATACTAACCAATACTTCACAGGAATGTTGTGAGGATTAACAGGCTAATGATTGTAATGTGTATCCATGATATTCTGAATCTGAAATAGACAATTGATGGGGGTTTTTTTCCTGTGGGTCATCTTTGCCACAGTATCCCCACAGATTTAATGTCATCTTCAAAGTAGCAGAAAGAAGTCATTGAGAGGCTGTATTTATGCACCCCTCACAAGATTTATTTCTCTTGAATAAGTTTCAAAACTGGTTTGGAAGTTAGAGAATGAATTAGGTACGGTAAATGGCAATTGCCAGGATGACTGATGGAGTGCATGTCCAACAATATTTCTTGCCTGCCTGAGCAAACAAGCAATCCTCTTAAGGGAAAATTCCAGGCAAAAACACTACTGATTTCTGCTGGGAAAACTACTTGGGAACTGTGCCAACACTGTTGTTCCTTCAAAACAAAAAATGCTACGAGTTTAAGATTGTTTAGGTTTGGTACATTATTAATAATTATTATCATTATTATTTATATAGTGCAAGCAGTGTACCTGCCACTGTGCAATCAAGCTGTAGACCGGTCCCTACCCTAAGGGGCTTACAATCTAGGAGAGACAAGAGAGGTGGAGACAAGGGAAAGACAGACACTGGGATAGACAAGGATATGTTCATGAAGTTG
Source organism: Sphenodon punctatus (assembly GCA_003113815.1). Classification (NCBI taxonomy): domain Eukaryota; kingdom Metazoa; phylum Chordata; class Lepidosauria; order Sphenodontia; family Sphenodontidae; genus Sphenodon; species Sphenodon punctatus. The sequence goes on from QEPC01000858.1 coordinate 206,655, forward strand.
CAGATGCACATGCTTAGCTTAGTTACAGGGAAAAGGATTCTGAGGCAGGGAAAAGTGGATTTTGTTGACATTAGTGTCTCTTACATAAGTATCAGTTTTCCAAAGTAATTCTGCAAAAATGTATGTAAATACAAAATTAATGTTTATAATACATTATGAGGGGTCAAATCAACGTCTTAAATGGCACCAAGAAAACAAAGACAGTCCTGGAAGCTTTGCTGACCCTTGCAAAACACTTCTGCTGTTTCCCCCATGACTGCAGTCCCAGGGTGTGAAATGCTGATGGGAGGGGACACTTCTGCTTCCTGCCAACTTCAGGGACAGCTTTGGGCATGTTGCAGAGTAATATCTGATTCACAATCAGTAAAGACAAATGCAGCTGAAGGTTTAAATAAGAACTTTACTTACGCTTTTCAGGCACAGATCCTTTAGTTACATCTAACTAGTATGAAGACAAAATGGAGACTGAGTCCATTTTTAGACATGCGCTGGGATCAGGCGCGGGAGCGGCGAAACAGCCGCAGTGCTGTTTTACACAAACCGAAAGCAGAAGTTGTGCGCGTGATCGGCGGCCGCGCATTCTTTTCCAGCCATGTATGTCCCCCCAGAGAAATCAGGCCGGTTCGATTGCGGTCAGCAAAGAATGCACGGCCACCGATCACACGCACAACTTCCACTTCCAGTTCATGTAAAACTGCGCTGCTGCTGTTTTGCCGCTCCCGCGCCTGATCCCCCCTGCACGTCTAAAAATGGCCTGAAACTCACACAATGAGAGAGAAGGGAAGAAAGAGTGGTTACACAAAGGAATTCAACTGCAAAACCCCATCACCCTTCCATGTACACAAACTTAGCAGCGCCATCTGGTGGCTTTCTATTCTTAATACAGTAAGTTTTAACTTCTGGATGTTGCATATACCAACAGGGCAGGGGGTGGGGGCCAGTGTGGCTTTTTAGGGGCAGTACTGATGATTCCCCGAGAAGCGTCTCTCATTGGACAGAGTGCAAGAACATTACACTTGACTGTCACCAGCGCAAGGTCAGAATCAAAGAATTCTACTAGCTTCATTAGCCATTTTATTCATTCTAGCAATAGTAGTATTTACATTCTGTGCTGGAGAAGGCTCCATTCTTAGCACTACAGAATTCTAGGAGCTGGTTGTGCTATCAGTAAAACAGAGAATAAAGTTTGTCCTCCATCTGCCTATTAAGCTTATTTATAAAGGTCTATATGAAGCACATTTTAGAAAGTCTATCCTACACATGAACTGAAACTCCCTTGTTAAAGTTAAAAAAAAAAAAAAAAACAGGATGTTTTTATGGGTAGCTAGAATCCAGTGGCTTTAATAGTTTTCAATGAACCCAATATCTTTGTGAATGATAAAATATAGGAACGATCCAAAACAGAGATTGGATCTCAGATTTATTCTGTTGCTTATTTGAAAAAAATGAAAGCAACATATTTTCAGCAGGATCTAATAGAGATGGGCGAACAGAACTGAGTTCGGAAAATCAGTTCGGTTTGGAAATTCGGTTCGGTCGACCGAACTATTCAAGTTCGGTCCGAACTTCCAAACAAAGTTCAGAAATTCAAACCCCATTGAACTAAATGGAATAGGGATGGGTGAACAGAGCCGAGTTCGGAAATTCGGTTCGGTTCGAAAATCTAGTTCAGTTCGGTGGAACGAACTGGTCAAGTTCGGTCCGAACTCTGAACCGCGTTCGCCCATCCCTAGGATCTAACATTGACTGAAGCATCACTGGATGAACTGATGGCTAAATTTAGCACTATGCCATCATTGCAGAAATAAAGCTGCTGAGTTTTACAGTGACTATTTGATTAAGCCATGGATTAGATGCCTGAACACTTCGTCAATTACAACCTTGGTTTGCAAATATTTCAGAGAGAAAGCCTCCTGGCCTAGCAGCTGCCTAGCAAACATGTTCCAATTACGCCTTTGAGCAGAGGATAAGTTAAGATCCATGGGTTTCTCTATAGAATCTCTCAAACAGGTTTTAAATGCCACAACAGTTGATTAAGCTATCACCCTATATTTCTCTCGTTACTGGGATGCCATCCAACTGATCATCCAGGAAAGCCAGTTACTACCTATGAAAAGCAGCATCACTGGCCTTTTAAATGAGGCAGCACAGTTTCCTAGTTGCCACAATTCAGCTAATCTGCTGGAAAGATACAGAAGCAGCTGAAGGCTTGAAAGAGGCCAGAGGGGTACTTTCAGTATTTTTGAGTAGCAAAGTCTGCAAAAATAAATAAATAAATAAATCCACGGACCATGAGGTAATTTATCACAATTTTATGATGTCTGAACACATCTACCATGATCCATAATAGATCTTGCCCAGCTTAGCATGGATTTACTACATAGTAGATGCATTCATGATGTCACAAATCTACGGTGCTTTCTGCAGGGCTTACCACTTTAAAATGTGATATCTGAAAGTACCCTAAGAAATGGCACACAAACCCCTGGCTTAGAGCTGCTACTGCTGATTAAACAGACAGCACAATCCTCCATGCTAACAGTTAAGTACCAGCACAAAAGTTCAAGTCACTTTACAAAGAGTTAAGCTAACACAACACCAGCACTATCTGCCTATAATACACCTTGTTTGATGGGGAAGGAGGCAGGGCACGGTTGTATTCTGGTGCAATGGGAGCTCCAGAAACAAATGACAGACTATGGACAGGCCAGGTCTCCAGCACAGGAGCAGCCGCTCATATCAGGGAATTAGCTCAGCCCCATCCACATCAAATTTATCCTTTCATAGCCATTGCGGGGCATGTAACAGTGACCCCTAACAGGGCACCAGCAATAGTGCCTAGTGGCACTATCAACAATGGCCCTTGGTGGGGCTATCAGCAACAACAATTCAAAAGGGGATTTAGTTGGACATCCAAGCACCCCTCACAGTCTGCCTGTACCACTGGATATTACTAGTAAGAAGCTGTGCCCAGCTCTCAATATCAAAGAACTGAGAAGGAAGGCCTAACTGTAAGCAGACAACTGCATAGGGTAAGATTAGCTTAGAACTAACCAAGTAAGTTAGGATTGCGTATCTTTATATAGATTTTGTTTTGTGGCACTCTCGACATAATCTTGCACTATATCTTAGTCTTGATTTACAAATTAAAATTCTTTAACTAAGTCTGCTGTGCTTAAGTGGCTTCCTCACATTGGAGTTACCCAGTGGAGGGATTTGGGGTTTCTGGGCCCAGACAAACATTGTATGTATTTCATTTCTGTGGTTGGGAAATTCTGAGGTAAAGGTAACAGAGAGAATTAACCCCTTATGGGCTGGAACAGTTCTGGAGAGAGCTGGTGTAAGTGGGGAAACAGAGTCACAGCCAGCCCAGAGTGGGGCAGAGAGGTTCCAATCCAATCACAGTGAAGAGACAATGCCATGGAGGACAGCAGCTTCCTGCATTTCCCACCCGGTATGCACTTCCACTTTTGCTTGGGACTGCCAGTTGCTGCAGCGGCACCTGGGCAGGAAGGGGTTAGTGGCTGCTGCAGCTTCATGCTTCCATGGTGTCTGAGGCTGTGTGTCATGGCAAAGGGGGAGCAGTTGGGCAGGGTTTGGGGTGGGGTTGTTGCCGAGCAGGGGGAAGGGAGGAATGGCTGCCCATATGAGCTGTTTGCAGGGCCAGCCCATGGTGGCGGAAGCCGTGGAGAATTCCTGCGTGGCTGCGGTGGTCTTGCTGGGATATGCCCATTAGAACCACTCCCCACTCACTCCACATGCATGGCTGCTCTGAAGCTAGCCACTCAGTGGTCACAAACACACACACACCCCTCAAGCCTTGCTCATATTTAAAACACCCACAGCTGCTGTCTCTCCACCTCCACCACTGCTACCAGAGTGGAAGCAGCCAATTCAAGGCTTCAGAGAGCTACCACTTCCTCCATCTTGTACACTCCCAGGGAACAGTATTGCTAACCCCGAGTATTTGATAAAGTCAGCCTTCCCTCACCCCGTCCAAATCAAGAACTGTTAAGCATAAATGTTAAGCTGTTTTCATCATTTGCTGTTCAGACCTGTAGATATGAAAGTACGCCAGTGTCAGAGTCGCCCCTCCCGCTCAGAGGCCATACCTCAGGCGCTGGCAGCAACACGGCCCAGGGCATCAAACGCCGGTGGCTCCTCCAGCTGCAGGGCTGCCCCCCCCAATCAGCGCAGCACTGGACCCCAATACAACAGAGCGCTGGGATTCCGCCATCCCCTGGCACAGCACAGAGCACGGGGGCGGGGCCAGGGATGCTGCACCACTCCGTGTGACTTCAGGAATGGCGAGGGGCATGGTCCAGTTACAAAAGCCAGCACTGTGAAACACACAGCGCCGGTGATCTGTTTAGACTGGCTCCTTGTATCTTGGTGGAGAAAGAGACAGAGACTGAGCGAGTGCTGTTCCCTGACCCTTCTACTGCCCTTCCCTGGTTTCTGAGCAACTGTGGAGAGCCCCTGACAAGTGCAAGTGTGGTGTTTCCCCTCCCCCTCTTCCCTTATTACCTTGAGCAATTGTTGTTCCCTCCATTTATTTGTGTGACTCTACCTGCCCTTGGTGAACCCTTCCCCCCTCTTTCTCCCTGTGTGACTCTTGATTCCTCCCTACCCTGTGGCCCTGGGACCCTGACCCCTGTTATCCGCACGTGTGGCACCATCAATCCCGTCCTACCACCTGTGGTGGATGAGGATTGTGTGTGGTGGGAGGTGGGACTGGGGAGACAGTCCTGCACAGGTTACCTGGTGTCCAGTGATGATAGTGGCCTAATCCCCTGTGGATTTAAAGGACCAACTCACTATCCTGATGGGCATTCTAGACCTCGTGAGCCTTCCTGGTACCTGGAGCTAGGTTATTTCCCTGGGAGAAGTGTGTGGGAAAGAATGACTGGCTTTTCCCCCTTTCTGGTGCCTTCCCAAAAAAACCCACCCCTGTGATAGTATCACTGGCATAATAGCCTTCTCAATTGAGAAGGACACGATGGAGGTGGCCAACCAACTTGATGAACTGGTGCGAGCGGTACAATCCCTGGCCATGGAGATGCGGGAAGTAAAAGCAATACACGCAGAATTGGAGGCAGCCGTAAAGACGGACCCTAGAGCCAAAGACCCTGTGGGGGCAGTCACTCCACCTCCTGTCCCGCCAAACCTCCAGGAACCCCATGGGGCAGGGGCAGGCTCACCACGAGAACCAAAAGGGCCAAAGATTGAGAAGTTTCTGGGGGATCAAGGGTTTTTGACCTTATGTGACCTGACTTTCATGATGCAACCCAAAACCTACTCCACAGATGAATTGAAGGTAGCCTTTATTATAGGCAACTTAGGGGGTATTGCTTTGGAGTGGGCCACCTCTCTAGTTAAGTGGAAAAGCCCCCTGCTTGCCAACCACACTAACTTCATAAGAGAGTTCACCACCTTGTTCGATCACCCCCATCGAACTCAGGATGCTCAGACCCTGAAAATGTCGCTGAAGCAAGGAAAAGGCCCCTTGCTTGAGTACGTAACTCGGTTCCAGCAGCTCTCCCTTGAACTGCAGTGGCCTGAAGACGTTCTTGTAGTCCTGTTTCACAGGGGATTGAATAAGAGTTGAACGATCAACTGGCCTTCACCACGCTACCCGACACATGGGGGAAGCTAGCCACACTGGCATTGCAAATAGATGACTGGTTGGCGGAACGGCGGCAAGAGACACGCCCTTTTTCTCCCCACACCCCGGTAATGTCTAACCTGGGAACAGAGCACCCCAAGCCTGGGGAACCTGAACCAATGCAGTTGGGAACTGCGCATGGACCACTTACCCGAGAAGAAAGGGAAAGGCGGCATAGGTCATGGGCCTGTTTCTACTGTGGGGATACTTCACATTTTATTCAGGCGTGCCCAGCCCTAACAACACAAGGCCAACAGTTGGGAAACGCCTCCGGCTGAGGGGTACAGGGAGTTCCCCGGTCTTAAGTGTTAACTCCCTGGCTCGCTGGAACAAGCCGCCTCACCTTCGGATACCAGTGACCATCACCTTGTCTCATCACCGCTCCTTGGTGGTGTGGGCACTGATGGACTCCAGGGCATCCAGCAGCTTCATGGACATGGGACTAGTACACACGCAAAAAATACCCACGGAACCAAAGTCCACCCCAAAACCAGCACTCACAATAGATGGCTCGCCCCTAGTTTCTGGTCCTATTGTTACTCAAATGGCCCTATTTCAGTACAACATCGGGCAGCACCAAGAAACCTTTGTCTTTGATGTGGGGTGTACTCCATTATTCCTGATGGTCCTGGGCTTGCTGTGGCTACATACACACAACCCCCAAATTTCTTGGATGCATAACCAACTGCGATTCACCTCGGAACAGTGTCAGCAAGGGTGCCTGCAACCGTTTCCGCTCCAACTATTGGCAACCACTCGCCCTGAGACCACAAACGCCGAGGTCCCCAGCCTTTCCCCCGTGTACCGCTCGTTCCAGGACGTCTTTAATAAACAAGCAGCCTCTACCCTACCATCGCACCAGTCGTATGACTGCCCCATCGACCTGCAACCCGGTGCTGAACCTCCATTCAGCCGGATCTATGCCCTCTCAGCACCCAAGCTTGAGACACTTCACCTCAACCTTGAAGAAGCCTTACAAAGTGGCTCCATCTGGCATTCCTCTTCCCCAGCAGGGGCACCGATATTCTTCGTACCCAAAAAGGACGGGGGTCTTCGTCCCTGTATTGACTATCATGGCCTAAATAAGGTGACCATTAAAAATCGATACCCTCGTCCTTTAATCCTGGAGCTTTTGAATCGCCTGCAAGGGCCGCGTATCTTTACAAAACTTGACCTCCGGGGGGGCCTACAACCTTCTTCGAGTCAGAGAAGGAGATGAATGGAAAACGGCTTTTCGAACCCGATATGGACACTGTGAATATTTGGTGATGCCTTTCGGGCTGCCCAATGCCCCTGCTACCTTTCAACACTTTATAAACGATATCTTCCATGATCTTCTTGACATCTTCGTGATCACCTACCTCGACGACATTCTAATATATTCGACCAATTTAGAACAGCATGTAGAGCACGTACGTCGTGTCCTTCAAAGACTTCGCATGCACAAACTATATTGTAAATTGGAAAAATGTGCATTTCACCTTACCTCCGTGGACTTTTTAGGGTTTGTCATCACCCCTGCAGGGGTCCACATGGATCCCTGCAAGGTAAAGGCCATCTGCCAATGGCCCCCTCCAAGGGTCGTGAAACCCCTGCAACGTTTCCTCGGAAGCGTAAATTACTATTGCCAGTATATTCCCCACTATGCGGAACTCACCACGCCTTTAACCTGTCTGCTGAAAAAGAATCAAGAGTTCATACGGGGAGCTGAACAACAACGTACTTTCGACTGCTTGAAGCAAGCCTTCATGTCAGCTCCCTTGTTGCGGCACCCCGACAAACCTTTTCAAGTTGAGGTGGATGCCTCCAATAAGGTCTTGGGGGCAGTGTTAACACAACTAGACAGCACAGGTACTCCTACCTTACCATGCGCCTATTACTCCCGCCAACTTAAAACGGCTGAACAGAATTATATGATCTTTGACCGTGAACTCCTGGCCATTGAGGCAGCTTTCGAAACTTGGCAGCACTACTTAGAGGGAGCCAGATATCCAGTCGCCGTCGTCACAGATCATAAAAATTTGACTTTTCTTCAAACTTCTCAAATTACCAACACCTGGCATGCGCGTTGGGCCCTTTTCTTTGTGCATTTCAACTTCGTCATTCGATACCATCCCGGAAAGCTAAATACACTAGCTAATGGCCCGTCCCGATACCATGAGGAAAAAGAGGACACTCGACCCCAGAGAGGTCTGATATTGGACTGCAAGATATTCGCAAGTACCTACATAACGCATGAACACCTGAAGCAAGCTACAGCACAAGAACTGTTACCAGCAATGGACCCTGTGAAGGTCGAGGAGCAAGGCCTCTTAAGGTGACAAGGGCGCATTGTGGTTCCCCCTTCCTGCCAGCAGCAACTCCTTTGGGCACACCACGATGCCCCACTTGCAAGCCATTCCGGCCAGGATCAAACCTACAAAATAATCCATCTCGTCTTTTTGTGGCCATCACTCGCACAAGATGTCCAGCAATACGTGAGTAATTGCACTACTTGTGCCTGTACTAAGACCTTGAGACATGCACCTCAAGGCCCTTTACAGGTTACCAAACCCCCTGAAGGACCTTGGCAGCGAATTGGCATTGATTTCATTGTTGAGCTTCCTCCATTGCGAGGCTACACTACAGTGTATGTAGTGGTGGACCACTTTACCAAAATGGCACACTTTATTGCTTGTAAAGGATTGCCCACCGCGCATCGAACCGCCTTATTGTTTATACGCCATGTAGTCCACTTGCATGGATGGCCATTAGAGATTATCAGCGACAGAGGCTCACAGATTATATCTCGCTTCTGGCGAGCCCTTTTCAAGGCGCTTCATGTTCAGCTTAGCCCCACCACCGCTTACCACCCACAGGCAAATGGGCAAGTAGAATGAGTAAATCAAGATTTCAAACAGTATTTACGCTGTTACATCAACTACCTCCAGAATGACTGGTATGCATGGCTCCCTCTGGCTGAATTTGCACACAATAACGCCCCCGATGCCTCTCTGGGAAATTCTCCCTTTTTTACATCCTATGGATATCATCCTCAAATCGGAGCTCTGGACCTTTCAGCAATACAAGTCCCAGCTGCCGGGAGTCTTTTGCAACATCTCCCAAAAGCTCAACACCTCGCAAGACATACCTTGGTAGAATCCCGTCAATGCTATAAGGAAAACACTGATAGGCATCGTCGTCCGGTGGAAGCCTGGCATTCCGGGGATTACGTCTGGATTGATAGGCGACATTACCCTTCTTCATGACCCTCATCCAAGTTAGATGATAGGTTCATAGGGCCATACCCTATCCTTAAACAAATCAATGACATCACCTATAAGGTACAGCTCCCTGCACGTCTACGCATTCACCCCACCTTTCATGTCTCTCTCCTGAAGAAGGCTTCCACGCCTCTCCCCTCTGTGCTTATCCCCCCCATCCATTCAACCAATTGACACAGTCAATGCTACCTATGAAGTCCGAGCAATATTGGATTCTAAACAGTATCGGGGACATCTACATTATCTGATGGACTGGGCCGGGTATGGCCCCAATGGCAATGACTGCTCTTGGGAGCTGGCTTCATCGGTCTCTGCCCCCCATTTGCTTNAAAAAAAAAAAAAAAAACAGGATGTTTTTATGGGTAGCTAGAATCCAGTGGCTTTAATAGTTTTCAATGAACCCAATATCTTTGTGAATGATAAAATATAGGAACGATCCAAAACAGAGATTGGATCTCAGATTTATTCTGTTGCTTATTTGAAAAAAATGAAAGCAACATATTTTCAGCAGGATCTAATAGAGATGGGCGAACAGAACTGAGTTCGGAAAATCAGTTCGGTTTGGAAATTCGGTTCGGTCGACCGAACTATTCAAGTTCGGTCCGAACTTCCAAACAAAGTTCAGAAATTCAAACCCCATTGAACTAAATGGAATAGGGATGGGTGAACAGAGCCGAGTTCGGAAATTCGGTTCGGTTCGAAAATCTAGTTCAGTTCGGTGGAACGAACTGGTCAAGTTCGGTCCGAACTCTGAACCGCGTTCGCCCATCCCTAGGATCTAACATTGACTGAAGCATCACTGGATGAACTGATGGCTAAATTTAGCACTATGCCATCATTGCAGAAATAAAGCTGCTGAGTTTTACAGTGACTATTTGATTAAGCCATGGATTAGATGCCTGAACACTTCGTCAATTACAACCTTGGTTTGCAAATATTTCAGAGAGAAAGCCTCCTGGCCTAGCAGCTGCCTAGCAAACATGTTCCAATTACGCCTTTGAGCAGAGGATAAGTTAAGATCCATGGGTTTCTCTATAGAATCTCTCAAACAGGTTTTAAATGCCACAACAGTTGATTAAGCTATCACCCTATATTTCTCTCGTTACTGGGATGCCATCCAACTGATCATCCAGGAAAGCCAGTTACTACCTATGAAAAGCAGCATCACTGGCCTTTTAAATGAGGCAGCACAGTTTCCTAGTTGCCACAATTCAGCTAATCTGCTGGAAAGATACAGAAGCAGCTGAAGGCTTGAAAGAGGCCAGAGGGGTACTTTCAGTATTTTTGAGTAGCAAAGTCTGCAAAAATAAATAAATAAATAAATCCACGGACCATGAGGTAATTTATCACAATTTTATGATGTCTGAACACATCTACCATGATCCATAATAGATCTTGCCCAGCTTAGCATGGATTTACTACATAGTAGATGCATTCATGATGTCACAAATCTACGGTGCTTTCTGCAGGGCTTACCACTTTAAAATGTGATATCTGAAAGTACCCTAAGAAATGGCACACAAACCCCTGGCTTAGAGCTGCTACTGCTGATTAAACAGACAGCACAATCCTCCATGCTAACAGTTAAGTACCAGCACAAAAGTTCAAGTCACTTTACAAAGAGTTAAGCTAACACAACACCAGCACTATCTGCCTATAATACACCTTGTTTGATGGGGAAGGAGGCAGGGCACGGTTGTATTCTGGTGCAATGGGAGCTCCAGAAACAAATGACAGACTATGGACAGGCCAGGTCTCCAGCACAGGAGCAGCCGCTCATATCAGGGAATTAGCTCAGCCCCATCCACATCAAATTTATCCTTTCATAGCCATTGCGGGGCATGTAACAGTGACCCCTAACAGGGCACCAGCAATAGTGCCTAGTGGCACTATCAACAATGGCCCTTGGTGGGGCTATCAGCAACAACAATTCAAAAGGGGATTTAGTTGGACATCCAAGCACCCCTCACAGTCTGCCTGTACCACTGGATATTACTAGTAAGAAGCTGTGCCCAGCTCTCAATATCAAAGAACTGAGAAGGAAGGCCTAACTGTAAGCAGACAACTGCATAGGGTAAGATTAGCTTAGAACTAACCAAGTAAGTTAGGATTGCGTATCTTTATATAGATTTTGTTTTGTGGCACTCTCGACATAATCTTGCACTATATCTTAGTCTTGATTTACAAATTAAAATTCTTTAACTAAGTCTGCTGTGCTTAAGTGGCTTCCTCACATTGGAGTTACCCAGTGGAGGGATTTGGGGTTTCTGGGCCCAGACAAACATTGTATGTATTTCATTTCTGTGGTTGGGAAATTCTGAGGTAAAGGTAACAGAGAGAATTAACCCCTTATGGGCTGGAACAGTTCTGGAGAGAGCTGGTGTAAGTGGGGAAACAGAGTCACAGCCAGCCCAGAGTGGGGCAGAGAGGTTCCAATCCAATCACAGTGAAGAGACAATGCCATGGAGGACAGCAGCTTCCTGCATTTCCCACCCGGTATGCACTTCCACTTTTGCTTGGGACTGCCAGTTGCTGCAGCGGCACCTGGGCAGGAAGGGGTTAGTGGCTGCTGCAGCTTCATGCTTCCATGGTGTCTGAGGCTGTGTGTCATGGCAAAGGGGGAGCAGTTGGGCAGGGTTTGGGGTGGGGTTGTTGCCGAGCAGGGGGAAGGGAGGAATGGCTGCCCATATGAGCTGTTTGCAGGGCCAGCCCATGGTGGCGGAAGCCGTGGAGAATTCCTGCGTGGCTGCGGTGGTCTTGCTGGGATATGCCCATTAGAACCACTCCCCACTCACTCCACATGCATGGCTGCTCTGAAGCTAGCCACTCAGTGGTCACAAACACACACACACCCCTCAAGCCTTGCTCATATTTAAAACACCCACAGCTGCTGTCTCTCCACCTCCACCACTGCTACCAGAGTGGAAGCAGCCAATTCAAGGCTTCAGAGAGCTACCACTTCCTCCATCTTGTACACTCCCAGGGAACAGTATTGCTAACCCCGAGTATTTGATAAAGTCAGCCTTCCCTCACCCCGTCCAAATCAAGAACTGTTAAGCATAAATGTTAAGCTGTTTTCATCATTTGCTGTTCAGACCTGTAGATATGAAAGTACGCCAGTGTCAGAGTCGCCCCTCCCGCTCAGAGGCCATACCTCAGGCGCTGGCAGCAACACGGCCCAGGGCATCAAACGCCGGTGGCTCCTCCAGCTGCAGGGCTGCCCCCCCCAATCAGCGCAGCACTGGACCCCAATACAACAGAGCGCTGGGATTCCGCCATCCCCTGGCACAGCACAGAGCACGGGGGCGGGGCCAGGGATGCTGCACCACTCCGTGTGACTTCAGGAATGGCGAGGGGCATGGTCCAGTTACAAAAGCCAGCACTGTGAAACACACAGCGCCGGTGATCTGTTTAGACTGGCTCCTTGTATCTTGGTGGAGAAAGAGACAGAGACTGAGCGAGTGCTGTTCCCTGACCCTTCTACTGCCCTTCCCTGGTTTCTGAGCAACTGTGGAGAGCCCCTGACAAGTGCAAGTGTGGTGTTTCCCCTCCCCCTCTGCCCTTATTACCTTGAGCGATTGTTGTTCCCTCCATTTATTTGTGCGACTCTACCTGCCCTTGGCGAACCCTTCCCCCCTCCTTCTCCCTGTGTGACTCTTGAGTCCTCCCTACCCTGTGGCCCTGGGACCCTGAGCCCTGTTATCCACACGTGTGGCACCATCAATCCTGTCCTACCACCTGTGGTGAATGAGGAGTGTGTGTGGTGGGAGGTGGGAAAAGGGAGACAGTCCTGCACAGGTTACCTGATGCCCAATGATGATAGTGGCCTAATCCCCTGTGGATTTAAAGGGCCAACTCACTATCCTGATGGGCATTCTAGACCTCATGAGTCTTCCCGGTACCTGGAGCTAGGTTATTTCCCTGGGAGAAATGTGTGGGGAAGAGTGACTGGCTTTCCCCCTTTCTGGTGCCTTCCCAAAACTCCCCACCCCATGACAGCCAGCTTCTCTGCAGTCATGAGTTCAAGAAACTGTGTCTGTTTAAGCAAAAGCAGGGCTTTGCTTATGACTAGGGCTGTACATTCGGCTGTTGATCAAACACAAACTCCCCAAAGCCCTTTTTGGTTTCCATATTTGAAATGCAAATACTAGGTCTGTGTGTTTGGGCTTTGAGTGAACTCAACCTTTCCCTAAAAACATAATATCTGACATTTCAAACCGGACCCCCAAAGTTCTCTGACTCTCAGCTTAGCAACCTGCTTAGGGAGCATATAGCAAGCCCTCCCCACCTGCAGGGGCTGCCGCTGAACTGCAGTCTCCAACACTGCAGCCAGGTTCAGCCCAACCCAGCCCAGCCAGGGAAAATGGTGAGTCCTTGGTAACTTCATTCCCTCCTCCTACAACCGGTGGCCCTCCCTGAGCCAGCCCCATTCCCACCTAGGAATCCCATTTTCTACAAGTCAATTTGTGGCAGTGACAGGGTTTGCTCCTAAGCAAAACCTCCTAAGCCACCTAAGCAAAACCAAGGCAATTGTAGCTCAAAGCCACTACCACACAAAGCCCCTTCTCAGGTGTTTGGCAGGAGAGATGGGTGACGGATGGGGGAGGGACTTTTTAACCTCCTGCTTTGTGTACTTTTATCTGTTTTTAATGTTTTATTATTGTTGTAAGCTGCCCCAAACTGCTATGCCAGGAGGGGCGGGGTATTAAATGTGTATAAATTTTAAAAAAATAAAAATTCTCCAGTTCAAGCCAGTCGGAAACTCACTAATAGTGATTTAGAAGTCTGGCTTCCAGACCTCCCCAATAGCCAGCCCAGTCCTCCAGATATGGACTTCTCCCAACAACTGTGGGTCCCCAATAGTCCATGTCCTAACAAGGCCCTCCTGGGTGCCTGTATCAAAGTTAACTTTCACCTGGGTGCCATGGCTCTGTCAGTCCTCAGTCAGGCTTGTCTCTGTGGTTGGCTTTCTCCAGATCCTGTAGCTAGGCTATGCTCTATCCCAGTTTGGTTAGGCATGTATCCAATCCTGCCAGCTGCAGAGCACCTTCTTCAAGCTCCTCTAGCAGCCTTCTCTGCACCAAGCTTTACAAGCCCTCTTCTCTCCAGCCTCTCTCTATTCATGCTCAAGCTTTTACAGGCAGCTGAGGCTTCTCTCAGTTGTAGCCTATCTGGAACTAGGGATGGGTGAACGCGGTTCAGTAGTTCGGTGTTTGGCCCGAACTCGGCCTGTTCGGACTACCAAACGCGAACCTGAACGTGAATATACGGAACCAAACACCAAACAGCGAAATGGCGAACACACCGAACAGATCCGAACACCGAACGACGAAATGGCCGAACAGTTCGTTAAGTTTGGATCGCGTTCGGTTGTGTTCGGGTGGCTAAAACGTGGTCTTCTGTCAGGTCACTGGAAGGCCAAACGTAGCAGGGAGGGAGAAGTCATTTGACTCAGCTAGGAGCAGACTTCCAGGCACCAGGGGTGGAGAGTGGCTTTGAGTAGCAGCCAGCCTGCCGAATCACCATCTCTTTTCACCTCAGACCACTTGCTTGGCAGTCTGCGATTGGCCACGGGCTAGGCTGCACGGAGCCAATGGGGCTTGATTTGAGGCAGGCACAGCAAGAAACAAAACTTTCTGCCTCCCCCATTCCCAATACCTTCTGAGCTAGTCACTGTTCCCAACAGCAGGTGTTTCAGAAGGCTCCTTCATCCAGCAAACTTTTCTTGTAGATAATATAAAGAGCATAAAAAGATAGGAATAAGAAGTGCCATACTGTGTCAGACAATTGGTCTGTGTGAAGCCCTGCCTGCATTCTGTCTCCACAAGTGGGTGGGTGGCCAATCTCTCTCTGCAGGGGACTTCCATTCCTAAGAGGTCATAGGGCAATCCATTCCCTGTTGTTCCAGCCCCCGTGTCTTAACGTGCAGATGGCGTATTTTTTTATGAAGCCACCTCCAGACATCGGACCTTGTCTGCCCACTGTCTGCCACAGACCCCACCAGCAGCAGGGCTGGGGATGCCCTATTCCCAGCTCTGCATGTGGGGCTCGGATAAAACTGGCCCATATTGGGGGGGGG
>QEPC01000858.1:226467-270036 GCA_003113815.1 Sphenodon punctatus
ACCCTACCCTCCCTCACTGTTGCAGACATCTGTTGCCACCCGCTGATGCCCACTGTTTGTGCCCGACTGATGCCCACTGCCCACGCACCCACACGCACGCCAGTGAGCTCTCTCCAACAGATAGAGCCTTTCTTGTCCTCAAAGTAAAAAAAATTTTTACAAACCTGGCAGCAGCTCCAGAGCCCGCTGCTTCCTCATCCGAGGAGTAAGCCACCAGTGCAGGACTAGCAGCACCAGCTGCAGCAGTAGCCCTAGCCGCTGCCGCCGTAGCCGCCACCAGGGCAGCCACCTCGGCCACCTCCTCCTCCTCGAGTGGCAGTGGCTGTGGCTGTGGCAGCACTGGCAAGTTGGCCCCCAGCCAGTGGATCCTCACCACAGCCGTCTTCATTTTTTAAAAAAAAACAAAAACAAGGATCTCTCTCACCCACAACACACAAACCGAACCAAAACACACAGCCAGCCAATCCAACAAAGTCACACACAGTCATACACAGCCAAAAACACACCAACTGAGTCAAACACACACTCACTCCCCACACAGCTCCGCACGCACACGAATTTCTGGTTTTCGGTGCTTCCGCTTTCGGGCTCTCGCACGATTTCAATGACCTAACGGCCAAACACGAACTCGCCGAACGGCCAAACACGAACGGGCGAAAAGGAACGGCCGAACACAAACAGCCGAACACAAACGGCCGAACACGAACCGTGGTCTGTTCGCCCATCCCTATCCGGAACATCCTGGAGTGCTGCTGGCTAGGCCGGCTGGCCAAAGCAGAGGCACTGGCCTGAAGCAGGGCTGCTGTCCATCTGCTCAGCAAACCCATGCTGCAGCTCCAATTCCAGCTGGCCTTTACCCCAGGCAACACCATACAGTTGCAGGCTCCAACCTAGAGTGTCAGGCAATTGTACGCAACTCTATGGTGCCGGCGGGGCACCGTGGGCCGGGGCAACCACCGGGTCCATCTGAACCAGACTCAGGAGGAACCAGGAGCAGGCAGACACAGGGGTGCACCTTCAGAGCAGCTCCAGGGGTTCGTTGCCTTGCATCCATCTAAAAACACCCCATATCTCTCAGCCTCAGTTCCCCATTTGTAAAATAGGTTGTTTGTAAGGACTTTAAAAACAGAAACAAGCACAATATAAATAATAATATTACAAGTTTTAGCAACACTGGGGAAAGAAAACAGAAGCCACAGGCATCCCATACCATCCTCTGCATTGCAATTGGGCTGTAACTTTTCGTACCTACTATATTTACTAGCCTGAAAAAGAAGCTTTGTTAAGAGAAGGATGCTAAAATGCACTAGAAAATGCTGCCCACAGTGCCCAGGCATTTTAGAAGGGCTGCAAACAGTAGCTCTGCAGAGAAAACAACTCAAGTCAGGTTTTTTCTGCCATTGTGATGTGATGACACTTTATTCACCCAGCAGGGAAGCACATTTAGGGCACTTCAAAAATAAAACCCACGAACCCCATTTTACAAGGCAATAACTTTTTAAAGGAGGCAAAAAGTTCTTCCTTTTCTCCCTGCTAGCTTTCCATTTCTACTGCATTTTTAGAAAAACAGCATGGGAGGTTACTTCCATTCTCAGAAAAACTGTTTTAAGGATCATTGCTCTGCTAAAGGCAGCTCTCAGTCTCTTGGCAGAGCTCTCTGCTAAAACAGCAAGTGTGGAAGTTTAAAAGGAGCAGGCCATGTTTTTCAATTCTCCATTTTGAAGTGTTAGTCTGAGATCCTAGAACAGAGCTTGGGCAACATCTACATTATTTCCCATTGTAGTCTGCTTATTTCCAACAAGATCATTTTACAGTAGGGTTAACATAGCCTTTCCTGCTAAAAATTATTGTGCAAAGCACTTATGGCAATGTTGTCTTACCACCATATTTATTAGGAGTGGGACACAGGGCCTAATTTCAGTTTTGGTTTTCTTTCGGTTTCAGATCCCTGGTTTTCATTCCCTGGGGCCCACTCCCAGTCTCCGAGGGTGTGGATGGGATTCACGTCCCTATCACCTCCACCCCTTGGGGACTAGCTTTACCCCCAACCCCCAGGGCCCTGCATTTACCACCACTGGTCCAGAGCATAGGGGTGAGGAGGGGCCACTGGGACCTCCTCTGCTGCTGGGTGGTGACAGGAGCTGGCTCCACTACCAAGTTGCCGGGCCTCCTCTGCTGCAGGGTGGTGGTGGAAGCCGGCTCTTCTACCAGGTGGCCGGGCCTTCTCTGCTGCCTCGCAGTGGAGAAGGCCTGGTGGCCTGGCAGCAGAGCCAGCTCCCACCACCACCCGGCAGCAGAGGAGGCTTGGCCACCAGCAGCAGAGTCAGCAGCCCTTCCTCACCCCCATCCTCCAGACTCAGACCCAGACCGGCGGTGGTAAGTGCAGGGCCCCAGGGGGTGGGGGTGTTACGGACGTGGATCCCCACCCTCTAAGGTTGGGAGTGGGCCCCAGGAAATTGGAGTGGGGGAGGTTTCCCCAGCCTCTTCCCATTGACTCCAGCGGGGACATAAGATTCAAAAATCGGGAAACAAAACAGCCCGATTTTCAGATCCTTTGGTTTTGAACCAAGACAGCCATTTTTTTCAGGCTCAATTGATTAAAATTGAAACCAAAAGTCCCATCCCTAAGATTTATAGTAAGACTGTTGACACAAATAGTGTTGTACGTTACCTGATCGGTAGCACGATTCTCTGTGGAAATAGCTGCCGTTCTAGCAGTTAGCAGAGGCTGGAGTCCCATTCACTTCAATCTGCTCGGAGAAGCACATACCGGTAATGTAGTTCCTACGAAGAAAATGCTTTACAAAGGCTAATGATGTGGAACAGCACAACATCCACCCTTATCTGCCAACACTTCTCTTCCACTGAATGTTCCAGTTATATCATGCCTCTCATCAGGCATTTCCCAGAATGACGACACTCACGTGCTGTATTTTATTCACAGTACATGCAACAGCCTTTGTGAGCTAACTCCCTGTGGAAAGGTTTCATGTGACAGGTCAGCAGCTTTGAGTTTTTATTTCAGCTCCTCCGTTCCGTGTTGATATTTTCAAGCCATCTTTATTTGGTTGGATCACTACCTCATTTTAGCTTCCTCCTTTATTCCCTTGCTCTCAGGTGATTGATCCAGTTCAGATTGGCTCTCAATGCTCAGGGACACAATAGTTTTCTGCATCGGTGTTTTGAAAAAGGAGAAGATATAGTTATGAGACTGTAAACGCCGGGCATCACCCCGGGACCCGTTACCCCCATTTCGTCCCTTTCCAGGTGCTGCCTTAATTCAATCACCTCGTGCAGCTGTCTTGGGTTCGCCATCTCTCTGGACCCAGCCCCGCTGAGACGCACACACTCCTGAGTCTGAGCTCAGTATTATTAGTTTCAGTGTCTCTCAAAATCCCACCCAAAGGGGTGATACCCAGGCTCTCAGCCCTGAAATCCAAGATTACTGTCTCTTACAGAGCTCAGCTTCCCACCCACAAAGTCCACAGCCACAGTCTGTTAGCACTCCCAGCGTTCTGGCTTCCCCACGCACCAAACTTGCATCCAGCAGTGTTCCATTGGTGGTGGTGTTTAGTGTTTCATGGCTCCCCGCCAGTCTCTGTCTAGGCAGCTCTGCTTCCTGGCTCCCCACCAGCTACATTCGCTTCCACCCTGCCCCTCTCTAAAAGACAGTCCCCTTTTCCAATGGGTAAGCTCCCACTTTCTACTACCGGCTTTTACCAATTAAAGGCCCTTTTCTCCTTGTAGCAGGCAGACTTCCATCCACCTTGAAAGTAAAAATCTTTAAGTTCAAAGAAGCATTTCCTAGGATCACATGCTTGATGTTATAAAATCTGATCCCCAACTAAAAAAATATTATGTCGCCAAGAGATTCAGGGTCAGATTCTGCCACTCTTTCTTAGTCTGAGTGCACAGTCCTCCATTACTGAAGTCAACAGATCAGCTCCCCAAAGGACTGAACCCTGAGTAACATTTTACCTAGGGCTGAAATGAGCTATTGAGATTACTCAATATGTCATCAAAATCCCAATGCTTGGTTCTTCCCAGGGCAAACCGAGTACTGGGATATCTTTGAAAAATCACTGTGCGTGCACAAATGACTGCCAGGCCATTTTGCACATGTGCAGTCCACTGCCCTTAATCAAAATGGTGGCAACAGTATCACCAACATTTTGGTTAAGAACATCCACCATTACACATGCACAAAATGGCCCGGCACAATGTTGTTGTTTTTTAATAGTTTTCTCACCAAGAAATCATACCAGGACCAAGATCTCAACAACTTTTCAGTTCCGGTACTCAAAGTGTGAAATGCTCATGATCAGCAATTTAGCTGCTCATTTCACCCCTAATTATTACCCCACATGTTGTCTCACTGAGCTATAGGAGCTCAGAGTTTCATTTCCTATGAATTCAGTGACCTCCATTGCTTTATAGGTAAAGTTTCCAAACATACCTAACCAGTTTAGGAACCTGTCACAGGGTCCCACATGCCTGTGGAGTAAGTGTATACAGGATCAAGCTCAAGGGTGGTTGGCAGCCCAAAGATTATTTTTATTTTATTTATTTATTTCATAGTACTTATAGCCCACACCCTCCTGCGTGCACAGCAGCTTGAGGCAGCTCACAAAGCACCAATAAAATCATTTAATAGTTAAAAACACATACAAAATGTTATAAAACATTAGGGCGGAACTAAATTCCCCCCTACCCCCAACCCTCCCTCCCCAAAGGCCTGGAGGAACAACAAGGTTTTACACTGTCTCCAGAAAAAGGGGAGATCGGGGGCTAGACGGACCTCTGTCAGGAGGGAATTCCACAGTCTAGGAGCGGCCACTGAGAACACCCTCCCCATCATTGCCACCCAGGACACCTGGGGGGGACTTCGAGTTGGTCATCTTCAGCCAACCGCAAGGGTCACACCACGGCCCAGGGTATGAGGCGGTCCTGCAGGTAGGCAGGGCACAGGCTCGTTAGGGCTTTATAGGTCAACACCAACACCTTGAATCGGGCCCAGAAGACAACAGGCAGCCAGTGCAGAGAACAGAGCACTGGTGTAATGTGCTCATGAGGACCCATCCCCGTAAGAGGTGGGCCACCATATTCTGCATCATCTGCAGCCTCTGGACCGTCACCAAGCATTGCCCCACGTAGAGTGCGTTGCAATAGTCTAGTCTAGAGGGGATGAAGGCATGGATGATGGTGGCCAGGTTAGAGTCTGATACATATGGCCGCAGCCATTGCACAAGATGTAACTGGTGAAAGGCACTCCTCGCCACAGCTGCCACCTGGGAATCCAGAAGGAGGTACGATTCGAGAAGCACCCCCAGACTACAGACCTGAGTAGCCAAAGGGGGGCAAACCCCATCAATGACGGGGGCCACCACTCCTTCAGCCCTACCCACCATCACCTCCATCTTGTCAGGATTCAGCTTCAGATGTCTCACCCTCATCCAGTCCCCCACAACTGCCAAACACTGGGTAAGCACCGAGACGTCTGGGTCTGCAGAAAAGTAAAGGTAAAGTTGTGTGTCATCAGCATACTGATGACAGCGTATGCCGAACCCTCTCACGACCTCGCCCAAAAGCTGCATGTATATGTTGAACAAGAGTGGGAACAGACTAGAACCCTGCGGGACTCCACACATGAGGTTCCAGGGAGAGCACTACCCATTGAGTTTTCCCAGCCAGGAAAGAGCAGAACCATTCAAGAACAATTCTGCCCACTCCATCCCAGTGCCTCAGACAAGCCACCAACATCTCATGGTCAACGGTATCAAACACAGCCAACAGATTTAATAGGATCAAAAGAGATGATCTACCCTGATCCAATTCCCGGCACAGGTCATCAACCAAAGCCACAAGTGCAGTCTCAGTGCCAAACCCAGGGCAAAAGCCAGGCTGCGAAGGATCAAGAAAATGACCCGATCCAGATGCCCCTGAAGTTGTCAAGCCACCACCCATTCAATAACCTTCCCTAAAAAGGAAAGGTTAGGGACTGGGCAGTATCTGGAAAGGGAGTCAATGTCAAGTGATGGTTTTTGGAGCAGAGGCCGCACCACTGCCTCTTTAAGGTGGCTCAGCACTCTGCCCTCCCTAAAGGAGGCATTGACAACCCCAGCAATCAATGGCCCTAATGTCTCCCAGCAGGCCTTAACCAGGATGGACATGGATCTAATTCACAACAAGTGGCTCTAACCACCCTAAGGACATCCGCTGCATCAGCGGGCAACATCCAATGAAACTGATCCCACAAAACCAGACAAGGCAGGGCCACCATTACCTCTGGTTCTCCCACTGCTACATGTGTGGCGTTGAAGTCATGGTGAATCCGGGTGATTTTATCCATGAAAAAGTCGACAAACATGTCATAGTGAGTACTGGAGAATTCCAGTTCCAGGTGGAGGGTGGCCAGACTAACCAGCCTCAGCACCACCCGGAAAGCTCAGCTGAACGCGACTTAGCAGATGCTATGCGGGTAACAAAGAGCATGTTCTTTGCTGCCCGCACAGCCACAGCATAGACTCTTAAACCCTGAGAGCATTCTAGAACCTTTCTGGTTCCATTAGTCTCTGGGGACAAACCAACCAAACTGATTCAGCACCTACTTCTCTGGGGACAGACATGTGCCAGGAGACCAGCCCGGAGGAGGTAATGGTCCATCCATGACAAGGGCACAGCTAACATCTTCCCACCACCGGATCCCCCACCTCAAGGCTAGTTCAAAATATTAGGTCTAGGGTATGTCCCCCAACATGTCCTGTCTCAGAGGCATACCCTGACACATATTTATATCTCAAGCCAGAGTATATAACGAAGTCCTTTTTGAGCCAAAAATAGCCAAGTGGTTCAGTCTATAATAAGACAAGTATTACTGCCATCACCCTGTCTCAGAGGCCAACAACCCTCCGAGACAGTCCCATGTTTGTCATGACAGCCATGAACTCACACTCCACTCCCCCAAGATCGGTGTCAGTGTGGATATTGAAGTCCCCCAGGACCAAAGCTCTCTGAAACCGCAATACCACCTCCAACATAAATTCAGCTAGAGCTTGTAGGGATGCTGCTCTGACTTAACTCCAAGTCAGTTTATTTATAGCTCAAAATCCAGGCCAGGCACCAAACCTCTGGCCACCCATAATCCATACAGCAGAGCCTAACCAAACCACAGGCCCCAGCTAGTGCCTCTTTCTCACTCACATACACAGGCTCTCTTCAGACCTTCAGGTCCAGACCTCCTAGATCTCCTTCCTTCAGGGTCCCCTTCTGGCAGCCTCTCAGGAGATGCGTCCTCCTTGGTGGTCAAGAGCAGACTGCCTTCTCCTTCAGGCTGACCTCTCTTTTATACCGCTAACCATCCCCATCTACTTCTTCCTGTGGGTGGCCATCTTATGTTTTATGTCATGGCAGGTGCCATCTCGTGGCCTAGCACTGCCACAGAACCCAAGTCTCATTCGTTTTCAGCAAGACTCTTCTCTCCCTCTCCTGCACATATACACACACTTGGATGAAGAAAGTCTACAGCTACGATATCCCTGACAATCTGACATGTGGCTGTCTAACCTTTTTATGAAAACCTCCAGCAATTGAGAGCCTCCAGCAACTGAGAGTCTACAACCCCACTGGGAAACTTGCTCCACTGATAAATTACTCTTACTGCTAGGAAGTTTTTTCCTCCAATAGTTAACTGACATCTACCTTACTGTAATTTGACCCCATTATTTCTGGCCTTGCCCTTTGCGATAATGAAGAACCATTCCTTGCCGTCTTCTTTGTGGCAACCTCTTAAAAGGAGATGTAATTTTTGAGAACAAGATTGTTAAAATTGTTAAAACCACTAAGAGTATCATTTATGTTAGGTATAGACCAACAGTAGTTGGTCCAATAAAAAGATATCATTCAAATCACCGTGCCTCCATCTCTGTCACTTGGGACCAACACAGTCACCACACAATCTCTCTGGATTTTTGGTGTATAAATGTAAGCTTGTATTAAGTTCCTGTATTTGTGTTACGATAATCAGCACCATAGTACTTTCTATGTATATGTTCTTGTCTGGGTAAGTATTGTTATGTTTTCATAATAAGTAGTGATCACCCTTTTAGAACTGGAGAGCATCTGTTTGGACACCCACACCCCTTGGGGAAAGGACTGGGACCTGATAAAAGGAGTTCATTTGCTTGCTGACTTTCCTAAGGGTTAGATGGTAGTTGCCATTTCCCTTCTGAAGCTACTCAGCACTATCCAAGGACCTTCAGGGAGCAAGAAGAAAGCTTCTACAGATATACAGAGCAGGACCTGTTCTTCCTAGGAGACCAGTGGTGGGAGTGAACATGCTTACCTCAGAAGATGATGGCAGTAACACTTGTCTTATTATAGACTGAACCACTTGGCTATTTGGGGTGCAAAAAGGACTTTGTTATATACTCCGGCTTGAGATATAAATGTGTGTCATAATAAATGGGGTGTATTTTCTCAGAAACAAGCTCCCAGGTTTTTTTTGTTTTTTTTTAGATAGCCAGGATCTGAGCTCCCGGTCAACTTACCAAGCCACCTTTTCAATTTTTGAAGACTCCTACTATGTCACCCCTTAGTCTTCCTTTCTCTTCTCTAAGCTAAACATATCCAGTTCCTTCAACATTTTCTCATAAGACGTGCTTTCCAGACCCTTTATCATATGCAGCCCCTGGGGGAGGTCATGAGAGGGTTTGAGGAGTGCGGTGTCATCAATATGTTGATGTCACCCAACTCTACGTCTCATTTACATCAGACCCAGACCTGGCAGGCTCGGTGCTTACCCAGTGTCTGGCAGCTGTGGGGATGAGGGTAAGCCATCTGAAGTTGAATCCTGACAAGATGGAGATGATGTTGGTGAGTAGGGTCCTTGGTGTGATGGAGTCAATGACGGGGTCCATCTGCCCAAGATGAGGGCAAGGCAGGTTCAGAACAATGAGCAAGTGTGCAGGGCAAGAAGTGAGAAGGTTGTTCCACTCAACTTTGTGTTGCTACCAGCATGTCTTTTATGCTGGCTGGCAACCAACCAGGAAGCTGGGGGGTGGGGTACAGACAAGACAGACAGGAGAGGGGACGGGGTCAGGACAAGGCAGGGAGGAGACATGAGAGGGGGGAGTGGCTGGGACAGAGAAAGGCTGAGGTGGCGGTGCTGGAGGGCCAGCCACTGCTGCAGAAACCCAAAGGGTGAGGGCGTCAAGGCTGGGTCTGACACACATGCATAGAAAAGGCCAAACGTTGCCATTATTCACATCAGAAGTCAATGCTTCTGCGTGTGTGAGTAATGCAGCAATCCTAAACTTATGCCAATGTTACACCACCCCATTATCTTTGAGATATGAACAGGTTTCTCTCACATTTTCATACAGATAGATTGTACTTAGTAGTGACATTCAGGACCCTTACCAATGGGACTCTCATGTCAAATAGGAGAGGAATTCTCTGCATGCAATCTCTTGCTTAGTTGTCCCAAACTCATGATCAAGAACTTGAAGATGATGCCCTCTGGGCCTTTTTATTGACTGTACCTTTGTGAAAATTCTCATAACTGCTTTCTTGGTCAATTTTTAGCAGAAGGTGCCCCTGTGCCTGAGGAGAAAAGAAGATCTTTACTGATCATTGATTTCTCCATTACACAAAATTATCTTCATCTTGCAATCATTAGCCTGCAGCTATCAGCGCTTGCATTTTCATCTAATCTACTTGACTCCACTGGAGGTTTAATACGCTTGGAACTCTGAAGAGCCAGGCCTTAAATTTCTTCATTTTAAGCACAGAGTGACAGATCAAATGACATATCTCTATATCTCAAATGCCTGGATAGAAGTACAAATACATTATCATTATTAAGCATTTATATAGTGCCAACAATGTACCTGGCACTGTACAATAATTAGAGACAGGGCCCTGCCCCTCTCCTACATTCTAGGAGAGACAAGGGAGGGGAGACCATAGGATGAGACAGGGAAACATTTATAGAGTTGAGAAGTCACAGATTACCCATGCATAGTTAAAAGGGAGACGATGTCGTTGGATGAGAGGACAGTAAGGGGAGAACTGGTGACCAATTTGTGGGGGTGAGGAGCTAGAGAAAGCTTGATGGAAAAGCTAGGTTTTCTGGAGTGATATAAAGACTTGGAGGGAGGGAACAGCTTGTCACACAGAGTTCAAAGCATTGGGGCAGCATGGGAGAAGAGGTGATGAAGATGCTTTAGGAAGCAGGAGACCATGGGGCAGGTGAGGGTGATGACAGGAGGAGGAGAACAAAGAGGAGGAGTTCCCAGATGGGAACATAGTGGGAGATGAGGGCAGAAAGACAGGGAAGAACAAGGTCATGAGGAGCCTTGAAGGTGAAGACAAGGACTTTGTGCTGGCTGGATGAGAAAGGGGACCAGGAGTCAGTGAAGGAAGGAAAGGAGGGGCTGAATATCAATGATGCGGCAAACAAAGTGAATGACTTTGGCACTGGCATGTTGAATAGCAATGAGAGGACCAAGGTGATATCAGGGGAAGCCAGTGAGGTTGTTGCAAGATGACAGAAGACAAGAGTATGGACTAGACTGGTTTTTTCAGTGAGACAGACCTTGTTTCATGTTCCCACTGATCTCTATTTTCATCCTCATAATCCACTCCACACTTCCCCTTCCCTTTGTAGTGCAATATATTAGCCAATAAAACTACTCATTCTGCCATTCAAAAGTGGGTAAACTGTTTCATTTTTCTGGCAGACTAATTATAATTAATTCATTGTCAGGTTATAACTGTGCAAAAGGTTCACTTACTGACTGATTAAAAATATAAATGAAAAAATGGTGTAGTCAAGAACAAAAACAACATATGGCATTAAAAGGGCCTGAAGCAGCTTGACAAATTATAAAGCTATAGAGATATGAGTGAAGAAAGTCTTTGAGGAAGAAAAAGGACATTGAAGAGACACAGACACAGGGAAGTGATCTTTGACATTGACACTGAACAGACAGGGAAGTAATCTTTGAAGAAAATGAGGCAGAAAAAAGCCTGAGAACAACAAATGGTAAATATTAAAGAAGAAAGCAATAAGAGATTGTGTTTACAGCAATGGTGAATGAATTCATAATAAAGTCATAACAAATGCCCATAGACACTGCTCAGAAGATGGCTTTCATCATGGTAGGAAGAGGAATGAGAGCTAAAGAGACAGTGTATTAGGTGAGAAGTACAAAAGTCTTGGGTTTGTTCACTCTTCTGCTGAAATTACCACCACCAAGGGAGCAGAAGGAGTTGAATTAAAAGAACAGAAAAGTACAGCATCCTTAGCATGAAGAAACAACAATCGTGAGGCAGATGAGTCTGAAGTTATCAGATAAAGGTTTCTTCAAATGCATGCGATTTCATGGGAAAGAGGAAGATGATGCCTGGATCTGGAAGTCTGAGCACTAGCCCTGTTCTAAGAGAGTATCTACAAGTAAAACAACCGTTTAAGTGATGACATTTCATTGATGCTGCTATCAAATGGCTGTTGAGTGTCTTTCTAGGAAGTTAATCCAGCTGCTAGAAGAGAGTTATCCACATATGTTACACTAATGGAAAACACTAGGCTGAATGGGGTGTAGACATTTGAGTCTTTCAGTCTTAGAGAAGAACTTTCTAGGTCACAGTTGCAAATAACAGAAGGAAGTTTAAGCTGCAGATGCATCTGCTCCAGGGAAGAGGGGTGCACCAGGGGCCCATGTCATTTTCATTTTCATTTTTTCTTTTTCGTTATTTAAATCTGTCATTTTCATTTTCATAAATATCCAATTGTCGTTTTCGTTTTTGCTTTCGTTTTCGTTTTCCATTGGTTTCAATGGAAAACACATTTTCAGCCGTAACCTTTTTGTTTTTCACTATATTTAGCTGAAACCTTGTGGGTTTATACCTCCAATCGACAGCATTATGTGTACCAAATTACAAAATGATTGGATAAAGAAATCCAATTGTAGAAGCAGTTGAAGTAATTTATTTGGAAAAAATCTTCATATACATTTTTAGGTGTACCTTCTTTGCTTCACATTTAATCTAGATGAAACTTGGCATGTGTATATCCCTTCCCATATTTACTATCTCTGACAACTTTCAGATGGATTGGATAAAGGGTCATGGTCGTATAAGCAATGAACTTATAAATGTATGTCTGACTAACATCTTCGTAGTCCATGAAATTTGGCAGGGATCTATATCACACTTTCTCTATCATCTCTGCCAAATATCAGAAAGATGTGAAAAGGGTCCCAATTTTATATGCCTGCACCAGCATATGCAGAGAATGAGCCTATGCCAGGGATTCTCTTATGTGTTGCTGTGGTATAATATCAGTTTGTGATGCCAATTGGCTGCAGAAATGTCAACCAAATATTCTCATTCTGTGCTGTGACCATCCCAACATCTCTCCCCCATGTGTTACTGGGAAGTCAGAAGCATCTATTTAGGAAAGAGCCAATAGAGATTATCTTATGTCCTCTGTCTCAGTGCTGCAGGATGTGATTGTGATGATAATTGGCCAGCCTGGATGTGTAAACTATGTCTCCTGATTTCTGGGATGCTATCCCCAAAGTCCCAGTTATGTCCCTTCTATGCCCACCTGAGGACCACCCCCTATGCCCGCCTTGAAGCCACCACACATTGGTCCTGTAAAGCTGGAAGCATGCAGTAATTGGCCAGTGAATGTGTCTGTCAGTCTTTTGGGTTGCTCCACATCCTCCCTCCTACATCCTCCCTCCCTCTGCCTTGCCAGGTGCCTGCCTCTGACTGGCACTGCATGTGCTGCTATTTATCTGAATAATGATCTTCAAGGGGACAACTTCAATTACTTATAAAATTGGGTCCCTTTATCAAATTGTCCTGCAAGTTGGCAGAGTTGACAGGGAAGGTATGCGATACATTCCTGCCAAATATCGTGTAAACAGGATGGAATATACAAATATTACAACTGGAAATGTATTTTATCAGGACCCTTCATCCAATCATTCTGAGAATTGGCAGGTGTGTTATGCTTGTGGAGGGACATGATATTCACAGGTTTCATGCAAAACTGAATGGACAATAAAGAAGTTGTAGCCATGAATGTGTATGGAGCTTTTCTTAAGCTCACAACATTCAATTGCTTCTAAAATTGGTTCCCTTTATCGAACTGGTGCACATAATGCCCTCGATTGGGGGTACAAGCACCCCAAATTTCATCACAAAAATAATAAACAAAAAAGTTATAGCCAGAAATACATTTTTCAGTGTTTTCCCTTTATTTCAAAAACAAAATGTTATTTTTGTTTCTATTTTTGTTATTATTTTTTGTCATTTTTGTTATTGCAATAACAACAAAAATGACAATTGTCGTTATTATTGTAATAACAAAAACAACATGCATAACCCTACTCCAGGGATAAAGAGAGGCCTTTTGTTTTGCAATGCTGGAACTATTCACTAGCACAAAATCTACTGTGTGAAGGAAAGGAGAAGTCAAAGTGAAAGGAGAAGCCTGCTACACCTTCATTTTGTCATCCGACTTCTTTATTTTCTCTGGAATGAAGAAACATTGGTAGGTGGAACAAAATTAGCCATCTGAAAGACCACCTCTTTTCCTAGGTTCCATTTCACCCCCTGGGGTCAGACAGGAGTGCCCTTGTGCAGGTATCATTGGCATAAGATCATAAGCAGTGCCATACTGGGTCAGAACAATAGTCCATTGAGCCCAGCATCCTGTCTCCAACAGTGTCCAATCTTGTGGTTGCTTTGGAGAAGTACCTAAGAGGTCATAATGGGGCAATCAATTCCCTATTGTTCACTCCCAGCTCCCACAGTCAGAGGTTATGTCCCCCAACCTACTTGTCCAATAGCCATTAATAGACCTACCCTCCAAAAACTTTTCAAATCCTATTTTTAAACCCACCTATGCTATTGACCTTGATCACCTCCTCTGGCAACAAGTTCCACAAGTTAATGGTGCATTGAGTGAAAAGATACTTTTATTTATTTTAAATCTGCTGCCAGTTAGTTTCACTGAGTGTCCCCTAGTTCTAGCACTATTTGAGAGGATAAACAACAACTCCCTATTAGTATTTACTCATTCCACACCCCTCATGATTTAATAAACTTCTCTCATATCCACTCTCAGTCATCTCTTCCCCAAGCTGAATAGCCCTACCCAATCAAGCCTCTCTTCATATGGAAGCCGCTCTATACCGTTTCCCGGGTGTCTACTATGAGGCGGGCATTCTCTGGGCTGCACGGCAACTGCGGAACTCCCTCCCATTGGAGGTCCGCTTGATTGCCGACCTCCCCTCTTTCCGCAGACAATGG
Organism: Sphenodon punctatus; assembly: GCA_003113815.1. Taxonomy (NCBI): domain Eukaryota; kingdom Metazoa; phylum Chordata; class Lepidosauria; order Sphenodontia; family Sphenodontidae; genus Sphenodon; species Sphenodon punctatus. The sequence continues at coordinate 240,793 of QEPC01000858.1, forward strand.
GTATTTTCAGACGTAACGGGGCCGTCATGGAATCACCAATTGATCCCCCACCGGGATCAAAACGGCATGTCCAATGGACGTGCCGGCTGATCCCGGTGGGGAATCAGGGAGGGGGAGGGGCCACATAGCTCAACGTGGGTCCGCACAGCCTCGCCCTCCCCCCACGCTCCCTAGGCTGCCCGCCCTCTTGGGAGATGGGCAGGCACCGCAGCCAATGCAGCCGCAGCACCCGCCCGCCCCCCTGGGGCATTGACCATGGCCCGGAATCCCGCCACTGATTCCGTGCCATGGTCTGGGGACAGACGAGACATTCCCCTTGATCACCGGGGGGGGGGGATATTTATTTATTTTTTTATTTATTTTATTTAATATATTTATATCCCACCCCTCCTGCAAACAGCTCGGGGCGGAATCACATTGAACACGCAAACAGAGATGGCCCGGCCAAGGTTTTAATATGGGTTTTTAAAGGCTGTTTTAATTGTGCATTTTTAATATGTTTTTTAAATGTCGTTAGCCACCCTGAGATGCCTGAGGCAGGAGGGGGCAGCATATAAGTTTTAATCTAAATAAATAAATTCTCTGTACCTTTTCCAGTTCTACTCTATTATTTTTGGGATGGTTTAACTAGAACTGTACACAATATTCAAGGTGTAGTCACACCATAGATTTTTATAGACATTATGATATTTTCCATTATATTCCCTATCCCTTTCCAAATAATTTATAATATTCCATTTGCTTTTTTGGACCACTGCCACACACTGAGCTGAAATTTTCAATGTGTTGTCCACAATGATTCCAAGATCCTTTTCCTGAGAAATAACCCCTGATTTAGAGCTCCGCATTTCGTACATATAATTTGGATTATTTTTCCATATGCACATCACTTTTTACTTGTCAACATTCAATTTCATCTGCCATTGAGTTGGTCAGTTTCCCAGTCTCCCAAGATCCTGCTACAATTCCACCATAGCCCACTTGGCTTTTAACGAACTTGGACAATTTTGCGTCATCTGCAAATTTGATCATCTCACTCTTTACTCCCTTTTCCAGGTCACTAGTGAATACATTAAACAACACCGGTCCCAGTACAGATCCCAGGAGCACTCCATTTACTTCTCACCATTGTGAAAACTGACCATTTAGTCCTACCCTTTGTTTCCTATTCTTTAACCAAGTTAATAATAATATAATTATTATTTTATTATTAATAAAATAATACAATGATAAAATAATAATAAATAAAATTACTGATCCAATTTAGGACACTATATCCTATTCCATGATTATTTAGTTTCTCTCATGAAAAACCTTATCAAATGCTGTCTGAAAATCTAGATACACTATAAATCAACCAGCTCACCCCTATCCACATACTTATTTATATCTTTAAAAATTCCAGTAGATTAGTGAGGCATGATGTCCCTTTGTTAAATCCATGTTGGCTCTCCCCGTTATGTCATCTTTATCAATATGGCCAAGAATTCTGTTTTTCATAACAGTTTCCATCAGATGTCAGGACCACCGAACTGTAGTTTCCAAAATAAAGCACCCTCGCAATTAGCGGGGCCTAGTACCGAATACCATGGGGGGATCCCTCCCTCCCTGCTTCCAAAGCCACTCACCAAAAACCTGAGGGGGAATCCCTTGCCCTTCTCCACTTCCCAGGCCACTCACCCAGACACCGGGAGAGCCAACATGGTGGCAACCTCCCCGCCCAGGTAAAGGTGGGCAAACAGGCTGATTATGTGGTGTTTGGGGGGCAGGCCCATGCCAGGCTTAAAAGCAGGATGCTGGAGAGTCTCCTCTTCTTCTGATTTCAGGTTGACACATACACACACACTGTTCCTGCTCACAGGTATACTTGCAGAGTTTGGCCACGTGGTAAGTATCCCCCCCCCCCAAACTCAGCCTCTTCTTGGGAAGAGCGCACCCCAAAAAAATCTCTTCAGAAGAATGGGAACGGAAGGGGGTCCTGGCTCACTGGAATAGCGCAGGGGAGGCTTGCGCAGGGGTGACACTCTCGCTGGGTGGAGAGCGGAGTTGCTCCTTGGCCGGGCCCACGGTGGCCAGTTCTTCTAAGCCTACCCCCAACCCTACTTCCCCGGGTGCTTCCCATAGCAGCATGATCCACTGCAGTGCTAGAGATTGGCAAGCCTGGTTCCTGGCCGTAGTAGCTTCTCCTAGGGCAGGTCACTTGTAGCAGCCCTGTAAAGCATGGATGGGGAATTCCCCCCTCAGGGGCTGGTAGCAGTCGTAGGGCTGAGTGACCTGGGAAGTGGGAAGAGGTGAGTGAGGGATTCTCCCTCAGGGTCTGGGTGAGTGGCATAGGAAGTGGGGAAGGGCTGAGGGTTCCCCTCCGTCAGCGTCTGGGTGAGCAACCTGGGAAGTGGAGAAGGGCAAAGGATTCCCCCTCAGTTTTCAGGTGAGTGGCCTTGGAAATGGGAAGGGGAGAGGGATTCCAGTACTAGGCTCCATATAGGGGACATGGTGGCCTGTGGGGAGACAGCAGTAACGTGAAGCCCACAGCAGCAGCTCCCTCAGCCTGGGAAACAAGGAAAGGAGGGATTCCCCCTCTGCCATGCCTCTGGGTCATCAGTGGAGTTGTGTGGGTCCCTGGTACCTGGTGTTTGCAGGGAGCATGCTGCAGTCATCCCCCCTCCCCCAGTAGATGCTCCGCTGGTGGGAGAATTACTGCACAGCCGGTGATTACCTGCCACCAAGGGATGGTAGGTTGGTGTCCAGCCCTGACTTCACTATGCCCCCAGAAAAACTATCCCCCCTCTTGGTTAACATCTATATGCAGCCGTTAGGGGAGATCGTGAGAGGGTTTCAGGGTATGCAGTGTCATCAGTACACTGATGACACTCAGCTCTACCTCTCTTTTTCCATCGACTCAGGCCATGCAGTCTATTTTCCCAGTGCCTGTCGGCTGTGGGGGCTTGGATGAGGTTGAGCCATCTGCAGCTGAATCCTGACAAGTCGGAGGTGATGTTGGTGGGTGAGTGCCTGGGGGGCCTGGGAGTGGTTGAATCTCCTCTTGTGGGGGGGAGGGGTTCGCCCTACCATGGTCTCTCAGGTACGGAGTCTGGGTGTGCTCCTCGATTCATGGCTCAGTCTGGAATCTCAGGTTGTGGCTGTGGTGGGGAGTGCATTTCAGCAGTTACATCTTGTCCAGCAGCTTCGGCCGTATCTCTCAGACTCTGACCTCGCCACTGTCATCCATGTCTTCATCACCTCGAGACTGGATTACTGCAACGTGCTCTACGTAGGGCTGCCCGAGAAGCTGGTCTGGCGGCTGCAGCTGGTGAAAAATGCCACGGCCCGTCTCCTTCCTGGGGTGGGCCGCAATGAGCACATGACACCTGGGCTCTGGGCTCTCCACTGGCTGCCTATAAATATTTATTTATTTATATTTATTTATTAAATTTATACCCCGCCCCATCCTGAACCCAGCTTGGGGCAGCTTACAATCATAAAATGTCATATAAAACAATGCAATACCTAAAATAGCATATATAACAATTAAAACATATAAAACAACATATAAACAGGGTCTGGGCCATAAATTACTAGGGGTAGGGGGAATAAAAACCAACTACCCATCCCCCTCCCCAAAGGCCCAGGCAAACAACCAGGTCTTACATCTTCGCCGAAATGCTAAAAGGCTTGGGGCCAGGTGGGCCTCCTCCGGCAGGGAGTTCCAGAGACGTGGCCTGGCCACCGAGAATGCCCTTTCCATTGTGGCCCCCCACTTAATGCGGGGGACCTCTAGGAAGGCACCCCCGGCAGACTGCAGGAGTCGCTCCGGAGCGTGGAGGGCGAGGCGGTCCCTGAGGTATGATGGGCCGAGATCGTGCAGGGCTTTGTAAATCAATACCAACATTTTGAATCTGGCTGGGTAAGCTATTGGCAGCCAGTGCAGAGCCCGGAGCACTGGTGTTATGTGCTCCCAGCAACCCGTCCCCGAAAGGAGATGGGCCGCCGCATTCTGCACTAGCTGCAGCCTCCAGACCAAACACAAGGGAAGCCCCACATAGAGCACGTTGCAATAGTCCAGTCTTGAAGTGACAAAGTCATGGATGAGGGAGGCCAGGTCCGGGCCGGAGACGAACGGACACAGCCTCCGCACCAGATATAACTGGCGAGGTTAGAGACAGGTCGGTAACTGGCGAGGACATCCACGTCCAATTATGGTTTTTTCAGCAGGGGGCGCACCACAGCCACCTTGAGACTGGGCAACAGCCTCCCCTGCCACATGGACGCGTTCACTATCCTCGCCAGCACCGTCCCCAANTTCAATAACCTTCCCTAAAAAGGGAAGGTTAGAGACAGGTCAGTAACTGGCGAGGACATCCACGTCCAACGATGTTTTTTTCAGCAGGGGGCGCACCACAGCCTCTTTGAGACTGGGCGGCAGCCTCCCCTGCTGCATGGACGTGTTCACTATCCTCGCCAGCACCGTCCCCAACGTCTCCCTGGAGGCTTTCACTAACCAGGACGGGCATGGATCAAGTTCACAACATGTGGTCCTAACAGACCCCAGGACTTCCACCGCATCGGCTGGCGTCACTTCCTGAAACTCCCCCCACAAAACTGGACCAGATGGGGCCTCCAGCACCTCATGCTCTCTATCTATTGCCTCTAATCCGGCTGCAAAGTCGCTCCGAATCTGAGAAATCTTGTCCGCGAAGTAGCTGACAAATTCCTCACAGCGGGCCTGGGACACGTCCCCGTCCAGATGAAGCAAGGCCAGACTAACCAACCCCCGCACCACCCGAAACAGCTCCGCCGGGCGGGACTTCACGGACTCCTTCCTTGCTGTCCTCACAGCCTCAACATAGGACTGCAAATGGGCCCTATGGAGAAGTCGGTCGGAGTCAGAGCGAGTACGCCACCAGCGTCGTTCCAGCCTCCTGCCTGCTTGCTTCATACCCCACAGCCCCTCGGTAAACCAAGGGGCCCTGCGGTGGCAAAACCAAGGCAGGTGGCGTCTCGGAACCACCCTGTCGATGGCCTCCCCCAACAAGATATTCCAAGACTGGACCAGCTCATCGACAGAGTGACCGTCCAGGACCAACGTTAATTCCCACAGGACTTCCTGGAACTGTTGCGGTTCCATCAGCAGCCGAGGGCAGACCATCCTAATTGGTCCTTCCTCCTTCTAAGGGGTGTGTGCGGAGAGATCGGCCTGAAGGAGATAATGGTCCGTCCATGACAAAGCACCGGGCTAGGTTCAAGGTGCTGGTTTTGACCTTTAAAGCCCTTCACGGCCTGGGCCCTGCCTATCTGCGGGATTGCCTCTCTCTCCCCATGTGCCCGTGCGACCCCTGAGATCGTCCTTGGGGGCCTTTTTGGAGGTTCCCTGGGCAAGATGGGTGGCCACTAATGTGAGATCTTTTTCAGTGGTTGCCCCTGTGCTGTGGAATTCAGTCCCAGAGGAGGCTCTGTTGGCCCCCACCCTCCTGTCGTTTCGATGTTTGTGTAAGACCTGGCTGTTCCGCCAGGCTTTTGGCAGGGGGGGAGGGGAGGGTTGGGTTTGGGCGGGAGGGTGAGTTTTATGATTTGTTTTAAAATTTGTTGATTTGTTTTTAAATGTTTTATTGTTAAATCTTTTGTGTTGTTCGCCGCCCCAAGCTGCCTTTGGGCAGAAGGGATGGGATACAAGTTTTAAATGAATAAATAAATAAATAAAATAAAGAGAGAAAAATCAATAGGGCCATTTGGAAAGTAATCAAGGGCATTGGCAGCTCTGCAATTCATCACTGGCAGATTTCCACCCAGGATGCGAGCCTCTATTGTAAGGACAGGGTTCATCTGTCCAATAAGGGCAACACCATTTGACTGGAAGATTTGAGGGACGGCCTACAGCAGTACCTGGGCATCCTGTGAGGGGGGAAAGGGGCTAGAGGCAACCTTCCCCCTCACTTTTTTTAATGCCAGATATCAGCATGGGAACCACGCTAGGGGCAGAGCTCCTTAAGAGTAGGGGCTGCATGGCACCTCCCATTTGCCCAACATATGGGTGGTGGTATAGTCCGGGAGGGGCAACGGGGAACCCCTAGCTCCAGACTATGAACGGCTGAGCTGGGGATCACCACTGTTGCCTCATCCCACGTTGGGGAGGGTGACCTTGCAGGGAGTCATATCACCTGGGTGGGGGCACTGTGGGGTTAAGACCAGCCCCCACTTTCTGTTATGTGTGGTTTCTGCTGTTATGTTAGAGGATAGTCCCTCGGCTGGGCTACTGTAAACTGTTATTAATAAAGTTGCGGCCAATGCCCATTTTAAAAAGTACTATTAGTGTCTGTCTGGTTCCTTTTGGGTTGTGCTCGCACAGCCACCTCTGGAGCCCTTTTAAATAATGGCATTATGTTCACTACCCTCTAATCCTCAGTACTACTGCCTCAGTATGGTGGCAGATTTTAGCAATAGGTTACAAATTACCAATAGTAGGTCTGCAATTTCATATTTGAATTCCCTCCGTATTCTAGGATAATACCATCTGGTCCTGCTGATATATTACTATTGAGTTTGTCGATTTGCTCTAGAACCTCTTCCAGAATCACGTTGATTTGTGACATTTCTTCCAATTCATCACCTACAAAGAACAGTTCTGGTGTGGGTATCTTCCCAACATCCTCTGCAGTAAACACCAAATCAAAGAATTCATTTAGTTTCTCTGCAGTGGCCTTATCCTCCCTGAGTGCCCCTTTGGCCCCTTCATCATTTAATAGCCCATCTGACTCTCTAGCAGGCTTCTTGCTTCTGATGTACTTGAAAAAGTTTTTATTATAGTTTTTGCATAGCAGGTCACTCTTCAAATGCAAGCCGATGCATCAAGGGCATGCAGATAGGCATTCCCAGTGACTGCTCCAAAGTTGTATAACTCCTTTCCCGGAGAGGCTCTCCAAAGCCTGCGTTGGAGCATTTTTTTTTTGGAGGTGATGTAAAAAAAGAAATATTTGGCTGAGCATTGGGCAGACTGAGATGGAGAAGGGGAGACTGGGGATTTTAATGGGCTGTATGTCTGTAAATGTAAATAACCTAAGTAAATAATTCCATGGTTGGCTTTACTAATTTTGCTCCCCTACATAGTTTTGCTTATAGCTTTTATGAGACCAACAAAAAATCATTGCAATACTCTGCAAATTACTTTCTTTGTATAGCTCTTTACAAAATTAAGTAACACAGCTGTACCACTAGATGCTTGATGAGTATTTCATGCTTAGTTGTGCTCCTTGTTTTAAAAAGCCCTTGAAATTTAGTTAAAATGGAAGGAAAATAAAGTTCTCAAGAGGAGAACTGGATTCTGAGTGCTTTCTATAGTTTGGCCCATGTTCCCTGGATGCTGATGCTTTTCAACATCTTTAAAAACTGTGACTGAACTGGCTGGCTCCGTTGCCAGGGTAACTGAGAGAATGATGCTAATAGACACTACTTAGGACACACTGTGAAAAGCTTAAAAACATTATTTGAGATGGAAAAACATTGTGTCATATGCAACACAGCTTGGTTAACGGCTACACTGAGTCTTGGTGCAGAAGTGAAAGCTGACCGTGGTGTTTTTCACCCTTCTGACATTTCTTATGTACACGGTTTATTGCTATATACATCTTGACAGCTCAGAATGCAATGATTTTTCTAGTCACTGTTAGAAACCTAGCATGGCTAAGCTGGTCACAAAGAATCATCTCAGATCTATAAAAGCAGTGTCAAGATTTTTTTTCCCAATCAATCACGTTCTGCATCATGTGTGAGACTGAATATTCACCAGGATTTGGAGAACTTTTAATTAAAGCACATTTGATTTAAGAGGCTTCCACCATTTTGCTTGCATGAGCTATAAATTCTGGATGTGGTCAGGGTCTGAATGGCACTCTGACATGAAGTGCCTGATTTATTGCTTTCAAGGAGTTTTATACCAGATGTGGCAGGAGTCATAAATTAAACCCTAGATGTTATGTATTATTATGCTTTGGGGAATATAAATTTGTCCAAAATGTTATGCAGGTGGAATCATAAACATGTCCCTAGCAATTTTAAAGAAGCACTTTAAAACTGCTCAGAGAAAGTCAGGTACAAAACAATCTGGGTAGGACTTGTGTGCCTTTATATTACACCATGCCACTGTTTATAAATTACAACCAATTTAATGTACCGAGTTAGACATAAGACAAGGACACTTTGTACCTCTCATGGATCTTCTATCACATGTGTTGCCCTTTTTACATCAGTTGGCTGCCCAAACAGTGATGTTACTTTGCTTTCTGTAAAGAGTATACAAAATTACTCCAAGAGGAAGACAAATGAAGCTGCTCTTTAATGGCTCTTTCAGTTAGCCATAGCCAGAACATAGTGTACTGACCAAGGGGCCGATCCAAGGTCCATGTGTATGTGCTTGGTGCATGCACCAAATGCGTGCTTGATATGTGCATTGCACAGTCTGGGTGTGCACTGCACACATGTTGTGCACACACACCAAGCACGTGGACCTTGGATCGGCCCCATGTCTTTCCACCAAAGGGCCAAAATCAGGTGGTGGAGGATGGCCATTGGAAGATGCCTGTACACAAGATGGATCCACAGCTGCCTATTCAAGTACCTTGAGTTCAATGTGGCTAGTGAGTGCCCAGAGTTAGACATGCATATAGCGACATGCTCCACACTCAATTTTGCTGTCTTTTGTTGTGCTTCTTACACACATTGATGTAACCCATATGACTCAGACCCACCAATGCATTTTTAGCTATTGCTAATTGAGATATCTTTATTTGGATGTTGCTAATCACTAATCAATTCCTTTGCCATACATTAGATGGGCGTTTATTCTGAAAGTCCATGATTATTTCACATGTCTGGAAAACCTTATACCTTACTAACAAACTAGCTAAGAGACCCAAAATAAAGAGATAAAACAAGCTTTAAAATGATGGATTATGGCATTACGATCGGGCAAGCATAGGTTTGTCTTAGTCCCATATTGCCTTCATTTCCATACTGTAATCTATCTGCATACATTCCTTCTTCTGCATTGTTTCAAAATAATATGAATGTCTGTCTGGCATAATCTTTACACATGGATTTCATTTCACTTCCCCACCTCTGATCTCAGTAACGCCTGGTCTCCAAATAATCCACATGACTAGCCATTTCCCTTCCATGACACAGTAACCTGTCAGCTGCACAAAGTTTTGAGCATTCCCACAACAAAAGTTATACATTAAAACTGTGTTTAAATGGGTCTAGACCAACCCACTCTGGCTCTAAATAGAAGATAATTAAACAAAGCCTACCCAGTGTTCTACCCACAGCTGGGGTGCTAGACAGGCAGCCATAACAACCAGAGAGGGGGCAGGAATGCCCACCATCAGGCATGTGTGGTAGGTTTAGTGGTCTCCCTCTTGATTTGACTGAGTATGCTTGCACATGTGCAGTGCGGGCATTCCCAAAAGGGGCAGACAGGCAACTGAAAGCCTCATGTTCTACAGGTGTCAGGACCTGATAAGAGTGGGGTTTGAACCCAGACACTTGGATTTTGAGGGATGCTCCCTCAGTCGCTCTGCAGGCTCTCATAACTGTAAACATTCTTTACTCACCTGACTAGCTGGTCCCTAACTGCCTGCCCATCAGTAGGGATGTGCGAACGTGGTTCGGAAGTTCAGAGTTCGGCCTGAACTTGGCCTGTTCGGACGATCAAACCGAACTTCCGAACCGAACACTCGAACTTCCAAACAGTTCGGAAAAGTTTGGATGAGTTCAGGGGCGGGAAAAATGTGACTTTGGGTGGGGAAAACGTGACTGGAAGGGGGAGGCAGCTGAGGAGCAGACTTCCTGGAACCAGGGGTAGTTCCAGGGCCAAAAATACCGATACTGAAAAAAAATCGGTTTCGGTACCAATAGCACTTTTTTGAATGTTTGGCTGAGTTCGGCCGAACCGAACTCCGCTGAACCAAACAGCCGAACCTGAACTCAGGTTTCGAACCGAACAGCATTCTGTTTGCCCATCCCTACCCATCAACTGCCCTGGTTCATAAGGCCCCCACAGAAAACAGGAAGCATCTCAGCAACAAAAGCAATTCCTGGACTGTTAAAAGAGACCTTTCTTTCAGCCTTACCTTTACTGGTTCCAGACTGCCTGATTCATCCCAGCCCATCTGACCAGACTGCTCTGACTCCCTAATTTAACCCAGCATCGTACTTTGTCACTCAGATTCTAATCAGCCCTTGTATTCTCCAGCTCCTGAACTAGCTTCACCTGCTCTAGACCTCATCTCCTGTCTTACCCCTTGGACATTATAGCAGTCCCTGTCCCTCCACTCTGGTATAGGCTAGACCTTGACAACAAGGTGGCCAGTTTCCAATGCAGCTACCCTACTCTTTCCACCTCATCCACTCTGGCATGAAAGGAAGGCAGGACAGAAAAAGCAGGCTGCTGGTGGCCCTGTACATCACATAGCCCTCAGCTGCCCATCCTGGAGGGGAAGAGTAACAAAGAGTAGGGCATTAAGGGGATTTATAGCTAGACATCCTATAAATCCTGGGGGGGTGGGGGAATCAGGTGACCATCTTGCCTTAAGACCCTGCCCTGCCTAAATCTATTTCTGCTGGTTACTTTTTCATCTTTTCTCCTTTGAAGTCCTTAGGGAATCCTAAAAATGTATGATGTATCTGACATTTTGATAGACCGCAGTGAACAACAGACTCTGTTCTTGGTCAAAAGTGAAGGGTTTTTTGTTCTTCCAATCACTAAAAATTAGCCTACTTCTACTAAAGCTATAATTGGAGTAATGTGTCCCTTCAGGGAATCCACTGACATTTTAAATTAAGAAACATTCCTCCTAACAAGCCTATAAATCTTTCCAATTAACTATGTTTTTCACTGGTTTATGAGTCTCTCTTCAATTTGGCAATCCTTCTCTTGGGGGGGGAGGGCAGGAGAGGAGGGACAAAAATGGAAGCATGTGAGTTCCTCTGCCATTTCCTGCACTCAAAAGGAAGACAGATTTCAATCACTAACAGAATTTAACTATTTTATTTGGGAGACTAAACTCTACAATTAGAGTAAAAGATTGGTTCAAGCTAGCCCTGCAGTGCATATGTACTCTAGGGACTGATGCCGCGGAAGCCATGGAAATCTCATATGAGAGAAAGGCATATTCAGACCCATAAAGTTGCAGAATAATTGCAGCTCCAGCCTCCTGAGAACTTTGAAAAATTGGGCCCCAGCCACTTTGCTTTTGCAGAACAATTTGCATTTTTCCCTTGGAGCCAAACCCTAAGTACTTACAAATGTTAGCTTTGATTGCAAGATCAGTAACAAATCCATAAACCTCCCACTTGGAAGTACCCTAAAGCCCTCACTTCTGGAATAGGGCCCAATTCAGGAAAGCTAATTTATGTTTGTGCTCATGTTCAGACTTAAAACTCCTACTCAAGAAAAACTCTTGCTGAAATTTTGGATTGAATACCTTCTGCTTGATTATGTGTCTTAGTTCTGCAAAACTAGAAATTCTAGAACTAGAAATAAGATACCATGCTGAAAAACCTTGCTGATATATCCATCTGAATGGAAATCTACAAGACTGAGCGCAGCAGTTCTGTTGAGAGTATCTGGTTAAGAATAAAAGGGGAAAACAACAGACAGGATACTATGGTGGGGTCTACTATAGACAACCAAACCAGGCAATGAAGGTAGACAAGACCTTCCTAGAGCAGACTGCAGAGGTCTCAAGAAGGCATGAACAAGCGTTAATGGGGGAACTTTAACTACCCTGACATCTGTTGGAAAACAAAAACTGCTATGCAAAGGATGCCCAACAAATTCGTGGATTGAATTTGTGACGATTATTTCTTTCAGAGGTTGAAGGAGCCATGGGATCAGCTATCTTGGACTTGGACCTAACCAATATGGAAGAATTGGTGAATGATGTGAAATGAAGGGGAATTTTAGGGGGAAGTGACCACATATTATTAGAATTCATGATCCTAAGAAAAGGCAAGGGGAAAACAGCCTAACAAAGACTTTGGACTTCAAAAAAGCTGATTTATAAGCTCAGATAAATACTGGGTGGCACCCCATGGTTAGGGGGATAGGTATTCAAGAAGACTGGAGTTTTCTTTAAAAAAAAAAAAAAGAGCGATACTGAAGGCACAATCGTAAATGATCCCAATGAAAAAGAAAAATGGGAGACATCCAAAGAAGCCAATGTGGCTGCACAAGGTACTTACCAATGAGCTAAGAATCAAAAGAGAAGCATAAGAAATGGAAGGGGGGACAAGTTACCAAGAACACATACAGACACGTAGCCCAAATTTGTAGATAAAGTGTCAGAAAGGCTAAGGCATAAAATAAGCTAAGCATTGCTATAAAAACCAAAAAGGTGGGGGGCTTATTTTATTTATTTATTTATTTATTTATTTAAAATTTATATCCCACCCCTCCTGCCCACAGGGCAGCCCGGACCGGCAAACAATAATCAATAAAGCAATACAAAAATTTTTTAACAATTTAAAAATACAACATGTGGGGAACCCCCCACCCCACCCCTACCCCTCACCAAAAGCCTGACGGAACAGTCAGGTCTTACATACACGCCAAAATAACAGGAGAGTGGGAGCCAACCGAGCATCCTCCGGGAGCAAATTCCACAGCACAGAGGAGCCACCGAAAAAGATCTAACATCAGTGGTCACCCGCCTCACCCGGGAAACCTCCAAAAAGGCTCCCACGGATGATCTCAAGGGTCACACAGTCACATGGGGAGTGAGGCGGTCCCGCAGATAAGCAGGGTCCAGGCCGTGAAGGGTTTTAAAAGTTAAAACCAGCACCTTGAACCTGGCCCAGTGCTTTATAGGCAGCCAGTGCAGAGCCCAGAGCACTGGTGTCATGTGCTCCCTGCAACCCACCCCAGTAAGGAGACGGGCTGTGGCATTCTGCACCAGCTACAGCCTCCGGACCAGCTTCTTGGGCAGCCCCACGTAGAGCGCGTTGCAGTAATCCAGCCTCGAGGTGATGAAGGCATGGATGACAGTGGCAAGGTCGGAGTCTGAGAGATATGGCCAAAGCCCCCAGACAAGATGTAACTGCGGAAATGCACTCCCTGCCACGGCCACAACCTGAGATTCCAGGCTGAGCCACAAATCGAGGAGCACACCCAGACTCCATACTTGAGAGACCATGGGAGGTCAAACCCCCCCCAACAAGAGGAGATTCAACCACCTCCAGGTCCCCCAAGCCCTCGCCCACCAACATCACCTCCGTCTTGTCAAGATTCAATTGCAGATGGCTCGACCTCATCCAAGCCCCCACAGCTGACAGGCATTGGGAAAATAAAGAGACTGCATGGCCTCGGTCGATGGAAAAGGAGAGGTAGAGCTGAGTGTCATCAGCATACTGTTGACACTGCATGCCCTGAAACCCCCTCACGATCTCCCCTAATGGCTGCATATAGATGTTAAACAAGAGGGGGGACAGAATGGCACCCTGCGGGACTCCACACTTGAGGTCCCGGGGGAAAGACGTACACTCCCCCAAGACCACCCAGTGAGTTCTCCTGGCCAGGAATGAACCAGTCCAAGACTGTTCCGCTAATTCTGACAAAGTCGTGCAGGTGAGTCACCAACATCTCATGATAGACTGTGTCGAATGCAGCCGAAAGGTCTAGCAGGACCAGTAAGGTCTGATGACCCTGGTCCAATGCCAAACGGAGATCGTCAACCAAGGCCACCAAGGCCGTCTCTGTACCATACCCAGGCCGAAACCGAAACTGGGAGGAATCAAGGAAACTGGTGTGGTCCAGATGTTCCTGGAGCTTCCATGTCACAGCCCATTCAATAACCTTCCCTAAAAAGGGAAGGTTAGAGACCGGCCAATAACTGGCAGGAGCATCAGTGTCAAGAGATGGTTTCTTGAGCAGGGGTCTAACCACAGCCTCCTTTAGGCAGTCAGGCACCCTGCCCTCCCAAAGGGAGGCACTAACCACCCCAGCCAACAATGGCCATAACGTCTCCTGGATAGCTTTCACCAGCCAGGATGGGCATGGATCTTGCTCACAAGTAGTGGCACGAACAGATCCCAACAAGGACTCCACATCAGCAGGCACCACCATCTGAAACTGATCCCACAAAACAGGACAGGATGGGGCATCCATAGCCCCAAAATGATCCTCTGCAATAACTGTGGTACCGAAATCGTGGCAGATGCGAGCGATCTTATCTACAAAGTACTCGATAAATCGGTCACAGCAGTCACTGGATTGCTCCAGGTCCAAGTGGAGGCAGGCAGGACTGACCAAGCCTTTCACCACCCAGAAAAGCTCCACTGGACGTGACTTTGCAGATGCAATAAGGGCATGTCAGAAGTAAGAGGAAGAATAAAGAAATGGTGAGTCAGTAAAGATGGTAAAATGTTAGTAAGAGACTTGGGCACATTCACACGTACAAGAAAGTGTCCTTACAAGGTCAGGAGAAAACATCCAATTGCAGATCTCGCAGATTTTTGTGTACGTGTGAATGCACGATTCGGCACAATTTTTATGCCCATTTACACGGCCAATTGACAGGGCTTTGAAATCCAACTCTTACAAGGCTAGGAGAAAATGGGCATAAAAGCAGAAATTATGCAGAATAGAGCATTCACACATACACAAAAATCTGTGAGATTTGCAAATGAATGTTTTATCCTAGCCTTGTAAGGACACTTTCATGCACATGTGAATGTGCCCAAAGAGAAGGCAGAACTTTTCAACTCCTATTTTGCCTCAGTCATTACAGAAAAGGAAACTGTGTTCAGCATGGCAACAATGAGGGGGAAAGAGAGCAGGTCAGAATAGATAGAATGAATTCAAGTCTTCAGGGCTGGATGAATTACATCCTCTGGTGCTGAAAGAATTCACTGCGGTACTCTTAGAACCTCTGTCAATTATCTTTGAGAACTCTTGGGAAACAGGTCGTGCCAGAAGACTGGAAACAGGGAAATATTGTTCTTCTCTTTTATAAAAAGGGAAAAGGAGGATCTGGAAAATCAGTCTGACTTCAATTCAGGGACGATAGTAGCATGGTTTTGTCATGAACATGTCATGCCAGACTAATCTTGCCTGCTTCTTTTATAGAGTTGTTAGTTTAGTAGATGAGAGGAATGCTGTGGACATAGTGGTCCTATAGCCTGCAGATCCCCACACGCAAGCTGCATGCACATGGTTTATGCACAGCACAATATGCCGCTAATGTGGCTATGCGCAGGTCCTGCGCACCTGCACGCGCACACGGCTCCACATAGGATCCACAGGCTACACAATTGGGGTCACCATAGCTGGACTTCAGCGTACACTTTGACAAAGTTTTATAAAAGATCCTCATTGACAAGTTTGTACAGCAAGGACTGGAAGACACTACAAGGTGGATTCTTGCAGGTTAAAGAACCACACTCAAAGAGTGATCATCAATGACTCATCATCAAACTGGAAGGAGGTGCTGAGTGGAGTCCTGAAGAGCTCTGTCCTGGCTCTGGTGCTAGTCAACATCTTTATTAATGATTTTAATGAAGGGGTGGAGGGAATACTTATCAAGTTTGCAGATGACACAAAACAGGGAGAGGTAGTTGGAAGACAGAATTAGAATTCAAAAAAATCTTGATAGATTGGATAGCATATTAACAAAATGAAATGAACCGAGAGGAGTGTAAAGTTCTGCATCTGGGGAAGAAAAACCAAGCGTACAAGTATAAGATGGGAACAGCAGCACATGTAAAAAGGATCAAGGGCTTGATCACAAACTGAACATGAGTCAGCAACGCAATGTGGCTGCAAAAAAAGGCTAATGCAATTTTACATTGCATAAACAGAAGCATCATTTCCAAGATGGATAATTTCACTCTATTTGGCACTGGTCAGACCTCACTTAGAGTATTGTGTCCAGTTTTGAACTGGGTGTTATTACACGAGCAAGGTGGGGGAGGGGGTCCGTGGCTGCCAAGTGGCACGGCTGTGAAGTGCCCACATACATGACGTGCATGGAGAGCACTTCACACAGGCGGCTCCTGGCGCAGCTACCCGGCCATGGAGGCCACCTCCGCATATGTGGGTAGCCCTGCACGGTGCATTCCCAATTTTTCAGTGGCTCTCCATGCAGGGCCAGGTGTGGCCGCTGCTTGGTTCACGGGAGCACACTCCCCCCCCCCTCCCACGCACCACCATCACATGAGCAGTTAGCCGTGCGGTCGGTGGGGGAGCACGCATGGACGCATCTTGCTTACGCTGATAAAATTGGAGCGGGTTCAGAGGAAGGCAACAAAATTGAGAGAGAGTCTGGGAAGTAAGTCTTCAGAAAAGACTAAGGGGAGAGATGACCGCAGTTTTCAAATATCGAAATGGCTGCTGCTCAGACGGCAAGGAGCACTGCTGTAGAGGTCAGGACTAGAAATACTGGGCTCAAGCGACAGGAATGCAAATCTCAGTTAAAAATCTGGGGAAACATCTTAACAGGAAGAGCTGTGCAGCAATGGAACATGCTTCTTAGAGAGGTTGCAGGCTCTCCATTGCTGGAGATTTTAAAGCAGAGATTGGATGGCCATCTGTCGGGGAAGTGGTAGCTGTAGTCATCCTGCATCCAAGCAGGGGGTTGGGCCAGATGACCCTCAATATCCCCTTCCAACTCTCAGGAGCTATGATTCTATGTTCCATATGCACCAAGCTACATGCAGCTACGTTGTCAGGCATGGATGGGGTAAGTATGGGATATTCGACAGGCAGCCATTGACATGGGAACTGTGGAGTTTGGCTGGTTCAGATGATAGATCCTAGAGAGTGTCACAGGGTACGGGGGGGAAAGGGAGGAAACGGGGATGCAGACAGGGGTTGGGGAAGGACAGGGCGGGTCCCATATGTTCAAGACCTCTATCGTTGAAATAAGTTCCCTCAGGGTCTTGTTTGGGCTTTCCCTCCAATCTGGAGGGCAACCCGACTCATCACCGGGATGGAGAGGGAACCAATAGTCCCAGGAAGGGGAACAAGACAACAAATACTCACTTTTACACCTAGGGGGTACCGTCAGGCCCAGGGCACTGTGTTTGGGGAAGTGGAGGGGGGAAAGGTGGGGCCAGGAGTGGGAGGAAATGGAAGGGGGAGGGGTGACTGGAAGGAGTAGGGACAGGGTTTACACTCCGGGGTAGTGGGCTATAGAAGGGAGAGGGGGGAACAGAGCAAGGTCAGAGGCGGGGTGCAGGTTTCCACAGACAATCACTTCCCCTTTCAGTCAATAGGTAAAAAAGGGGGGAAGGGGGGGAAGAGACCAAGGACTTACACACTCTCATCACGCACTCACTCCAAGGGAAGGGGTCAAGGATCAATCACTCCAGACTATCGCTATAACCACAGGAAAGGATCAAGGTATCAAGCAACACAATCTCTCGAGGGGCCAGCCTCTCACAAGTGATTACCAGTGGTGGCTCCTTGCTCCGCTGGTACTCTTTATAGCCCGTTAGTTTGCAGCAGATGAGTGCCTAGGGTGAGGCCCATTCTGCCATGGAGCCTGACATCCCACCAGGCGTGCACTGCGCCTGGGCAGGTCATTGTGTGCGGAGCGTGCTTGCGGCAGCCCTGCCTCCCTGTTGTGGGCACAACGCACTCCCAGACCTCTGCGCATGCCCGTAGGTTGCCTGGCAACATGAGACACACCGCTCCGCCAGCCCCGCCCAGTGCACAGCGCGACAGAGAGAGAATTTGAGAGGCATAGGGTAATTTTAGATGTTACATTATCATGGTCAACCACAGTGAACCCCACCATGGTAGCCGTGGTGCTGTAACGCCTTTTGGGCCCAAAAGAGATTCCCGCCAGGTGTTCACCCCCGGCAGGAATCTCTTTGACCACACTTCCGGAGCTCCGGGCGGCCAGAGGGCTGAAAGCGTGGTCAAAGGGATTATGGCCCCACAGTCTGGAATTGGCAGACAGTACCGACTGTTACTGCTGCCGATTCCGGGCCATGGCCCAGACCCCGGGGGGCAGGCGGGTGCAGTGGCCTGATTGGTTGCTGTGCCCACCTGTCTCCCAGAGGGTGGATGGCCATGGGAGCATGGGGGTGCGGGGCTGTGCGGCCACACATTGCGCCGCACAGCCCCACTCCCTTCCCAATCTCCCTCCAGAATATGGCTGGCATGTCTGTTGACTGGCCGGCCAGATTCCGGAGGGGGATGAAAAGGTAATTCCGTGCCATGGCCCAATGGCGGCCTGGCACATCTGAAATCACCCATGGTTGTTTCATTGGTCAGCTGGTTATTCACTAAAGCACCACCTGTGCAGTTTGTGGGCAGCTGTGTTCCCAGGTCCATAGACTCCTTGTGCCAAACCCCTTTGTTTAAAACAACTTATTAATTGCTTCATAATAGAGACCAGGGATCCAAAAACCTGGGTTGCCCTTGACTGATCCCTTTTCCCATTGCTATGGGCCTGCCCACAAAACTGGATAATTTAACAGAGCAAGAGAGCAGATTCTCAAGTCAGATTCTATAGTCCGATTCTCATCAAAAGGAGTCACCTTATACCCACATGATACCCTTATGGAGAAATTCTTCCTACTTCCTTATGGGCTCTGTATTGAAGGAACAATCATTATTGCAACATGTCTGTTTGCAGATGAGAACCAATAGTATTTTATTTTAAACTTATATCCCGCCCCTCCTGCCCATAGGCTTATTAGTATGAAAAGTCTACAGGGAAAAAACTCAATGATTTTTTTAAAAAACAACAACAAAACCCTACCATTAAGAACATATCTTTTAACCAACCATGTTTCTGTCCTCCTTAGAAACAGTGACTCACGTACAATTCTATTGTACAAAAATAGAATGCAATCTCCAAATATAGACTGGGAAAAGAACATCCGTTACTAAAAAGGTTAGGCAGTAGTGTAGGACAGCATTGACCACGCACTGACAAAAATGTCAGTGTTTTTGGCTGGGATGAGGAGCAGCTCCATCTAAAGCAACAATGGGGAGCACCTGGCCCGTTGCAAGCTTTTATTTGATCCATTTCTAGTTCCTAGATCTGTCCCATGGATCCAGGCCCTA
Organism: Sphenodon punctatus; assembly: GCA_003113815.1. Lineage (NCBI taxonomy): Eukaryota > Metazoa > Chordata > Lepidosauria > Sphenodontia > Sphenodontidae > Sphenodon > Sphenodon punctatus. The sequence goes on from QEPC01000858.1 coordinate 259,859, forward strand.
CCCTCTAGCACGGACAGCATGCTTTTGGGAGGAAGGGAGTAGAGGGGAGGATGTGCATTTGAGGACAGAGGATGGATCTGTGGATAGGATCCATTATTTGGACCCTTCGCGCCCTTCATCCATCCTGAGTGTGGCCTTCATGTTCCCATCCCTCAGCTTCATCCAGTCCATGGAGCTTGTACTCATTTTCAAAGAGGCCCACAGGGAAGGTCTGTAAGGAGTGCACATGTCTGGTGGCTAAAATAGGGACCTAGGGGCTGTCTGCATACAGAAGTTGTACCACCTTGAAGACTGATGAGACCAAAATCTCAGACAAGCCCTGCCATTGATTTTGCATCTCTATCATGGATAGAGTCATAAAACTTTTCTGAACCCCCATTTTCTTCTTCACTATTGCTCAGGATATAAATGTTGAGAAAAATCTTTCAGTTTCTCCACAATAGGCAAAGATCCTGCCTCTTTTGTCCTCTCTCTCAGTCTGGGAGCCTCAGACTACTTCTGGTGTGAAACAGAGAAGACCGGAAAGCTACACAGCTCCAGAACTCCCTCCTACCATAAACAGATGAATACAATGAAAAGCAGAGTGGCATTGTCCCAAAAGCAACATTCCTTCCTGTCTTCCTCTTTCATTGCCCTCTAATGCTAATCCAGAAGCAGCAGGTTATATAACAATGGAGAGATGTAAAAAGTGGGGTGTCTCATGAATCTGTATTGGGACCGGTGCTGTTTAATGTATTCATTAATGATTTGGAAAAGGGTGTTAAGAGTGAGGTGATCACATTTGCAGATGACACCAAGCTATTCAAGGTAGTTAAAACACGAGCAGACTGTGAGGAACTACAACAGGATCTTATGACACTGGGTGCAGGGGTGGATTCACTGGGGGGGACTAAGGGGACTTCAGCCCTTCCATTGGTCAGTTGTGGCTGACATCACGCTTGACCCGCCCTCCATGTCATGGTTGGGGGCAGGGCCAGTAAAATTCTTAGAGTCACCATGCTGCTTCTACTCTGTGCCTGCTGCAGGTAGGTAAGTACTTTCTGGGGGGGGGGGGGCTCGCTGCCATGTGGGGCTGTAGGGCTCGCTTGCTCGCTGCATGAGGGGGGCTGCAGGGGCAGGCGGGTCAGCAAGTACCGGCCTGGGCCCCACGGCACCTCCTCCTCTCTGGCCTGCGGGTGGGCGGCAAACTCCCCTGCAGCCTCTGTTTGCTCCCCCACAAGCACCCCTACCTGCTGGTGCCGCCGCTTCCCTGTGAAAAGTAGGCACCAGCGACAGTACGCTGTGTCTTCTGCCAGAGGAATGAGCAAACTAGGCAGCTGGCAGTCTGCTAAATCTTGTGTTCCCAATCCCATGCAAACATTGCACTCTATGCAACTACCAGCTTTTCTCAACGCTCGCCATAGTCAGATACATAACAGGGATGTTCAAGGCAGCCCCCAAAAGGTTCTCAGCCCAGTACCTTTTTTCAAAGAACCAAAAGTTGGTTGAATTAACTTTATACTGGCAGTATGAGGATAATGCATACATAAAGCAAAATAGAGTCAAAATCCTTCACACTTTTGAATAACTGAATACTAAGGTGCCCACGGATAACCTGAGTGTATGTTTCCTCAACTCTAACTAAGAGTAAAAGACAGTAAATAGTCTCAGAGAGAGAGAGAGAGAACTTTTAAGAAGTTCAGAGTAAGAGGGAGAGTGTCCTTGAGGCCAACTCAGAACACAAGAAAGTCACGGTAATAATTAATATTTACCAATCCGCAGAAAGGGACGCAGCCGGAGTTGTTTCATTATAGTGAAGATGCACATACACTCAGTGGTTGTGAAGCCAACTTTTCTTCACCTCTTTGTTATACTAGAACTGCAATATTTTTTTTTATACCTCCCGTTGTTGTCTATTTTAAAAGTTTTTAATGTTAATGTTTTATATTGTGCGCTGCTCAGAGCTGCCTGTGGCAGGATGGGTGGGTTACAAATTCCTAAAATAAATATATAAAATAAATATCTCCCAAGGAAGCGGACATCAGTGTGTGAATTTCAGCCCATCTAAGGAGACCGATCCAGTCATACTTTGGCTATCACCTAGCCAGATACCTTCAAGTGTTACTGACATGTACTGGTGTGACCTGACATGGGACGTTTGGGGGGGTTCTTAGGAAAATAGGCGGTTAGCTTGTACTTCACGCTTGTACCCTGTTAAAGGTCATTATTGACTCCAATTGAGTATGATAGCAGGGTTTTATTCTGGGGTGTTGAACCCTCTTCCTTTGCAAGCTTTAGCTAAGTCTGCAAAATACATATTTATATCTTTCTAATCCTAACCCAGGCCTGCAAGGGCCTTGTAAGCAAATATACTCCAGTTTAGAGACCTTGAAATAAGTAGATCTTCAAACTACAATCGTTTGTTGTCTACACCCTCACCCAGTCTACTCCGCACCTGAACAGATCCTCCACTAAAACCCCTTCTCCAGTCTTAGAAAACCTGCCTTAAATGACAGACGTGTGCAGGGCTGCAGACTCTCATCACGGTGCATCTGAATAAGCACATGCTATCGGCAATACTTAAGAGGCCAGCTCTGGGTTTTTAGTATGTGTCCTATCCAATGCAAATCCAGGCCTATGTTTGAATTGCAGCACACAAAAAGCAGGTGGATTGGGAAACATTTTTAGGGGAGTCCTGTCAGGTAATAATAGAACCAGGAGCCTAGATCTGGAAAGGATGGTAGTGTAGAGTTGATGGTCAGTTGATGGGTCAAAGTTGGGGTTCCTAAGACTTGTCCTCTCTTGCCTCTGTACCAGTCTTATGTGTGTTGTTCCCCCTTCTTATCAAAATTTTGAGTCCACCTACATTATTTATAGAGCATTTTCAGTGTCCTAAGTGCCTTATAAACCATAGCTAGCTCACTCACACAGCAATCCAGTTATGTAGGTCATTACAATCATGGGACAGTGTCATGTCACTACCCCAGAAATTCCAGTCAAGAGATAACCCAGAAGGTCTCTCCAGGAACAGAGAAAAGTGGCATGGTTAGAAACCTCCATCCTGTTGTTTAGCCTGCTTCACACCACATAGCTGTTGTTGTGGCATCTCCCATAAACAGCTGCAGCAACTGTTTCTGTCAATATGTAGAAGCCTAAGCCAACAAAAGCTCTTCTGCAGTTGAGCTGAAACACGAGCACATTCGCCTCATTAGCCAGGAAGCACTATCACGCTCTAATTGGTTCAGAAGAGGAGGCAAAAAGAAAGGTGGCATATGGTTTCACTCGTTTCACTCTTACAGAGTCGTTCAGATTTTTTTGAAAATGCATGCACATCTGCAGTTCTTCTGTTGAACCAGCAAAATCTACAGGCATTAGCTTCCTCGCAGAGCACCCTTCACCTCCTTCTATAGACACAACACAAACCTCATACATACAGTTTATTCTCTAGAAAGAAGGGACAGAATTCCATGGACACGTGGTTGAATTGTCACCAAAAACTAACAATTGGGAAGAACAAATCCAAATATCTTACTAGATAACTAAATAGCTCATAAATGACTATCTAAAATAAATATCTAACTAGATTTACTAGTGGTAGTATTTTTTTAGGGTTTATAAATAAATAGATTATTAAAATTAATATTCAAATAGATAAGTAAATATCTAACAAATAACTATCAAATATCCAAATAGCCTCAAATATCCAACCATAAGAACTGCCCTACTGGGTCAGACCAATGGCCCTTCAAGCCTATCATCATGTTTCCAACAGTGGCCAGTACCAGGTACCTCAGAGGAAGCAAACAGTCCCCCCACTCCCTCCCAATATACAAAGTGAATCAATTCCTTGTAGTTCACGCCTTGCTCCCAAAATCAGTTTTTTCTCCTGACCATGAGGAATAGCCATTGATTGGCCTAGTAGCCATGAACTTATCTTTACTTAACCCAGTTCTACTACTGGTCTTCACAGCATCCTGTGATGATGTGTTCCACAGGTTAATTGTGCTTTGTGGAAAAAGTTCTTCCTTTTGTTCATTTTAAATCTGCTGCTTGTGAAATTCATCATGTGCCCAATAGTTCCAGTTTTATGTGAAAGGGTAAAGAAGAGTAAATACTTTCCCCACGGTATTCAGGATCTTAATAATCCTCTAGCCTATCCCCTTTCCATTGACTCTTTCCTAAGGTGAAGAATTCTAGTATTTTGAGCCTCTTCTTTGCACCAATCCATACCCTTGATCTGTGTCACCCTTCTTTGTATCTTTTCAAATTCTATTACATCTTCTTTGAGATGGAGTGACCAGAACTGCACATAGTATTCAAGGTGTACTCTTTGACAGGAAATCTCTCTCAATGGACATAGAAGAGAGACATGCACAACATAGGATGCAATCCTCAATCCACTGAAGTCAATGGCAAGATTCCCATTCACTTCAGTGGTGGAGGATTGCATTCATAGACAGGCTTAGTGTAGCAAGACAGTACCCCGGGACCCGGTGTTTCCATATTACTGCTGGCCAGAAGGACCTGCAATTCCCTCAGCTGCTGATCCCTCACAGAACTAACCTCAGTCAGTGCCCAATTTTAGTCTCGTAGCACTAGGGACGCTACTCCCGGTCTCCTCGCCAACTGCCCAAGCTCACTCTGCTGACTTCCTGCCTGCACCGGCTTTCCTGCTGCTCCATGCCCTCTGGAGTTGTCCTGGGTCCCCGCCTCCATCTGGAGTCCATTCCAAACTCCCAGGTTCACAGCAGGCTTGGGTTGCCCACCTCTGCCACGCTCCACACTCAGCACTTCCATGTTGCACTCACCGGCTTCCTAGCTCTTGGCCAGGTGCTCACTCCAGCCAGCCTGCTCTCACTCGGGGCTGCCAATAGCAACTGCGGTGCCCGAGTGAGGAGTCACCACTTCCCTCCTTCAAGCCACCTCACAGGTGCAGCTGCAGGACTTAAATCCCCACCACATCTGTAACTCCCTTAAAGGGACCGCCGGGAGACACAGCAGCTTGGAGCAGGGCAAACTCCCACCCTGCTACACTCAGTCTTAGACCAGGGCAGATGGTCTCAGGGCCCACAAAAAGTCCTAGGCCAGAGAGGAGGTGAGAGGGTAGTCCAGGGAGATGCAAGGGCCAGAACAAGGCCTCGCACAAACAACTGGAGCAGCAGGACATGTGACGGCTTCCCTTCCTTCTCACAGAAGTGCCCTTTCCTTTCTTCCGGAAGGCCTGGAAGGAGCCATAGAGGTGCTGCACCATAGCCAGTCTCTGTGCAGGGACAGGGGAGAAAAAGCTCTTCTTCAGTGACAGAGCTCTTCTTCAGTGCCGCTTTGCCTCCCCACCACCCCTTGCAATTGGAGACTGGCTGCAGTGCAACACCGCTATGGGGTCCTGACAGGGCTTCCAGGAGGAGGAAGAGGACACCACACTGCTGCAGCTCCTGACAGTGCAGCCATTTGTGCAGGGCCCCACTCTTTCCCCCCCCCTTCCCGGCTCTGTTCCCCATAAGGCTGGCCCTGGCGGTAGAGAGATGAACTGACATACACACGGTGAATCTAGACGGATACTGTGCTGTCACAAGCATTACCAAATACCAGAAGGTTCAGAGAATAGTGCAAGAAACCCAAAGAGAAGATTTCTCTTCTCCACCTCAGGGACTTAACTGGTTTATGCCCCAAAGCCTGAGAGTTGCATAGTGCATTACTCTCTAACTGAAATTATTCTTATTTTGAGTGGAAAGGAAGCCAAGCTGCCGATTTAGTGCAGTGAAATTGAATAAATTGTTCCATTCGATATGTACAGTGCAAGGATTGAGGTTGCTACATGGCAAAATATTTGGGGTATGAACATTTTTAGAGAAAAAGCAGTAATATCTAAACTAGCTATTAAACCTATTGTGCTTCCATGTTTTTGAAAACACTGGGAGGTCTAAGAGGCATTCTCCTTTATAGAGAAAATTCTGATAAAGTCATAGCAGCTTGGTCTGTGTAGGACTTGCAGGATCAGATCATTGCAAACACTTATTACAGCACTTTCAGCATTCAAAGTGCTTTATAATCCTGATCTAAGCGTGCCCTCACAACAGCCCTATGAAGTAGGCCATTGGGTGCATTTAGATGGATGGCGCCCATGGATCTGCTTCACCTCACACTCGTCCATCTAAAGGTGGGATGCCAGATGTGGAGGCAGAGCAGCGCATTGCTCTGGAACATCAAAGAGCACCATCAGCGGAGTGACCGCCCAAACTTGGGGCACTGACTGGAGGCAGAGCTGCGGTCTTGTCTATGCAGCGAACGGCTGCTGCAGCCCCACTTTTGGCTGAAACCGCTTTTAGACGAGCAGGTCACCGTTGCACGACCCGCTTGTGCGATATTTCAAAATCCCGTAAGGCGGGATTAGACGAGATGGAAGTCCGGGATCACGCGCATAGAAGGTGATCACCCATTGCTTGCAGATCGTGAATTAAATATCTCGATTGTGAGGTATTTAATTCACGGTCTGCAAACAATGCGTGACTGCCTTCAAAGCATGTGATCCCAGACTTCTGTCTCATCTAATCGCGCCTTGCTGGATTTTGAAATATCACGCAAGCAGGTCGTGCAACGGTGACCCGCTCGTCTAAAAGTTCCCTGAGGATTGCCCTGGGCAATGCCACAGAACTGCGAGCAGAAGACTAGAGCATCAGGCGATCCACCCACAGCTCTATTGTAGGGGAGGGGAGGAGGTGCCACAGCAGCTGCCAGGTCCATGTAAACCTTAGCACTGGAAAGGCTGTATGTGGAGAACGCAGGGCTGGCCACTTCCGAAGCAGGCCCAGGGTGGCCAGCCCCAGGTGCCAGGTCCGTCTGAAGACACCCGTTATTATTCCCATTTTACACATGAGAAACTAGGTCTGGGAGATTATTGTTAAATATTTATATAGCACAAGAAATATACCTGGCACTTTACAACCATAAGTTATAGATAAGTCCCTGCCCCAGTGGGCTTACAATCTAAGGTCTTTTTCCACCCAGAAATCTGGGTGTTCATGAGTGGGAGAGCCCCATGTGAAGAACACAGCGCACACCTAACATGCATCCCCACTCACACACACCCCACACACTCATCAACACGCATGGAGCAACCGGCCAAAAGAGAGGTTGATCCATGCAAGTTGATGAGTGGGGGGGGGTGCGTGAGGACACAGGTGCGCCCATATGCACTCCCTGCCCACTCACCGTGCATGCACCAGCATGACCACGGACCCCCACCCTGCAAGGGCCGTGTAAAAACAGCGTAAGGGAGACAACAGAGGAGGCGAAGGGGGGAAACAGAGGGGGAATAATATATCCACAAAGTTGCAGGTGCACATGCTTAACTTAGTTACAGGGTTCCTAGATAGTGACTTGGCCCAAGACCACCTAGTGAGTTACTGACTAAAACAGCATTTAAATCTTTGTCTCCCAGGTTCAAGTACATCTTATCCACTAGAAGTTACACCAGCTACAATGTTACTCTGCCCTACTGATTATTTGTCATTTATTTCAGACCACACTTTGTTCTATGACTACTGGAGGTTGCAGCCTTAAAGATTGATTTTACATGATGGAGTCTCTCAAAAGATAAAGGGGGGGGGGAGGATGAATGCTTTAATGGATCAAAAGATGGGGTAAGAAAAACAGAGCAGAGCTGTGTGAAATTACCAGGTCTTTTTGGAAATCTAAGACTTTCATGAGAATGGAAATCTAATCGGAAGCATAACTGTGCCATTTTTCTCCAGCAAAGACAGCTTTTGTTGCAAGCAGGACAAATTTCCCCACCACAGGCAATCTTGTCAATTTTTCCCTGATTTGCCTCAGGCTGAAATTTAGCCATTCACAGCAAGACAGGCTCTTTCTCACCCTCCAGCATGAACTGTGAGGATGTTTAATTTACGTTAGAGAGGGGAGAAACAAAATCACGGTAAATCCATGAAAAATACTGTGATTCTTATGTAACTGAGACAGAAAGATAAACATGAATTACACACCAGGCAGTCCGGATTCTACTACATACCAAGCAGTGGAATCTGTATGGTACGGCTGCCTTCCTGGGAAATAAATTGGAGTTTGAACCAAGAAACAGAAGGAGAGAGTGAGTCTGATTGATGACAGCAGGAGATTGTTATTCTGACCAGGATGGACTGACTAGTCCCCATTACACCATCTTTCACTTTATTAAAATTTTCAGTGACACAAATATTCCTTGTCAGGATTTAGAAGACACTACTAAAATGATGCAGGATGCTTTTTTTTAGGGGTGTGTGGAAACACACTCCACTTTAAAACTTTAATACTTGAGAATAAATAACACCCCTACAAGCAAAATACAAAAGGTTATTAAAGCTACCATTCCTTTCCCAGTTCCTCATTACCATGCAGAGGTCATCTCACTCATGAGACAGTAGCCTTCTGGAGGCAACATTGCACCTGCTGTAGTCACAGGTAGTGGCAGCAAGCACTCCACAGTTCCTCTCAGTCCCAGCCACAGTGTTAGGGCCCTGGGGTCCACAGGTCCTTGCAGGAGAAGGCCTAGGCCGGCATAGGATTCACAGCAGCCCAGAACCAAGTGTCAGATGCACAGAGCAGACACACTAGTTAGTCCAAGGCACAGGTACAATGTTCCAGAGCAAGGGTAACAAGTCCAAGGCAGGGCAAGCAGGATCAGAGCAGAAGGCCAATGGGTTCCAGATAAGGACAAAGAGCAAACAACAGAAACAGGAAGTGTGGCATTGCTTTGCCCAGTTTTCTGTTGCTGCCAGTCAGCATAATCAGGAAGCTGGGGGCATGGTAAGGGCTCGAGCCAAGGGAGAGCCAACAGGGCCAGGTACAGGTTGAGCCACAAAGCTAGTACAGGGAATAAAATTGTTTAACGAATGGTTGAGGTTGAGGGACTTGCATATACAAACTGAGCTGAAGCAGATGCATGAATCTAGGATAGCTCCCCTAGACGGGACATTTAAATTAACTTTCCAGTGTGAACCTTATCTACTTGATGTAGTGGATTTTAAACACAGGAGGGCTTTAACCCTCCGGCATTTTCAATTGATGAAATCAAAAGTACTGGAAGGCAGGTACAATAGGGTCCCATATGGAGCGCGTCTGTGCCGGTGTAAACAACAGATAGAGGATTTGAAGCATTATTTATTTGAATGTCCCTACTTCGAGGATATTAGTTTAAATTTCTTAAGGAATTTGTGCCAACATGGGCTATGGAGGACTTTAAGCTCAAAATAGGTTTTATACTAGCTGATCCCAGTAGGGACAAAAGAATTAAGGTGGCAAATTTTGCTTATGCATTAGAACTTAGGAGTTTGAAAGAAAATATTTGCACTGGAAAGGGGTAGGGTTTTATTTACTGACAAGGGAATGAGCTGACGATATTCTCATAATTCCATAGGTGAAAATGTCATGAATATTCTGTGTAAGTCTGTGTTGTTTTAATTATGTAAAGATGTACATTTGTATTTTTTCAGGGAGTTTATGAATTTTGAATGTGAATTTTTTTGAGTTATTGTTTTATATATTGCAGCAACCGTATAGTTGAGTCAATAAACCTCTCTCCCTCTCTCTCTCTCTCTCAAAGCTAGTGGTGCTAAGGAGTTGAGCGCCACTTCAGAATTGGTTCAAGGACCGGGTCCTTAGTCTTTACACACAGTGCTGCTGCAGTCAAGTTCCTGGACATCACCCTCCAGTTCTCTCAGGTCCACAGTACCGCAAACCTGCCCACTAGGAGGCACAGCAGAGGCGGCTGGTGGCTTTTTAACCACCAGCCACCCCTGCTGTGCCTCCTAGTGGGCAGTAAGGCCATCTGGCCTACTGGCGGCAAAGCCGCCAGCAGGCCGGCAAGCCAGTGGGCGGAGCCAGGGCAACAGTAGGTGGAGCCAGGGCAATGGTAGGCGGAGCCAGGGCAATGGTAGGCGGAGCCAGGACATAACCCAGCAGCATGGATGTGAAATGCACATCAAGCTTAAAATGAATAACATATAAACCCCAAGCACAGGAAAACACTGGCACAACCCAGCAGCAAGGAGTTCCCAGGGTTAACATCAGATGGAAGAAAACACAATCTGTTGCAGGGTGGGATGCAGGGTGGGGGTGGGGGTGAGGAACAGGGAATGGATCGCCCCATTATGACCTGTTGGATACTTCTCCCAAGTGACCGAGATTGGCTGCTGTCAGAGACAGGA
>QEPC01000858.1:279971-320873 GCA_003113815.1 Sphenodon punctatus
AAGAGGTGGGTTTTGAGGAGGGACTTGAAGGTGTGGAGGGTGGAGGCAAAGCAGACGAGAGCAGGGAGGGAGTTCCAGGCATGCGGGGCAGCGAGGGAGAAGGGATGAAGGTGGTTGGGGGAGCAGGGGAGGCGTGGGAGGGTGGAGGGGATGGAAGAGTGGAGTGCTCGGACAGGGGTTTGGAGGGAGATCAGGGCAGAGAGGTAGGAGGGAGCGAGGTTGTGAAGGGCTTTGTAGGTGAAGACGAGGAGCTTGTGCAGAATACGCTCAGGAAGGGGAAGCCAGTGGAGAGAGGAGAGGTTGCACATGGTCAAAGTGACAGGCTAGGTGGATGATCCTGGCAGCAGAGTTTTGAACAGAGATGAGGGAAGTAAGGTGAGAGCAGGGAAGGCCAGCGAGGAGGAGGTTACAATAGTCGAGACATGAGATGACTAAGGCATGGATGAGAGTTTTGGCAGAGGAGACAGACAGAAAATGGAGGATCTTAGCAATGTTGTGGAGGGAGAAGTGGCAGGATTTGATCACGGAGTCTATGTAGGGTTTGAAGAAGAACATTCCCAATTATTGCTGTTTTGGCAGATTGAGAATTTGGGTTCAATCGCAGGTGATTTTTTATTATTTTATCTTTATCTGTATTTTTGGAATTTTATATATGTGTAATATATTATGTATATGTATAATTTTATGCTGGCCTTGACAAAAGCCTGTCCCATGGAATAAATTGATTGATGGAAATTACATCTGGTCAGATTTCTTCAGTCGTATATGTCGGGCTCCAATCTTGCCACTATCATCTATGTGTTCATCACCTCACGGCTGGACTACTGCAATGCATTCTACATGGGGCTACCCTTGGTAACCACCTGGAGACTGCAGCTGGTGCAGAATGTGGCAGCCCGTGTTCTGGTGGGGCAGGTCACCGGGAGCATATAACACCAGTGCTCCGGTCTCTGCACTGGCTGCCTATAGTCTTCCGGGTCCAATTCAAGGTGTTGGCTATTACCTTTAAAGCCCTATACGACTTGGGCCCTGTTTACCTGTGGGACCGCCTCACTCCTTGTGTCCTGGATCAGCCCCTGTGGTCAGCTGGGGACGCCCACTTGGAGGTCCCCCAGGTTTTCCGGGGGGGGGCACGTTTGAGAGGGCGTTCTCGGTGGCCGTGCTGCAGTTATGGAACTCCCTCCTGGTAGAGGTTTGTTGCTCTCCTGATCTTCCCTCCTTCCATCAACAGTGTGAAAACTGGTTATTTTGCCAGGCTTTTGGTAAGAGGGTGGGTAATGGGTGGGTTTTCAGCTGTATGTATGGGGTCTTTTTAGTGTGTCCGTGATTGAGTTCTTATTGATATTTTGTGTATTTTTTATATTTTTATATTTTATATAATTTTATTGTTCACTGCCCTAAGCTGTCTGTTGGCAGGAGGGGGTGGTATAAAAATGTTGGCATAAATAAATAACATTCCATTTCCAGTCAGTTCAGGAGGAGAGCAGCTGCATCAGAAGGGTGGTGGTGAAGGCCTACACAGAGGCTGCTGTTTACAGACTTCTTAACTGTTTTACAGCTTACAGAGCTTTGGAATATGTCTCAACAAGGAATATTTTTCCTTCTTCAGTAGACAAATTGGAAACCTGCAAGCCCAAGGAATCGTGAGCCACTGTTTTCCCAACTGGAATTCGTACTGTATCACTACTGATCTAGGTTGTAGCGCTGTGTTTTCCTTGCTGTCCTGTGCACCCTCTAATGGGTGCTGAAGAGATTTGTAATTAACTCGGTTCTTCTGATGTTGCTGAGAAGAGAGATTGCCTTAAAGCAAATAGCAACTGTTCTTTCATGTTCTTGCTGGTGTAACTCCAGCTGAGATTGGCCCAGACAGGGTAAAATCTGTATAGTCAAATTCTTTTCCTCCTCTTTAGTCATGGGTGGAATCCCGCTGTCAACACAGACAGAACTCACCTACTGTTCCTGCAGATTTGGGGGACCACAGTAGGTTACACGTGCACAAAACAGTGCCTGTGCACACGCACGGAAGTGTGCAGTACCGAAGAGCAATGTGCACTTATGTCCACATGTGAGCTGCCCTGCAGAAGCACTTGCACGTGCTGCCACTTCCTCAGACACTGGAGTGGCAGGCAGGGCACTGGCATCCTTAAGGTACAGCTGGTCTTGGTCTCGGTCTCGTGTTTTTCTCTTTAAGGGCATAGCTATCATAGGGACAGGAGAGATGTTTGTCCTAGGGCCCAAGCCGCAGGGGGCACAAATCCTGTCCTCTTTTGGCATGGTCAGGTGGAGAATGAGCTGAGCAGAACCACATGCAGCACGCATGGGACCCATCCGGTGGGGGCACAGGACGGATCTGTCCTCTTTGATTTCTTTTTTTGAGCTCAGTTATATTTTATTGGCCTTCACAATATCCCTTGGCAATGAGTTCCACAGGTTGTGTGCAAAGGTACTCTTGTTTGTTTTAACTCTGCTACCCCTCAGCTTCCCCAACCTTCATCTTATGAGTCTGACTTTAAACCATTCACACGAAGGGCTGCATTGGCGGCTCTCTGTTTTTATTGCTATAGCCCTGTCATATTTTATTATTTCACAGCTCCAAGGTTTTTCTCCAATATTATGTTTCTCTCTCTTTGCTTTCTCCCATATTACTTCCTGTTCCTGTATGCTGTTTGGTATTCGTTTCATTCCATCAGTGCCCATGGTAACACCCAGAGACAAAGCAGCAGGCAAGACTCTGAGTCTGCAAACCTCTCCATCTCTGGAATACTGCCAGCATTGTCATCAATATAATGGCATGTTCTCAACAAACAATGCAACCTTATTACTTGCTTTCTCTTTCTTCCATTTTCTAGAGACTTAGAGGGTGCCAGAGCAATTTGGAGAAACAATGAAATTCCTTCCTGCCCCATCTGTAATCAGAGATGCCTTGGTGCATCGTTTTGTAACATGTTCAAGACAGCTTGCCTTATAAATTCCACTAAACTGAGGTCTACACATTAGCAACTAGCTAAACCTAACCCCCTGGAAATTAGGCTTATGTTGAGGAGCATTGTCCAGTTTTTGCCTCAAACTGAAAAGGTTTCAAATTAGAAATGTCAATATTTAATGAAGTTGTCAACAGTAGCCTCCCTTTCCCTCAAACTCTTTGGTCAGGAGGATTTGAATATTTGTCTATTCAATTACTTTGTAAAGCACCAGGTATATTGCTGGTGTTATATAAATGCTTGCTAATAATAATAATAATAATAATAATAATAATAATAAATAACAAACAACAACAACAACGCAAGTCAGGAATAGGATTGCCATCTCTCTCCAGGAGGGTATTGAGAAGAAGCAGGACCATGTCAGAGGGGGTGGGGCAAAGTGGCTTCCATGCCCCTTTTCTGGTGTAACTCCACAACATCACAGTGCTCCAGAGGGGGTGGGGCCACTTCAGAAAGGAGACAGGAATGTCCCTGTGGCCTGAGATCCTGAATGACCTGGAGAAATCGGGTCTTCCTCTTCTATCCAAGGATTCTAGGTCACACCTGGAGAGGCGGCAGTCCTGGTCAGGAAATTGTGCAGTAGTAGTTTGTTTTAAGGCAGAACCAGTTGCAGCCTAGAGCATCTTGTTGACCTAGTGATGGAGTGTACAGTAGCGAATTGGAATCAGCTACAGACTTACTTTGGGAAAGAGCCAGAATATTTTTAGATGAGAAAGGATTTGTTCTGATTTACTATTACTAGATAAAATTATGCCACAGGCATGTGCAAGGAGTTCAGAAGGTCAGGCCTCTCTACTTATTTCATTCAAATCTTGCTTCATGTACAAAGTAGCTGTATAGGCCTTACCTCAGCTGGCTGACAAACCCAGGAGGGTCTCTGGTAGCAATAACCACTAGTGAAAGGGCACATCTGACTCTATGGGTGAAAGCAGACATGACGCTAACCAACCACCCTTGGTGGTTCTTTATGCATGTTGCAGGGCTGTATTGGTGCCCTATGCAGCCCTGAATCATGCATAAATGACCACCAAGTGTGGTTAAAGGGTGGTTAGCGTCATGTCTGTTTTCAACCTATGAGTGCAAGAAGTCTCCTATGGCAACGCTAATAAACAATTTCAAGCAAAGGTTGGTGGCTATGAACCTGAAGATGGTTCATGATACATGGGGCCATCAGAAAGTCAATCACATGGCAACATCAGACCACAGAAACCAAGCAACTTCATTCAGCCCCATCATCTTTGCTGAGCTGTCAGGTGGAAATCAAAGACAACAATTACACCTGTAGCAATAAGTCCCAGACAAACAGAGGAATTGCCATACTGGATCAAACCCGCTCCAAGAGGAACTAATTCCAGAAGTTTGACTATTTTGGCAGGGGCATAGCTATAATAGGTGCACCATGCAGCCAAACCCAAGTCTGGATGTCTGGGGGCCTGTATGCACTGTGGCACTCCACAGGAGAAGTCCCGGGCCAGAGAAAGGAAGAACAATCTCTGAGCACCACCCGCTGGGTTCTCCCAGTCAGGAAAGAGCTGAATCATTGAAAAACAGTTCCATCTACCCCGGCACAGTCCCACAAACGGGTCACCAACTTCTCATGGTCAACAGTATCAAATACAGCCGACAGATCTAATAGGATTAACAGGATCGAACGACCCTGATCCAACTCCCGGTGGAGGTTGTCGACCAAAGCTACTAATGCAGTCTTGGCACCATAACAAGATGAAAGCTGGACTGTGAGGGATCAAGAAAACCATGTGGTCGAGATGCTCCTGAAGCTGCTGAGCCACAACCCACTCAATAACCTTCTCTAAAAAGGGAAGGTTAGAGCCAGGCCAATAACTGGCAGGGGAGTCAGCATCAAATGATGTTATTTTGAGCAGGGGCTGCATCACTGCCTCCTTGAGGCAGTCCGGCACCCTGCCTTCCTGAAGGGAGGCATTGATCACTCCTGCCAGCAATGGCCCCAACGTCTCCCGGATGGCTTTAACCAGCCAGGATGGGCATGGGTCAAGTTCACAAAATGTGACTCTAACACCCCGCAGACCATCCTCTGCAACAGTGGGCATCACCCACAGATCCCACAAAATCAGACAAGACGGAGCCTCCATAACTTCTGGTTCTCCTATTGTCATAAGTGCGGAGTCAAAGTCATGGTGAATCTGAGCAATTTTATCCACGAAGTATTCAACAAACATGTCACAGCGGACACTGGAGATTTCAGTTTCAGGCAGAGGGAGGCTGGACTGACCAACTCCCTCACCACCCAGAAAAACTCCACTGGATGGGACTTTGCGGATGCAATCAGGGTAGCAAAAAAATTTTTTTGCTGCCCTGACAGCCACAGCATAGGCCCGTAAACAGGCTCTATGCCGTAATCTGTCAGCTTCAGCATGAGACCGACACCAGCATCGCTCCAACTGCCACCCTTCTTGCTTCAACTGCCGCAGGCCTTCCACAAACCATGGAGGTCTGCGGTGTCGGTGTTGAGGGCACGGATGCTTAGGAGCCGTCCAGTCGATGGCCTCGGTCAACAAGGTGTTTCACAAAGCCACAAGGCCATCGAGTGAATGGCCATCAAGATCACCCTGAGGGTGGGTAGGTGTCCATGGATGCCAGGTGAAATGTTATCCCTGCCAGACATGCGTGGGCATATAGCTGTGTAAAGGGCATCGCAAGACACCCACCTATATCTTGCCTATTGCATGACTGTAAGGAATGAAAACCACCACACATCATGATTTTATATATTCTTTGTACGCAGAACCTGTCACTGAAACCATATCACAAACGCATCATTATTGATAGTGGTGATCTAGTTTCCAAACAGCAGTTTTCCACTGGTCCACAAAGCTGATCCTGACTATAGCAAAGAGGGTTCGGTATCCACTAACATGGGGTAAGAGCTGGTGAAGGCACCAAAGCCTCACAACTTGACCATGTGCCAGATTCTGCCCATCTCCAGCAGGTGTACAATGGACTGTGCGACACCGAGGGTCAATGGCAGTTCATCAGCCCAAGCCATTTTGGCAGCACTGCTTCAGACTCTTTATACTATAATGGCTGTAAGAGGAATAGAGGAACCTACAGGGATGGATTTAAGTCCTGACAGGTCAAAATAAAATAAAATTGCAGCCACCAGTTTCCAGGTCCAATGTATTCTCTTTGGACCAGACTGCTTTTCAATGGTTTCAGAATTTATTGTTCTGTAACCCTCCTCCCTGGTATAGAAGCACAGAGTGTGGCACCTGAGGTGTATTTAATTTTATTTATTTATTTATAATAGCATTTGTATGCCGCCCTCTCCTGCTGCAAGCATCTCAGGGCAGCTAACATCATTTTAAAACATATAATAAAATTCATTATAATTAAAAACAACATTCCCAGAATTAAAAAACAAACAAACACCAAATAATAAAACCCCACCCTAACTTAACCCACCCATCCCATCTCTCTCAGCAAAGGCCCGGCAGAACAGTCAGATCTTACACTTTTTACGGAAAGAGGGAAAGTCATCAGTCAGGCAGACCTCCAGTGGGAGGGAGTTCCAAGCCACAGTGCAGTCACCAAGAACGCCCTCCTCATGCTCAACACCTGAGAAACCTGGGGGACCTCAGGAAGGGCAGCCCCGGCTGACCACAGAGGTCGATCCAGAATCCGGAGGGTGAGGCGGTTCTGCAGGTAGGTGGGGCCCAGGCTGTTTAGGGCTTTAAAGGTCAACACCAACACCTTGAATTGGACCCGGAAGACTATCGACAGCCAGTGCAGAGAACAAAGCACTGGAGTAATGTGCTCGTGTCAACCCATTCCCTTCAGGAGACAAGCTGCAGCATTCTGCAACAGCTGCAGTCTCCGGACCATCACCAAGGGTAACCCCATGTAGGCTCTAACACCCTGTCCATCCCCCAAGAGGAACAGCCCGATCAGAGGGGTTACAGTTCAATTTTAGAAAGCTTTTTGGTTAATCTTGAACTCAGTAACCCTCCTCTCCTTAGAATAATGAGGACATTTTCTTAATTCTCTTTCCACTGCTCCAAGCCAGACTGCCTGTACCTTTGGCTTTTGAAATGCAAAAACCACAAGTTTATGCAGTTCATGTCTGTGCCATTAAAAGCACCTTCCTGAGAAGCAGTCAGGGGTTGAAGCCGACTCAGAATCACTCAAGAAGACTGATGATTCACCTTTTAAGTATATAGCAACTAGCCGCACCAGTGACTTTGATGGAGGATGTGTGCGCTTCTTGCAGTACAGCTGTAAAGTGATGAAAAATGTTGGAGAAAAAATGGCAGAGCATGTCCTGGGTGGAATGAGAATATCACTGTGCTACAGGGAGATACACACCCTAGCCTCTTGGGGTGTCAAACTGCTAACTTCAATTAACTTCAATCAGTGAGCACTGGAAAAGGCCCTAGAGAAGAGATTGGAGTTCAGACGCTGCTGAACCAGGGGTTTGGACCACAAGTGCACTGGACACACCACATTACTAAATGGGGTTGTGATGAGACCAGAGCTGTATAATTAGCTATGCAAATTTCCAAAGTCTGGGGTTGCAAGAATTATTTTTTTTTCCTCAGTTGGGTCACAACTTGAAAAAATCGGGAACTGCCGTTGAAACTACTGTCATGGGTAGGGGAACTTAATTTCTCTGCTCTTGGGGGTGATGTGTAGAAGCCATAGAGCCAACGCTTGATGCACCAGAGAATGTAGGAACAGTATTTTAAACCTAATGCTCCAGTAACCTACTGCTGCATATGTATTATGCACCTACCCTGGCAGCACACATCCATGACCTGGGCCCTCTTTGTCTTGAGTGCACTCCTTCCCCCCCACACTACTTCTATGTGGCCTTCGGAGCTTGTACTAATTTTCAAAGTGGCCCCCAGGAAGGAAAAGGTTCCCAACTACTGGACTATGTTAATGCTTTGTCTAGGCCCCTCAGATGCTCTGAGAGACGTGCAAACCCATCAGTGCAAACCCCAGAGGATCATTTTGTCCAGAAGCCATATCGAAAACTCCTGCTTGTTGTCTCCCGGCCTGTGCAATGGGAGCTTCAGAAATAAATGATGCATTCTTCTGAGGTTAAAACAAGCAGTCAACTTTACTCTTGCTGCTCACAGCACAGCACAGCTAACTGCTAGCTGTCTCCTGATTCAATGTAAGACTTGGGCTGGACTACTCTAAACCGCTGGGTATTCTTGCATAGCGGGAAGGATGATGGACCATTGCTCATCATAAACACCATTGCTCTCCAGTGATCAACAGAGGAGGATGCAGTTAGGCAAAATTATTCACTTTTACGGATGGGACTTCAGTTGGATTTCTGGATTCACATCTGTTACGGATCGGAATCTTTTTTACAGGTTTTTTCTTAAGGATTCGTATTATGAATCTGTATTAAAAATAAAAATAATTTAAAAAATCATTGCGCATGTGCAAATGGCCACCGCCACCCCCTTAACCAAAATGGGGCAATAGCATCACCACCATTTTAGTTAAGGGTGGTGGCCATTTTGCGCATGCAGAATTAATTTTTTAATATATTTTTATTTTTAATATGAAGACATAATACAAATTCATAATAGGCACGACATCTTCGGACAGTTACGAATTAATCTGAATCTGTAGCACCCATTCTGATTAGGGTTGCCATACCTCCCCTTTAATCCAGGACGCTTATGAAAAATACATGGTGCAGGGCTGCATTAGTTCCGGTGCAGCCCCGCACCATGTATTTTTCATAAACACCCTGGATTAAAGGGGAGGTATGGCAACCCTAATACCAATTCATTTTGCCCAGAACAGCCAAAGAACCAGGGCCAGCCTTACCTAGCCTAGATAAATCCATTTAATTCTAGATCACTACTAATGTCTAAATGGACAAGTTGAAAAGGAAACCACCTGCCACAGTGTCCACCTACTTCAAGCAGCCCTTGTATCTGTAAGCAACAGCATTGTCAATACAATCCCATCTGTTTAAAGAGATCAGCCAGTCCCCATATATTGGAAGTCGCTTAAAAACGCAAGGTATGTGTTGTTGTTTTTTTTAAAGTGACTATCTTGGAAGCACCAAATGGAGGGGACAAGTAAAGTACAACTTTGTGAACCGAGAGGAGGGTAGGGCATAACAGGGTGCAATGAAACACAGGTCTACACACCTGAAGAGATGTTAAAGACACTTGATGAGGTGCTAAATGCCTGTCAAAAGTAATCTCTCTGTTAATCCAGTTATCCAGGCTTCACAGTCAAGCCTGGGCTGGACAATTGAGAACTTCAATGCCTCTAGCATTCAGACAGGATATTTTGTGCTGCCAAGCAATTTACTTCATGCTCAGCTACTGCATGCTTACCAGACAGAAGTGGCATGGGTAGAAGTAGTCAAGGGTTTGAGGTCTGAAAGAGAGTCACCTGTATGCTTGATACATTTTAGCCAGTTATGGATTTAGGTGGATCAAACTGTACTAAGTCAGACCACAAGTTCTTAACTTCTTAACAAGCCTATTTAAGATGTCAGGTGGATCCAGTGCTGGATCCAGGGCATTTGGAGCCATGTGTGAAATGGTGGTGATGGCTATTCCAGATTAAGTTATTTGTGGATCACAGCCAATACATGCGTGTTTGCAGCGCATGCTCAAAGTTTACAGATTGGGGCTGCCTAAGCAACATGCCTGAGACAACAGAAAGGCCCTTTTTACATGGGCCACACCGGGGTGGGGGTGGGGGTTTGGTGTTCACGCCGGTGTGTGCACAGTGGGAAGGTGTAGATGCATGCACACCCACCTCCACCCATTTATACACATGGAGCAATCGCCGTTTTCTCCAGTTGCTCCATGCATGTGTGATGGGTGGAGGCGGGTGTGCATGCATGTTCACGGGAGTACAAATGCACTCCAACCCCCACCCACCTGTCGCAGCTTTTACATGCAACGCATTCACGCATGAACACTCAGATTTCTAGGTGTTCATGCATGGGTGCGTCTCGTGTAAAAAGGTCCATAGTCTTCTACCGAGCAAGGAATTATTCCCAGGCTAGTGTCCTACTGTTTGGACTGAATTCAGATGTCTCATGTGGAATGCAAGGTGCTAAAGTGTACCAAACTGATGTACAGATGTAAGACACAGTCATCCACTGCTAAAATCTATGCAGCTGCTCCCTAGTTCTTAAGGAGATGGACCTAGCAAAAAAAATCTGCATTTTCCCTAATATGTAGGGTTGCTGGAACTGCACAGGCTCCTGTGTCCACGAGATACCATGCACTATAAGAGTTACAATAGCTTCTTGCCCTAGAAAAACTCATCCATTCATTTTATTTTGGTATGGATGAGTCAACAGATATAACACCCAAATATAGCACCTGTAGTGAACGCAAGAGGGCACATCACAATGAGAATGCAATTAATTCTCTTCTCTCGGATAGGCCACCAAAAAGAGCTTCTTCCAAGTGATTTGAATGTGACAAGGATGACAAGCTAAAATGTATTCATCATCCTTGTAAATCCCAACCTGTCAGAAGCATCCCAGGGAGTGACAACGACGAAACATTCTCAGGTGTTTCACAACTAGCAAAAACTTGAAACTGATCATAGTCTATCCATAGTGAAGGGGTTAACCCATAATGGTCAGACTAGCAAATTTATGACTATAGCAGCTGTGAACGTGAAAGCCCTTGGGCATGCAGTTACCTACTGGGTTAGTCCTTCTATTCACAAACCAACCAATTAACTCCACTTAACTGCACAGCGGCAAATGGAATTTAACTCCAAAGAAACAATTTTTTTTCCATTTCAGGAAATACTCTACTTTGGCGTAGTTTTCAGGCCACTGCAGAATTGATAACATCTGGTTGTCACAGGAGTTAAGTCTCCAATTAGCTTCAGAGCTGTTGTGCATATGCAGTGTGGCTTTAGCAAAGCCGGGGCCCTGTGCAAAGTCAACATTGAATTATGCACAGGAGAAGAATTACAGGAAGGCGATTAGGAAAGCTGTAGCACAGCAGGCAATTTTCTGGTGTTAAATACCGCAGAATTGATTTTGGTTTTGATGGAGTTTGTTTTTAATTTGGGGGAGGGGAGGGGGAACTGAGGTGCACTAGAGCCCTATGTGCAAAAAAAGTGAAAGAGTTGAAAAAATTGCAAGAGTTCAAATTCAAGCCAAAATATGTTACCACGGTTTATTATTACAGTTGTTACTACAAGTAAACCACAGAAGCATACCTTGCAACTGTCCTGATTTAGGTTGTCCCACTATCCTGCTGCCCCACCTCTGTGCGAAGTACTTCTCTAGTGGCTGAATTCAAAACAGAAACTGACATTGCTTGTGTAGCTTGATGGAAAAGTTTTGAAAAGGAAATCTGAAAGACAAGTGTTCAAGTCTGATTTATGTCCAGGGATGATATACAGGGGGTGATTGAGATAATTTGTATCATAGTTTACATTTTTTTGTTGTAAAACAATTTCTTTCAACCCAGCCTCAAATTTGATTGCATAAATCAGCACATACAAATTTATTCAAACTGGGAACTACATCCCCCCCCCCCCCCCTATTGTGGGGAGCATGAATTGACTGAACCTTAGAGTACATTTGTATTGCAAGAAAATTTTGCATTGTGCTAATGCAAGATTAGTTTCTGCTGCTTCTGCATTAAATGAACCTAAGTGGTGTCTCTTCTGTTCTTCTTTAGTCACCTGGAATGTAAGAAGAAGTGGCCCCTAAAATGTAGAACCCCCTGGGGGGCACAGATGGCCCATGCTTAAAGCCGGCCATGAGTATATGCCTACTTTAGAACAACATTTGTAGTCACTCCACATTCCACTCATTCACTCCAGTGGAAGGCATATCTATCCCACAATGCTGCATTGTCAAAGAGCAGCCCATACCACCACAAGGGAAATTAATTACTACTGTGTGCATACACTCTGCTGAGCAGTTCTACTCCAGTTACCAACACAGCAGTAACAGGTTTGTGTATCAGCAGCCCTAAATGAAACTATATGCATGTAAGTGTTTTCAGGATCAAGGCCGAAGTCAACTCTAAAGATACAAGGTGAAGTTCTATACAGATATTCTGATTACATCTTACATCACACAGCCTAGTTCTTACAGCCTAGTGATTTGAGCTCCAATTTCATCCTATTCCAGCCATTTGGGCATTACTTATTATTTTTTTCCATGGAATTCTTCTCTGGATTATTCTGCATCCTTTTAAGCCTTTTCTGGCAAAGATTGCTTGAGGACATGCCACCAGCCAAGAGATACTGCTGTTTATATACATTACTTTCACATGGCTTGCCATCCTCTTCAGGAAAAGTTCCATTGAAATCCAGCTAGTCACCTTGAAATACAAAGCACTGAATGATAGCAATAACATCTTCGGTGTTCTCTTGGGTGTGTTCTTCAAGTTTTGCAGTATTCCAAACTTGGGGTTTGTCCGCACCACCAGCGGGGTTTGGAGAGATAAGTACCTTCAAATTCATTTTAAAGTCCCCTGGCGTTCCCACCAACAGGTGGACTACAGTGAGCATAAAAGGGGAGATTCTTCACCAAACATGTCAGGAGGGAAGCTCTTATTCCAGGGGGGCTTCCTTGTTAGTACAGGGGAGTAATGACCTCCTTCTCAGAGTCCTCTGCTGTCCCAGAAAACCTCTTCACTTCTTGCTTTTCCCTCACAGCCTTCCGGTCTGCTTTTTATCCCCAACGCTCCCTACTTGAAGCTCCCTACAACTTCTTAATCAGGGAAATGAGAGAAGAGGAAAAGCTATTTATCTTTCTCTCTCCTCATGGAAACAAATGCAAGAGGAAAGTAATTAATAGGTGAATATCTCTGAAGTAACTACCCTGTGAGAACAAGTCCTTCGGGTTAATTCTTCCACTGCTACAAATCAACATAATGTTCCAGGTATGTTTATAATGTAAATTAAAATGTGAGTGTAGGCGGGATGTTAACATGAAAACTGATTTTGTTGACTTTAACCCTATCTACCATGCCAACGTTGGTCTGAATTAGCAAAATGGAGTTTCAAGTTGAACCCACCAATCTGCACTAGGATTATCTTAACACCTTTTCCTCCTAATGTGGACACGCTGTAATATTTGTTAGCTCTCGGCTTGTCTACCCACTGCTCTTATCTGAGCATATTTACTCTTAAACCATTTCAGTACTGTACTTTGACTTGTGCCAGCAATCCAGTTTTCTTCAAGGGACATGATAAGCTCAAGCTAGTAGATATATTGCCAGCTGAATGAAAACACCCCATGGTAACTCTGTGGGGTGGTCTTGGCAGGGTTGTCTGGCACAAACTTCTTGTGTCACAGCAGATCAGATGTCACAACAACCCCACTTAAAGGGGTATTTTCTGCAGATTATTTGGGTTGTCTGAAAGCTCACTAAAGATGCAGTCCTCCACCATTAAAGTCAATGGGAATTTAGTCATCAACTTCAGTGGACAGAGAGATTGTGCCCGGAGGAAAAAACTAATGTTTGTTTCTCTCTCTCCAAATCCATAGACCTACAGATCCAATTGTTCTCCTATTCAGGAAAGAGAAAATAGTTCCAAAATTGGATTCAGCACCACCACCAATTCCATCATCCTTCTACTGCAATACCTACAAGGACATAGTTTCCATTGGAAACCAACAGAGATTAAAGGATCCTAATGAAGAGAGCTAAGAAATAAAATCCCCTCCTTCTCTCTTTTTGATCAGCTTGCAGCTGTGTGCCCCTGGTAATGCTGGCTATAATCATTTGTTGAACTAATTGTTTAGTACAGGAGGTGTAAATTTGTTTTCATGCTTGTGCTTGCCAGGACAGCTTCTGAGATAAATTAATTACCTGTGAATGCCTCCCAGCATTCTGGACACTCTCAGATAAAAGAACAGTAGGTCCAAGTACTTGCTGCTTCAAAAAATCTCAACATAATACATGAAGTGATCAAAACATATTCATTCTGACCATGAGCCAAGGACAGATAATTTATTTTCTCATAATTGCCACGGGGAATCACACCGTTCCTAGGTTGCCAACAAAATGCTTCTCATGTGGATGAAGACAAGCAATGGGAAGATGTTTTAAAGACAAGCACACAAGGAGCCTGTAAAATCTTATCTCAAGAAATAATCAATAGATCATAGGCTGATTCTGCGCTGACCCCTGCTTCACACCAATAGAGATTCTCCTCACTTAGATCATTAAACTGGAGACAGGAGCTATGGTTGCTTTGCGAAGACTTTTGCTTGGCTGAAGGGTTGCTTTGATGATTAAAAATACAAAGGTTAAATACAGATGGTTGAGCAGAGGGAAAGGCAACCATTGCTATAGAAAGGTTCATTATAGAGCTGCAGGAGCAGCTTGCACTCTTAATACCACAAAAATTCTACTTATAAAATTGAGATGATTTATCCTATCAGTGTGAAATTTATAAAATTGAGATTATTTATACTATCAGTGTGAAATTTAGGGTGGATCTCTTGGGCAAGGGGTATAAGCTGTCCAAATTTCAGGCAAATTGGATGAGCAACATGAAAGTTACAGATGTTTGAATCTTGGAGTCAGCTGTTTTTCCTCCCTTTTGCAACTTTTTCTCAGTGTGCAAAAGCATGTTTAAAGTTATCTGTCTGGACCATGTAAAGTATCAAAAAATTAAAGTGTGCATTCTAGCCCATTCCCAAGTTTTGATTTTTAAAATCATTCATGTAGTTTTTAAGTTATGATGGTTTGAAGTTCCTATGTTATTCTATGATGAGCGTGAGATTTTAAAGTTATGTCAAGATGGAGGTGGATTAATATGTACAAAAAACACATTCATTTTATATACATCTCCCTCTATGCTGCTGTATAGAAGAGAATGGGTATCCATGCATAGGATATACATAGAAAGGCAAGGATACCCATTTTCTTCTTTTGTCTATGAGAGGGTAGAGGAAGTAGTATATAAAATGTACATATGTTTGTTGTACATATAATCCATGTGTGCGCACAAACCATGTGTGTGCACAAGCCGTATTATCTGTGCGGGGCTGAGAGCCAGGACTCCTGGGTTCTCTTGGAGGGCTAGTGGGAGTGTGGATGCCTGGGGTCTCTGGGAGCTGTAGGCTGTGCTCAAGTGTCACTGATGGGAGCTGAATCAGGACAGTTTACAGTAAGTTAAATGCTGCTGAGGAAGAGGTAGCACCCATGGGCTTGTTGTTCACAATGCTGATGGTCCCAGAGCTGAAGGGCTCAGAGCTGCATGGCACCCAGGACAGGCTGCAGCAGCTTCCCCTCTC
The DNA here is from genome assembly GCA_003113815.1 of Sphenodon punctatus. NCBI lineage: Eukaryota > Metazoa > Chordata > Lepidosauria > Sphenodontia > Sphenodontidae > Sphenodon > Sphenodon punctatus. Next base: position 295,215 of record QEPC01000858.1, read on the forward strand.
CCGAGAGAAATTCCCATATTAAAGTCCCAGCAAAATCCTGGAAAGTCTCAAAAATTCCTGGACAGTTCCAGAAATTCCAGGACAGTCCTACCAAAGTTAGTCTATTTTTCCATGTTGGTTCTGTTGTAGGAGGGGAAATTTAGTGTATCCCCTTTCAAAAACTATGGAAATCATAGGATCAAAAAACCTTTGGTTTAAGAGAGGAGTTAAGACTCTTACAAATTGAACTGTGCTCAAAAAAGCATGAAAACTGTAAATGAAGGCTTGTACTCCATATAAGCAGTAAAGATGTTGTAAAGTTTCACATATTGTGCTTGCTTACAGCTTAGGCTCCATGAGCCCACATTTCCCTTTCATCTTCCAGCCCCAATCCTAATACTGAATCTGGGGACTGCAGGGGACTTCCCCCTGGCCCCCTGCTTTCCCTATATGCTTTCATTTGGGTTGAGGAGAATGAAACAGATGACCGGGGGGGGCTGTATATGGGGGGAGGTTGATGGATGTGGGATGATTATTAATTATTATTATTATAAACTTTTATATAGTGCCAGCCATGTGCCTGACTCTGTACAGAACATAGAAATAGACGTGGTCCCTGCCTGTGGCTTACAATCTAAAAGGCAAGGAGGGGGAGACAGGGAGAGGCGACAGTGGGAGAGACAAGGGAGAAGACAAACAAACATTCAAGTACATGGCAACAAGACTGGAGTCAGCCAGACACTGTGGGAAATATCTGTATTGTGAAAGGGCAGTCAGATGCTGGAGGAGCATTTATGGGGGAGAAGGCTGAAAAATGGGTGATGTGTATACAAGGACAAGTCTGAGGGAAGGCAGGGGTGGGAGGGAGTGTATGTATTGGCAACAAGCAGAAAGGTGCTAGGAGGGGTTGCAATGGGGGACAAGCCTGAGAGGTGAGTGATGTGTATTCACAGAGAAGGCTGGGAGGAAGCCATGGGTAGGGAGCAGTGTTTGTATGGTGAGAAAGTACTCAGGTGAGGAAGTACATATTTATATTTATTTATTTATTTAAATGTATATGGGGGGAGAAGGCTAAGAGATGGGTGATGTGTATTCAGGGACAAGCTTTGAGGGACAACCAGGAATGAGGGTGAAGTGTATATATGTTTTTCATATGTGATTTCCCTTGGGTTAGGAACAACAGGACATCCAAGTGCTGGGGGTGGGGGCGTGTGTACGAGTTTGGGATGTGTACTGGGAGATAAGGTTGGGGGCAGCTAGGGGTGGGAAAGCAGTGTGTGTATGGGCAGTCACTTGCTGGGAGGGTGTATATGGGTGGACAAATTTCAGTCAGCCAGAAGTGGGGAGCTATGTGTTTATTTATTTTGTAAATTCCTACCCCGCCCCTCCTGCCTCAGGCAGCTCTGGGCGTCTTACAGCATAGAATACATAAAAATACATCATCACCAATAAAAACAGTCCAATAAGAATCATAAAAACAATCAAACAGTGTGCAGATTAAAAATACAAAAACCCATCCCACCCAAAACCACCCCTCATCAAATGCCTGGCAGAAGAGTCAGATCTTACACTGTCGATGGAATGTGAGGAGATCTAGGCTGAGACAAACCTGCACCAGGAGCAAGTTCCACAGCGCTGGAGCAGCCACTGACACCACTCGCCTGTCGGTCCCCACCCATCTATAGCGAGGAACCTCCAGGAGGGGGGCCCCCAATGACAGCAGGAGCCACCCAGGGTCCCAGGAAGTGAAGCAGTCCTTCAGATAGCTAGGGCACAGGCAGTTAAGGACTTTATAGGTTAAAACCAGCACCCTGAATTGGGCCCAGAAGGCAACCAGTGCAGAGCCCAGAGCACTGGTGTAATGTCCTCCCGAGTCCCAGCAGCCTATCCCAGTAAGCAGATGGGCTGCCGCATTCTGCACCAGGTGCAGCTTCCGAACCGTCACCATGGGCAGCTCCACTTAGAGTGGATTACAGTAATCCAGCCTTGAGGTGACAAGTGCGTGGATGACAGTGGTAAGGTCGGAGTCTGAGATATAGGGGCAGGGTCACCTCACCAGATGTAACTGGTGAAAGGCACTCCTGGTCGCAACTGACACCTGGAGGTCCAGGCGCATCTGGAAATCCAGGAGTTCTCCCAAAATCCACACCTCAGACGCCAACACCGGGAAGATCCTGTCAATTATGGGTAGTCCCACCCCCCCACCCCTCACCCAGCTCCACCAATGAGCATCACCTCTGTCTTGTCAGGATTCAGTTTCAGTTGGCTAGACCTCATCCAGTCTGCCACAGCCACTAAATACCAGGAAAGCACTGATACTGCTGGGCCTGGATTAGATGAAAAAGAGAGGTACAACTGAGTGTTGTCAGCATATTGATGACAACGTACCCCCATCTACTCACAACCTCCCCCATGATTGCATATACACGTTGAGGGGGGACAGAATAGAACACTGTGGGACCCCACACAGGAAACCCCTGGAAGAAGATGTACAATCCCCAGGACTACCCACTGCTGAAATCTATCTGCTAGGAAGGAGCAGAACCAATGCAAAACCATTCCGTCCACCCCAGCCAGGACCCACAGGCAAGACACCAACATCTCATGATTCACTGTGTTAAATGCCACTGAGAGATCAAGTAGAACCAGCAAGGTCGAATGACCCCTATCTAGTTCCACTCACAGGTCATCAATCAAGGCCACAAGTGCAGTCTCAGTGCCATAACCCGGACGAAAGCCAGACTGCAAGGGATCTAGAAAACTGATACAGTCTAGATGTGCCTGCAACTGACAAGCCAACACCCGTTCAATAACCTTCCCTAAAAAGGAAAGATTACAGACTGGCCAATAGTTTTCCAAGGAATCAGCATCTAAAGATGGTTTCTTGAGAAGAGGTCAGACCACTGCCTCCTTAAGAGACTCTGTTAGCCTCCCCAAAGAAGTGTTGAACACCCCTGCCAACAATGGTCACACCATCTCCCTGCTGGCCTTAACCAGCCAAGATGGACAAGGGTCCAGTTCACACATTGTGACCCTGACAGAATCAAGCACATGCCCTGCATCAGCAGGTGCCACCAACTGAAACTGATCCCATAACCACTGACCAGAGAGCGTTTCTAACCTCTGACTCTACCACTGTCTCCAAAAGGGCAGAGTCTTAAGTTGTGTTCAATGTGAGTGATCTTGTCTGCAAAGTACGCCATAAGTACATCACAGTGGACCCCAGAAATCTTCAGGTCCAGGTGGAGACAGACTGGACTGACCAGACCCCTCACCACCTGGAAAAGCTGCACCGGATGTGACTTCGCAGATGCTATGATGGCAGCAAAGAACCCCTTCTTTGCTGCCCTCACAGTCACAGCATAGCTTTTCATAAACAGTCTATGCCACTTTCGGTCATTTTCAGTGCAAGAATGGTGCCACCATTGCTCTAACCACCTCCCCTCGCTCTTCAGCTGTCCCACGTCCTCCGTAAACCATGGGGGCCTGTGGTGCTGAAACGCAGGGAGTGGGTGCCTAGGAACCACCCGTTCAATAGCCCCAGCCAACCAGTCATTCCAGAGGGCCACAGTGGCATCAATGGAGAGGTCTCCAAGACCTGTGGAAAAATCCCCTAGAGCAGCCTGGAACCTCACAGGTTTCATCGGCCTCCTAATCAGTCCTACACCCCTCTGGTCAGGCAAACGCACCGGGATACGAGTCTTCAGGACATAACGATCTGACCATGACAAGGGAGAGTCAACACCACCCCCTATCAGACACTCACCCCACCCCCCGGCCTCAAGGTCCACGCAGAACAACAGGTCCAGACTCCAGAGTATGACCTTCCTCATGTGTCAGGCTCACCACCACCTGGGATAGGCCCATGGTGGTGCCAGGGTGGCCATGAACTCCAGCTCCGCACCATGCAACCTGGCATCAGCATGGATGTTGAACTCCCCCAACACAATAAGCTTCGGAGACCAGAAGACCAACCCTGAGACCAGAGCTTCTAGAGCTGTCAGGGAAGCAGGTAGGCAGTGGGGTGCACAGTACACCAGCAGAATCCCCACTCTGTCCTGGACCAAATCAAACATAAGATGGAGGCCCACTATCCCAGCCTCAGTCTGCACCGAAAACATCCTAACAAGCAAGGTCTCACTAAAAACAAGGCTATGCCACCACCCTTTTCCTCTGGCCTGGGCTGGTGCTCCATAGAGTACACGGTCAGAATGAGGTCAGTCAAAATTGGCCATGATTCAGCATCCAACCAGGTCTCTGTGATACACATACGGTTGGCAGTCCACTCCAGGACAGAATCACAGATGATGGAATACTTATTGGCTACCACCCTTGTGTTCAACACCACCAGAGATAGGCCAGAGGCCACAGAATCCTCAGCCTCCTGAGTAGCTGAGCAAGGGGGAGGCAAGTTGAGGACAGGCATCAACCACCGGTCCCTCACCTCCCAATGACAATGCCTCCCCCACGGACCATAGTTCCCACACCACATAATGATCCCTATTGCTGTGGCCCTTCCCCCTGCATGGCCCCCCCCAAGCCCCTGCCCCCCAGTAGCTCCTCCATCAAGGTGGTGGAGGGGAATATTCTCCCCATCCCCAAGCTCCCTTCTTCCTCCTCATAGGAGAGCCTTTTCTCCCCACCAATCCTCCACACACATCCCCATTCAATAAAGAAACCTCCTCATGACCTCTCACCAGGGAGTGCAACCACCCACCCACCCACCCCTAGGCTATACCTACTGCTCTCACCAGCAGGTCTGGCCATACCCATAGCCCCCAAGCCCCGCTCTATGAAACACAATGGAGTCTATTGAATGAATGAATGAATGAATGAGTTTTATTGTTTAGCTGATTCCATAACAAGACAAACAAAACATATAAAAGACAGAAGAAAAAAAGAGAACCACAATCCAAGGCATTAGCAGGGAAAAATCCCGTTGTATATTTTTTTTAAAAAAAACCAAAACCAAATCTAAGGGGACTGCTTAGTTCGAAGGACATTGAATAAAAAGAACACCACCCTCCCAGATAATACTTCATCTTGCCCAGCCAGACATATTCGCCATGTGCCAGGGTTAACAGGATTAACAGAACTAGTAAAGAAAGGGGCTAACCATTTAGCTCGAATACCATGCCACCTAGGGCAATGAAAAAGAACATGGTCGAGAGATTCAGTCGGCCCAGATACTGCCCCAGCACAATCACAAAAGCACAGGGAAGGGGGCAATCTCAAAAACCGGCCCTCAGTTAGGGCTGTGGGGAATATGTTCATTCGGGTCAGGGTAAGACACCTACGAACCGAGTGAGGCAGATGAAACTGAAGGTAGGGGCAGGGAGACAGCTGATTCCCATAAAGATCCAGGAAATCTATCAAAGAGATCTGTGTCTGAAGTAGGGCCATTTCCTGCTGGGAACTAATATCCCGGATTCTCTGTTTAATAATTTTCTTCCCAGTGGGGAATACACAGAGGACTAAGCCAGCCAGGGAAAGACCAATGCAGGCAAGCTTTTCTTCTGTCTGCTTTACCCAGCAGTTATGGGTATCCTTAAATGCCTTCTGCACAAGCAGGGCAGTCTTTCCATACTGTAATTTGAGCCAGTAGCACAAGATTGTTATCCAAATCTGGGCCTCAAGAGGGAGCATCCCACATGCCATAAGAACCACACAGGAAGGGGCATGATTAGGGAGGGCTAAGATGGACCTCAGGAACTTAGTTTGAATATGCTCCAAACTTGCAGCTTTCCCACAGGCCCAAAACTGGGCACCATATAATAGTTGGGAAAGGCATTTGGCCCTATATACCTCCAAAGCTGGAAGAATCAAGTACCCCCCGTTAGACCTGAAATAACAGCAGAGAGCCTTCCCCAACAGGGTTGCCTGTCTGATTACAGTATTACCATGAATCGCCCAGCTGCCATTGGCCTGGAAAACCAAACCCAGATATTTATAGGAGGAAACTTGCTCAAGCATGTGGCCACCTAAGGACCATTTATAAATCCTCTGCTTGAGCGAGAAAAACATAATCTTAGTTTTTGTGTAATTTACCTCCAAAAAATTCTGGGCACAATAGTTATATAGCGCCTACAGCTGCCTATTCATACCAACCCGGGACCTAGCCAGCAGGATGGCATCATCTACATAAAGCAGAATTGCCACATCCATTGTCCCAAGCCTAGGAGGATGATTATCGGGGGATGACACAGCAGGGATCAAATCATTAAGATAGATATTAAAAAGAGTTGGAGCAAGTACACACCCCTGCTTCACCCCACGATTGGTTGAAATTATTCCCGACAATGAGCCCTCAGCATCCAGCCTAACTCAGAGTGTGGTATTCCTATATAGCCTCCGAATAAGGCCTAACAACCTGGGGTCAATTTGTAAAGAGGACAGTTTTTCCCAAAGCCTATTCCTGGAAATGGAGTCTATTAGCTTTACTGAAGCTAATTCCTGAAGCTTTACTGAAGTTTTATTAAATTCTATTAATTCTAAATAATTTCATATAGAGATTCTTTTCAGGAAGTTGTTGAAGAACAGATGCTATATCTGCCTTGGTTCTACTCACTTTAGAAAGAAATTTCTAGAGCAATACTGATTTATAAGACATTTTCTCATTAAGACGCAATTCAAAGGAACAATTACTTATTCCTCTGAATGGTGTATTTAGGTATAATTTGAAGCCAAATTCACTAATTAAATACATTATTCTTAATGTCTTTGGTCTCTAATTTCTCCCCTAGATTTCCTTATCTATACAGAATTATTTCATTAAAATACCTTAAAACAATTTAATTTACATTGGGAAATATGTTGATTAATACTACTTCAATTAAAAGCCTTAAAAACCCTTATTTAGCTTAAAAATTAAACCTATTTTAGCATTTGAGATATGATCAAAACAGTAAAACACCTTTTCCGCAAGGTGGCGGTGTTTCTCTGTTATCAATATTACAGCTTCATCATGAGTTGAAAACATGTTTTTAACTCTTTTAATGTTATGAGAAACTAATTTCTTCCAACCATGTTTACTGCATTCCAATCCTAATGAAGTCAAAACAAAAATAGCTGGAGCAAGGACTTTCACGTAATCAAACCAAGATAATATTCAGTACTAATTGTACAGCATGCCATAAGTCATAAGAAAGGTATAGAACAGAAAGAAAGATGGATTCCATGGCCTATTCTGAAACATGAACACTTTAAATCCATGAAGAATTTTATCCATAATTAGGATGGAAAAGTAAATCTCAGACCTGAGCAGACCCTAGAAGGAATCCCTGTCTCTCAGCTGGGCACTTCCTGGGCACCCCAGTTAATCCAGTATTGCTTTCAGCAAACACAGCAAACAACATGGCTAAAAGATGTCACCTGATTTAAATGGCTTCTTTTGCCATACCATTGCCCACTTAACAAAACACCCACTACTTGGGGTCAAAGAACCCACCTATATATGTTAAAAGTAAATAGTTTAGAAGCATCGACAGAATTTAACATAGGAACCAGCAAGACATGTTTTTCTTTCAAAATGTCTGGACGTATAGCTAACAAACAGATAAGAAAGAACATGTTTAATAAACATCTTTCAACACAGAAATGGCGGGGGGGGGGGACTGTCAAGACTTCAACTGACCTGTCTTTTAGCAATTCAAGGACTGAAATGGGCCTACTTTATCCACTACTTTTCAGGCCTAGTTTTTCTGGCTACGCTGCGGGCAGGGGAGACTCCCTGTCCCTGTCCCCCTGAAATGGGGGGTGGGGTGTAACACTTCAGGGCACAGGAGAGCAACCATCACTCACCCCCAACTTACTGGCCTGCTGACAGTCCGTGGGAGCAGTAAGGGGTGGATGGGAACTGTATGTATGGGCTACAGTGGAGACAGGTATCAGGTCCATCATATTGGGGCATGGGGGAGCTTGCTGTCCCCAGTTTCAGTGATGCCCTCAACCTGAAGAGGATGAGGACTGGGGCTGAAAGACAAAGGCAAAGTGTGTGTGCATGGAGCCTAAGTGGTAAGCAAGCTTTTGGGGGCATGGTTCAATTTGTAAGAGCCTTAGCTCCTTTGTAAGAGCCTTAACTGCTCTCTTAAACTGAAGGTTTTTTGATCCTATATCTCACTTTCAAATGCAATTATTACAGCACACAGATGTACATTAACATCTAACATATTGGGAAGATGGGTCCGTCTTCATCTGAAATATTAAAGGTGGTCATCATAACTGGAGGTTAGGGTTAGAGGTGAAGTGTTACAATTTCCAGGTACCATAATTTTAGACTTGAGTGCCTGTGTCAGGCTTTTCATGGGGGAAGGCAGTAGCACCACCTAATGGGAAGAAAGAGCTAGAACTCAGAGTCACCCACTAGTAGAACCCCGAGTTCCTGCAGCTGCACTACAGTAACCAAGGGAGGAACCATGAGGTCACAGTTCCCTTAGGATATAAAGGCATTTAAGCCATAAGGCAGACCAGAGCTCATAATTGGGAACTTTCATCCTCTGGCTCATGAAATGGTCTCATCAGAATGAGACTTATACTAGGCAGGTGGAAGCTACATAAATAAGAAGGAATAGACAATACTAAGGAGGACTGAACCCATGAGGAAACACCACACAGAAACTAAGCTATGAAAAGACAAGATGCTAGAGCGAGGCTAAGAGGCCAACAGAAGAAACTAGATACCCATCAGTGCAACAAACAGGGATAGAAGACTATCCAATCAGACAGAGAGGTAGAGGGCTAAACAGGTGGTACTCGCAAGGTACTATGGAGACACACAACAGTCCAAGGAATCAGGAGCATAGCAGGAAAGGAAACAGCATAGGGAAACACACAACTGTAAGGCAAATCAGGCATTTAAGGAGGAGGGGAACATGGCCATACACAGCTGTAAGGGAACATAACAGGGAGCAATACACAACTGTAGGGGAAGCCAGACATTGAGCAAGGAGGGGAACTAAAGGATAGGTAGGGGAAATAGGAGCCTAGCATGAGACCAAGAAGCAATGGGTAAGATTAGAGAGAAAATAAAGACTTAACAGAAGTCTGAGGGGAACAGAGAAGGAACAAGCTACCACTATTAGAGAACAGGTGCACTACAGAGAAAGGGGCCAGTAGAGAGATATGAGGGACCAAGGAATGTAGTCTAGAACTTGAGGGGGAAGGGGACAAGCAAACCAGGGAAAGGGAAACACACCTAAGGAATACAGAAAGGCACAACCTGACAGGGAATGAAGTCAATCCACAATGGCAGCAGGGAAAACAACAGAAGCCCAGCCAACTTCCCCAGCTCCCAGCATACCTTATATAAGGCTGGGAGCCAATCGGAAAGTTGGCAGGCATGGCCAACCATAGAGACAAAGAGAAACCAGCCAACACAAGGAAAGACCTACACTCACACAGATAAAGTGGTGGCATAGGGGTAAAACCAATGCCCAGAGATCAGGAGTTCAAGGCTGCACTCCAAAAACCTGACCCATAGGCCCAGTACACATGGTCCCCAACTAGAAGTTACCTGGAATTGGGAAGGAGTTTTCCCCCAGGTCAGATTGGTAGTTGCCTCAGAAGGATTTTTCACCTTCCCCTATTGCAGAGGGCATGGCTAACCTGTTGGCATCCTCTGGATATATTTTACAAAGTCGGTCCCCATTATGTCAGACATTGGTCTGCTATGGCCCCTCCTGGTCTCTATTTGTGGCAGATTTTATTATAGGCTCAATTTTCTGTTGTCTGATTAATCTGGTGGGGCAGCTTAGATAGATTGAATCCTGCATTAGTGCAGGGGGTTGGACTAAATTATCCTTGGGATCCAATCCAGTCCTATGATTCTGTGATACTGAAGAGTTAAACACTTGTAGGCTCTTTTAGAAAGGTAGGCGAGAAGACCTCCACTCAGTATGCAGCTCTAGTCCAAAAGGGAAACACAATATTAGCCAGCGCAAAGAACAGGATGGAAACTATTATAATGACATTATCTGAATCGATGGCTCATCCTCAGCAGGAACAATCTGTGCAGAACTGGTCATTTTGGCAGCAATCCTGAAACCACTCACTTTCAAATAGTCCTATTAACACAAGTGGGACTACTCACAAGTGGTTTGGAAAGGTGGCCCTTATCTTTAAAAAATAACTGCCAAGTTGGGGTGGGGTTAGAGAAGGACACTGAAGATACCTAATGACCTAAAGAAACTCTCAGGTGAAGAAAAATTCAGAAGGTTGGGATTGTGTACCCATGCGAGGAAACAAATAAGAGTGAATGTGGCAAGTGTCAATAAAATAACAACTGCTCCAGAGAAAGTGGTTCAGGTGCTGCTGTTCTCCCTGCCTCATGGCAGGACAGCAAGGGAGTGTTCAATAGAATGGAAAGGTGGCAGAGTCAAATCTTTTTTTTTTTTTTTTTAAATTGTGCAACATCATTAACTCGTGGAACTCATTTCCTCAAGATGTGATTGAGGCTAAGAAGTTAGATTCCAAAAGATAAAGTCTATAATAATTCATTCTATCCAAAAGTTCTGCAAAGCAATATCAAGCCTGAAGCATCTGGTAAAAAGCCAGACTATTAATGGGGAGTAGGATGCAGATTTTCAGGAGGCAGATTGTCTCCCAGCTGACCCCTCTTCTCATGGGTCTATCAAACACCACAGCCTCATCCATAGATGGCACAGCCACACTTGTGGTCCTGACCCAGAGTTTGGGAACCTCTAGGTTAGAATTTAAGATACGTTCCATTGATGTGCACTGTTTTTTAAGTCGTGAAAATTATGTGTATAATGGTGGCAAACTATTATTGTTCATATAGCACTTTCTGTGTTCAGAGTTTTACAGTCTTACCTAATTCATCATCACAGCAATCCTGTAAGGTAGGTCGTTATTATTCTCATTTTACAAACAGGGACCAGATGCTGAGAGATAGTGACTTGCACAAGCTCATCCAGAGAGCTCATGGCTAAAATGGGATCTGAACCCTACTCTTCTAGATCCAAGTCCAACACTTTACTAAGTCAGAGGTGGGGAAACTCAAGCCCAGGAGCCAAATGTGGCCGCTTTCCAGTGCCTGGATTAGCCCCAGGATACAGTTCCTACTCCCAAGTACTGAAAAACTGAGCTCAGGGGAAAGGAGAAGAGATGAGAGCATGCCCAGAGGAACAGGGGACAGATCCATGATCTGGACCTTCCTTTTACTGAGTGCACCCTTTAAGCAATCCTGCCCAAACTTCTATGTAGTCTTCAGAGCTTGTAGCCATTTCAGCTGAGAATTTTTCTCGATTTACCATTTACCATATACAGATGTACCAAGTACAGCTTACTGTGTGAGTGTTCGTCCTCCTAATGCGCATACACAAAATAACCACCTCAGCTGTTCTGCACATGCACAGCCCCCTCCCAGGACGGCGCCGGCAGCGTCAATGCCATTTTGGAAAAGGGCAGCCATTTTGCGCATGCACATAACCGGGACGAACGCAGTACACGGTAATCAGGACACAGTAAATCAGTATACGCTACACAGTAAATGGTAAATAGTAAACCGATAAACAGAGAAAATTCTTGACTGAGAACGTGTCAAGAACTGGGAAGTTTCTCAATTATCGATTCTCACTAAGAACGAGTCAAGAACCTTGATTCTCAGTGAGAATCGGGGAGGAGGGGGCAGAAATCGAGATCACATTTCAGCTTTAGTATAAAACACAACATCCCAGGCAACAGAGTGGGCCCAGGTGCTTCTGAATTTGGGTCTAAACAAGGTAACAGATTTAATACCTAATAACTGAAAGTCAAAGGCTGCAGCAATGTTAATCATCTGCCATGGAAGCCCCGGAGCTACTGTGGCAGCAGGTTTTAATTGGGTTTCCTATTAGGCCAATTTATCCTACGCGATTTATCATAAAGAAATGAGGCAATTAGGCCTTAGTTTGAAGCACTAATTAATTATTTAGCATAGGCTTACCTTTTTTTAAAAAAAATATGACATTAACCTCCCCTGGAAAATACGAAGGGCTCCAGAGAAAAGAGCTAACAATGTATATGGTGCAGGTTGACACACACACACACACACACACACACACACACACACACACAACTACCACTTGGTAGTCAATCTGTCTAGGACAGCACCTGCCATTTAGTACCAGACTGGCTGCGAGGTGTCTTGTGCTAGCTTTGGGTGTCTCACAGCTTGGGTGCTTAAAGAAGGGAGATAGGGTATCATTTCACTCAGCCATAGTTAACATGACATCTTATCCCTACAATAATCCTACAGGGAGCTGAACATTTAACTGAAGCATTTTTAGCTCCTCATGAGTGATCTGGCCTCAGGCAAAAGGAAACTTGGAGAGCATTTATTCCGCCCAATGACCCAAGTTAGCATTGAGATAGTGTATATTCAGAGCATTGACGACAATCATGTTAGCGTAAAGCGGACCAAGTAAGATTTTCCTAAAAGAGGCATGGACTATTTTAAGTAGCGTTAAAGAGACAACAAGTAAGAAACATTTTTTTAAAACCCCCACTGAAACAGCTTTTTTAAAAAAAGAATTACATTCCTTATTAGAGCTGAAAGAGGGTACCCTGAAAATCGGGTAACCCATCAAATTTCCAGTACCCAATTCAACCCAGTTACTATCAGGTACCATGTGTTACCCAATTACAAACCAATCAGGTACCTGATGTACTGACATGTGGAATATCGACTTTGGATAGCGATTTTTCAACATTTTTGAAAATGTACTCCTGACATCTATTTATCAGGTTTCTGTCAGGTTCTGATAATTTTTCAGAAACTTCCAGTTCTGGAAAACTTCCAGTTCCAATTTTTGTAGTTTTTTTCATTGTCTTTTTTAATTTTTCTTCTTAAAGCACTTAGATTTTCTAGTCCTGGTGCAGTTTGTCACAAAGCACAGGCCTTTGAAAATGCTGACCCTAATATCCTCAAGTTATACCTTCAAAACAGAACTGCAATACATTGGTATGGCAGCATGGGGAAGACAGCACACCTGTATCTGTTGTGAGGGTGGACAAATTCGTTTTCCAAGCCTGTTAAGCCCACCAATTAATATTCTAAATGTATAGCTATAAGTTGAGGGTTGAATACTATCCTGAATAGGATCACAGCACCCAATTCGCATCTGTATAACCTCCACCCAGCTAGTCCAAGAGTCTACCCCAAGTGTCCACCTAAAGGAGCACTGGGTGTGGCTCCTGATGTTACGGGGTGTGTTCTGAGTTTGACCTGCCAACAAGGTGGTGTGGTCATCCCAGGTAGCCTCTCATTCTTCCTGTCATCTGCATACCCAGTAAGAGATGTTCTTGTAGCACAGTGACTCCACCTGAGACATGTATCCTTCACATGAAGGACCTCAATAACCTCCCAGGAAAATAAAACCAAGCCTGCAGTGCCAAAGTTAGATGCAGCTAAATAAAACACGGTGAAGCTGGCAAGCAGTCAGGTTGAATGACAGGACTCTGCGAACTCCCTTGCAGACCTCCAAGCTGGCAGTTAGCACAGGTTCAGTACCGCATGGGCAGACAATGCGACAATGTGGAGAGTCCTCCTAGTTCACCCCTGGCAGGATATGTTGTGGGCTCCACAGCAATCTAGTTCAGGCCTCCTCCCTCCAGGGTCTCTCCACAATCACACTCGTGACCCGAGTGTGGCTCATGATCCAGGCTGAAACCAAGATGTCTGTCCTTTTCCAGGCAAAAAAAAAGTAAAATAAAAAACCAACCCAAAACAAACCCTCCCCCCACAAGGAGCAAGTTTTGCTTGCAAAGATGACATTATGGGAGATCCAGACTAACAGTTACTGCTTGTGCAGGCCTTCTGGCCTGGTCCAGTCCACTCAAAAGAGGCACTTCATCAGAGCCCCCTGTTCTCTCAGAGGGGGGCTACACATAGGCTGCATTCACACAAGACTTAGGTCAGTAGAAAGCACATCCACCGCCTTAATGTTGATCATGTGAAAGATTTATGAAGAGAGATACACTGGTTGTAATGCATGAGAAGCGCTAAAGGTTAAGCTAGGAAAGTAAGAGTTGACAATCAGCCTAAATCCCTCACCAACATTCCCCTTAATGTGTGAACAGATTCATTCGCATATCAGTTAGCCATAATTGCTGTGGAGGAAAATAGAAGGGATTTCCCCCCCCTCAGGGGATGAAGGAACAATGTATTGCTGATTTATTTTTTTTAACACCTTGTGGAACACCTATTCTCAGCCACAGCACTACCGCAGTAAAGTGGGTGGGAGGGAACTTTTGAAATAAAGGAGGGGAACACACGAGTGGTTAAAATGTGTGAAAGCAAACTTCCTCATCAAATAATACATCGGGAAGAAGAGTCAGGTGTGCACTCATATGTGACTGCAGCCTTACATTTTTAAAACGGTGCTACTGACCTTGAGTGGAGTGACTCGTGGTTTAATTCAGTGAAAGGAGAAAGAGAACTGATCTAGGTTCACAATGCTTATTGGATGAAGACTTGAAAAGGAAACGTGGTAAAAAATTAGTGTACATGGCTGTGATCCTTAAACCATTTATTCCAAAGTAATCCCATTGACCGCAACAGGACTATGCCACAGTAATGGTTTGAGCAGGGCTGACCTTACCGCAGGGTGGTTTGGGGCAGCCGCCCTGGGCCCCACTCCTGGGGGGGGCCACACTCAGGGCCCCCAGCTCCCGGCCACTGTCTGTCTTGGCCAGGGAGTGAGGGAGAGGCAGAGGCCCTGCCTCTCTCTCACTCCCTGACCCCCTCCGCTGCCTGTCAGTCTTGGCCAGGGAGTGAGGGAGAGGCATGGCCCTGCCTCTCCCTCACTCCCTGGCAACTTCCGGTGGCGGCGGACACAGCAGCAGATTTAATCTGCTGCTGCGGTGCCTGCCTGACCCAGGGAGCTGGCGAGTGGGCCCGGTGCGGGGCCCAGGCCAGAGGCAGCGGATGGAGTAAGTGCCTAAAAAAATGGCTGGGCGTGGGGATGGGTGAAAGAGAGTGCCCCCTCTGTCCATCCCCAAGCCCAGGCCCTGGTAGCACCCCCAATCCAAGCCAGGGATTGCCCCCTGAGCCAGGGAGCTGCCCTGGGTCCTGCAATTCCTAAGGCCAGCCCTGGGTTTGAGGATCACAGTTTTTATTTTGAAGCACATACCGTGTTCCTGTCAGAAATTCATTATTCTTCTCTTTCCACAGAAATTTTCCATATCGCATTCCTGAGTGGACAACAACAAAAACAACAAACTATTATTCAGACAAACTGTAGAAAATTCATCTTTCAGGAGCAGTTTGAGAAATCAATGAAACTTTCCTTATTGTGTGCAAGGGTTTAAAGAAAACTTTCACAACTGGTCTCCAGTGAATTCAGCTCTGTCGACTGCACTCAGTCCTTTTGAAATATGGTTAAAGACAAACTCAAAAATGGGATTTTTAAACTCAGCAGGCAAAGGCAGAAGATTTACATCAGGCTATTTGTCCCCATGACATCTTCACAAAGGAGCGAGCAAGGTTTTAAATCGTCTGTGTGCAATTGGAAGTATTGTCAGACACACAATATTCTAATTGGAATCTTGCTGTTTTATAAATCAAAGGCCACATTTTAACTACAAGGGTTACTGTATGAATGAAACTACACAGCATATAATTACTGCGTGTTTGTGTTTAACTCCTTCAATTAATTAAAGTTGACTGTTCCAATGGAGAACTTGTTATTCTCGTAATTTAGAAATAACAGATTAAATCCTAATTTTGTTGCATTTGAATACAGTACCATTAGCCTAGTTTCTTCAGGCTAAAGTTCAGTCAGAATTTTTTCTGTGCAAAATAAAAAGACTGAACATTTCTCTGGTCTCTTTGTTCAAGCATCTGAGCCTTTTCACATTTATTTTGTCAAAATCTCTAGGCATCATAAGAGCTGTCAGAATGTGCTTTCTTCAGCAGGCAATAGATTTGAACAGAGGGTAGGTTCAAAAGAGCCCCTTAACACCGCACAAACTGTCTCATTGATTTATAATTTGATATCTGTTCTCTGGAAAGTGATCGCTGTTGTTTGCTCGGACTTGCTCGTGTGCTTTGTTTTCTGTTAGCACTCCTCCTTGTTCTCTGGAAAGAATTCCTTTCTAAGCAAGCACTCAATCCAGCAATTGAAATTCAGTGGTAGCAGAACTCATTCACACAACTTCCTCCCCCCTTGCAAATCCACCACATGTCCCTTAACCTATGTTTGGCTTGTCCAATATCAGTGCATTCACACAACTGCATTTCCCCTCCCCCAGTCCCTATTTCTTCTGTGGTATTTCCCACAATGCAAATGGCTAGGAGGAAGACCCTTGTGACATTCCAGCATGCAATATTGTTCAAGTAGCATGGATTAGAGGAGGGAATCCCCCTGTTTTAGGACAAACTGACTCATGCCTCTATGATTACTCAGTGGTAGGAAGTGACCAACAGGAAATAATGTATCAGGAGCTGAAGCATGTTCTGAGTTAAAATGAAATCACACAACACTTCCCGCTCGCTGCCTCCTCTTCCCAGCCTGGTCCCAGACCGCTCTGCCAACCAGAAAGGGGGACCATATAGAGGCTGACAGTTGGGGAAGCTGCTATGGGCTCAATTAGGCCCACCTCCTGTCCCCTCGTCCCAAGGTCTAGAAGACCTGACTGCCCCAATCATAATTCACCTGCCTCCCCCCACCCCACCCCACAGGAGGTCTGTAGCACCCCTCAAAATGCAGAGTCCCTGCATCTCCATAGCACATGCCTTCAGGTCACTTCTCCTCAGCTCCACTCGGTATCCTCGCTGCCCCATACTCGCTGTGTCTTCTGCCCAAACTACATTTTTGCCATTTTCTGTTAAATTCTCTGGAAAAAGGCAAAATCTCTGTTTTACTCTGGGGAAAAGCAAAATCTCTGGTTTTCCGTCGCAAAGAGAAAACTAGGAAGGAGCCCTAGGAATCCTCAGTAGCAGCAGAAAGGTAGCCAAAATTTCCTAACCATTCTTTCACTATACCACCAGCATCTGTCTGCACAGGTTGAAACCTAGGCTGCTTGCTGACATTCAGGAAGGGACGGGGACTGCTGCTGTGAGTAACTCACATTAACACAGTCACATGAAATCTTCAGTCATGTGCACAGGGGCTTTAGCATTAATTTCCCGTTTTCCCATTAAATTCAATAAAGCAATACAAGGATCTCAAAATCCAGCACTGTATCACGTCATTGAATTTCACGGGAGAATGGAAAAATAGCACTAAGACCCCCATGTACCCAACCAGGGGTTTCACGTGAATTAAACTCACGTCAGTCCCCACCCCTTTCTGAACTCTGGCAATCAGCCATAGCCCCAACTCAGATAAGATTTGAGCTTTTAAAGCCTTTCAGGGTGTTCTTTTCTTTTTATTTATTTAATATTGAAGCTGAATCTAGACAAGACTGAAATCATGATGGTTGGCCAGCCCTGTGCCTTGGAATTCAGTCATCGATAGGGTCCAGCCTCCTTTGGCTACTCAGGCTCGCAGCCTTGAAGGGCTCCTGGATCCATGGTTGCTTCTTGTGCAGCGGGTCACAGTGGTAGCCAGGGACGCTTTTCGCCAGCTCCATCTGGTAAGAAGGCTGCGGTAGATTAGGGCCCTAAACGGCCTGGGTCTTACAGGACTGCCTCCCCCATTATGTCATAGCCTCCAAGATCAGCCAAGAGTGCTCTCCTACAAATTCCATCGTTGACCCAGGTTTCTCTGACATGGGCATGAGAAAGGCATTCTCGGTGGCTGCCCCATGGCTTTGGAACTCCCTTCCCTGGACCCTTAGAGGTTTGCTTAAGCTCTAGTTTGGGTATCTTCTGGAGACAGTACAAGACCTATCTATTTGGCCAGGCATTTAAACAGACAGCATTAGGATCTGGAGGGAGGGGGGGGGAGAATGGATATTTTATGTAGTTGAGGGGAGGGGATTATTTTCTGTATTTTATCTGTGTTTGACGTGCTAGCTGCCCTGAGCAAGACAGAAATCTAAATAAATACATTCTTTCGATTCAGATCGGACCACTGCCATTCATGCCATTGTAACCTCAAGGATGAACTACTACAGTGCACTCTAGGTGGGGCTGCCTTTAATGACTCTTTAGAAGCTGCAACTGATGCAGAACGTGGTGGCCCATCTCCTTTCAGCAGTGGGTTTTCTGGGAGCACACTACACCTGTTCTTCAGAGTCTGCATTGGCTTCCACTTAGCTCTCCAGGCACAATTCAAGGTGCTGGTTTTGACCTTTAAAGCCCTAAACAGCCTGGGACCCACCTAGCTGAAAGGCTGTCTCTTCCACCACGCTCCATGATGATCCCTGCAGTCAGCCAGGAGTGCCTTCCTGCGGGTAGGTACCATCTGCCCATCAGATTCATACAGCAAGGGTGCACACAGAGCGGCACTCTCAGTGTTGTGGAACTCCCTTCCTCTGGTGGTTCATCAAAGCTCGAGCCTGAAAATTTTCCAGAAGCAACATAAGAACTTTTGGCAAAGCATCTAGCAGGTAAGATGATGGGATTAGTATATATCTGTATATATTTATTTTTATAAGGTTTTATCTTAAAACCTATGGGGAAGAGCAGGATATAAATTGAAATAAATATATTTTAGGCTCTTAAAACACCTAAGAATTTTAGGAAGCTGCACTATTACTGGCTGGATGGTGCTCAGCTTCTCCCAGACAATAGGACTGATGTGGAATTGGATGTTGCTCAACTTTTCCCAGACAGCAGGACTGATGTGGAAATCAAGCAACAGTGTCGACTCCCAAAATATTACAGCAAATCCAGCTAGCTTGTTGTGTCTGCCCAGATGAAACAGAATAATGGTGTCGCTGGAAGCCTGCCATTGTCATTAGGTGAAGAAACATTGACAAACATCTGCAACTCAGTGAATACAAATCTCATACCAACTGCAGCCTCTTCCTTCGGGGAGAAACAGATATTTTCAAGGCCTGATGATGATATGTAGTCAACACAGGTAGGAACATAGGTTCACAGAAGCTACATAGACTGCATTCAGCAGGCTGGCAGTTCATCACTTTGCCTCTCAAGGCCAGGAACAGAACTGCAAATTGTAAAGCAGCAAGTGCCAGAGGCTCTAGCACATGCTGCCGGAACAACAAGAAGCAGGTGTTCCCATGAATATACAGGCTGACTATAGGGGGATTTGTCTGAGTTCAGTCATTACTAGTCAGTGTGATTTCCAGATAGGGAAAAACTCTATAAACTGTGATGTACATTGGTGCAGCTTACCCTACTTTAAATCAGATGAAAACTGCACTGATGCAAATATTTATATTTATATTTATTTATTTTTAAAATGTCTACCCCGCCCCTCATGTCACAGGCAGCTCGGAGCAACTTATAATTCATAAAATCACAATAATTAAAACAACGTATAAAGGAGGAAAAACACCTGCCCCAGTTCATTCCCACGCCATCACCCATCTCCCTCACCAAACGCCTGGCAGAACAGCCAGGTCTTACAACTTCTCTGAAAAGAGGGGAGTTCCAGAGCCAAATGGACCCCAACCGGAAGGGAGTTCCACAGCCATGGTGCGGCCACCAAGAACACCCACCCCTGCGTGGCCCCCCGGAAGACTTGGGGGACATTGAGCAGGGCATCCCTGGATGACCACAGGGCCGCTCCAGCATCTGGGTGGTGAGGCGATCCCACAGATAGGTAGGGCCTAGGCCATTTACGGATTTATAGGTCAAAACTAACACCTTGAATTGATCCCAGAAAACTACCAGCAGCCAGTGCAGAGAACGGAGTACTGGTGTAATGTGCTCCCGGTGGCTCAAGTCAACCAAGAGGCAAGCCGCCACATTCTGCACCAGCTGCAGTTTCTGAGCTGTCACCATGGGTAGCCCCACGTAGAGCACATTACAATAGTCTAATCTAGAGATGATGCAAGTATGGATGACGGTGGCAAGGTCCGAGTCCAAAACATATGGCCAAAGCCATCGCACCAGATGTAATTGGTGAAAAGCACTCCTCGCCACAACCTCCACCCGGACATCCAGTCGGAGCTGCACATCGAAGAGCACTCCCAGACTTCGTACCTGAGGTACCAATGGAGGGGAAACCCCATCAATGACTGGGGCCAACACCTCCATCGCCTTGCCAATGAGCATCACCTCCATCTTGTCAGGATTCAGCCTCAGTCGATTAGTCCTCATCCAGTCCCCCACAGCTGCCAGACACTGAGTAAGCATCAAGACTGCCGGGCCTGAGTCGGTTGAAAAAGAGAGGTACAGCTGAGTCATTAGCATACTGATGACACTTCATGCCAAACCTCCTGATCACCTTACCGAGTGGCTGCATGTATACGTTGAACAGGAGAGGGGACAAAACAGAACCCTGTGGGACTCCACATGAGAGGTATGATGAAAAATACTCCCCGAGCACCACTCGCTGAGTTCTTCCGGTCAGGAAGGAGCAGAACCATTCAAGAACAGTCCCACCCACCCCTGCACGATCCTGCAGGCACATCACCAACATCTCATGGTCAACAGTATCAAATGTAGGCAATAGATCTAATAGGACCAACAGGGTCAAACGACCCCGGTCTAAATCCTGGCACAGATCATCCACCAAAGCCACAAGTGCAGTCTCGGTGCCATGTCCTGGACAAAAGTCTGACTGAGAGGGATCAAGAAAATCAACATGATCAAGATGCCCCTGGAACTGATAGGCCACTACCCGTTCAATAAACTTCCCTAAAAGGGGAAGGTTAGAGACAGGCCGATAGCTGGCAAGGGAGTCAATGCCAAGCAATGGTTTCTTGAGCAGAGGCCGCACCACCGCCTCCTTGAGACAACCCGGCACACTGCCCTCCCGAAAGGGAGGCATTGACCACCCCGCCAGTAATGACTCCATTGTCTCCCAGCAAGATTTAATCAGCCAGGATGGGCACAGTTCCGATTCACAAGAGGTGGCCCTGACTGCCCCAAGAACATCCACCACATCGGCGGGCATCACCAACTGAAATTGATCCCACAAAACCGGGCAAGATGGGGCTTCCATAACCTCCAGTTCCCCTACTGTATTAATTGTGGCGTTGAAGTCATGGTGAATACGAGCGATTTTATCCACAAAATAATCCACAAACATGTCACAGAAGGCAACATATGGCTCCACTCCAAGGTGGAGAGAGGCCGAACTGATCAGCCTCTGCACCACCCGGAAAAACTCCGCTGGACGAGTTTTAGCCAATGCTATGAGGGCAGCAAAAAACTCCATAAACTGGCTCTATGATGCAATCTATCGGCTTCAGCGTGAGAAAAACGCCACTGTCACTCCAACTGCCACCCCTTCTGCTTCAGCAACGCAGTGCCTCAGAAAACCAAGGAGGTCTGTGGTGCTGTTGCGTGGAACAGCACCACGGCTCCTAGACACCTAGGAGCCGTCCAATTGATGGCCTCTGTCAGCAGAGTATTCCATAGCACAACAAGGTCATTGATGAGATGGTCATCAAGGTCAAATCAAGGAGAATAGCAGGATTGCCTAGTAGCATTAGGGTTTTGCATTTTTAGCCACCACAATACTGAATGGCCAGTGATGGGTGAAAGACACAGCACAACAACCAAGATCTAACTCTTGGTGATCAGTGGAAGATTAAACCTTGTAGAGTACTGGATATGACAATCAGCCGCCCCAAGTTATCATGGGAGTCCTATTCCATGGCCCAGGTTCTGATCTCTTATTGGTCTTATCCAGATGCAGCTCCACTGACTTCAGCAGAACTCCTTCTGGTTTATAATGGAACAACTGAGGGCAGAATTTGGCTTTGTGTGTGCATACATGAACATAAGTTCCTTGTGTATACATTTTTTTTATTACTGAAACATGCCCCATTCAATACAATGTCCAGAGCTATTTTTGTACAGAGAGTATAGTTCATGTTTCAAAACACAGACTTACACTGCTATTTGCTGTGTGGTCACAGATGTTTCATAGGGTGTTTTTAAATATGCAGCCAGCACACCAGCTACACGTCCTGGGGAGAGGGGGTGCCCCCAGCTGGGTCAGGTCAGGGAATGGAATAAACTTTTCCCTGGCCTGGCTGGACAGGGGGAGCAGGGAGCGGCGTCTGGCTGGCCCTGCCCCTGCTATGATGGGCAGCCATGGCTGCCAATAACAGGCACCCATGGCTGGTGGCCATTTCAACCCCCCACACTGGGGTCAGGTTGATGCAGAAACAGACACACCCTCCCAGTTCAGTCCACTATGACCTGTCTGGGTGGCCTGGTTCCTTCCAGGCCAGCTGTCTACCATGCCTGGGTCTGTACTGGGTCCACATCTGGTGGCCTAGAAACAGACACATGAGTGAGGTGCTAGCCCAGGCAGACTGTAGTGCTCCAAACTGGACCAACGTCATGTTTATTAACACCCATAGTCAGCTCTGCTTATTCAATTTTATCAATATAAATGAATGAACAGAGATGAATGGTTTGGGGAAATGAAACAAATAGAATATTATTATTTATATTGCACTTTCAGTCTTCACCAAGTGCTTTAAAATCCTTTGCCCTCACAATAACACCAGTATTCCATTTTATAAATGGGGGACTGTAACAGAGATTGGTGACTTGCCCAAGGCCACCCACTGAGTTCAGGACTAGACTGGGCTTTGAACGCTGGTCTCCCAGGTGTAAGGCCAACACCTCATCCACTTGGCTGCACCAGTGCTGAATGTGTACATATTTATTTAGAGGGGGCTGGGCGATTTTTGAGGATGGTAATAAAACAGACCACCTTTTGTTTCTATTAGATATTATTTTTATTTTATTATTTATATAGCACAAGAAATGTACCTGGCACTGCATAATCATTAATTAGAAACAGATCCCTACCCCAAGGGGCTTATAATTTAGGAGAGACAAAGGAGGGGAGGCAAGGGAGAAGGAAACAAAGGGAGACACCGATTTATTCACGATGTTGGGAAGGTGCAGGTGCAAGTGCTTAATTTAGTTGTAGGGGAGAAGGGGGCCTTGGATGAAATGGTGGAAGAGGAAGCATTAGTGATCAATCTGTGGGTAGGGCCAGGAAAAACCTGATGGAAATGGATGGTTTTTGTGAGGAGTTTGAAGGTTACAAGGGACGGAGTTCCAGGCATAGGAGGCAGCAAGGGAGAAGAGCTGAATACATTTCCAAGAGCAGGAAACTTAAGGCCAGGGGAGGGTGGTGGCAGAGAAGAATCAAAGTTCCCAGGTAACTAGTGTGGAAATATAAGGGGCAGCAAGGCCATGAAGAGCCAAGTTGTAGGTAAAGACAAGGAGCTGAATGCAAAAGGGAGAAGAGGAGCCAGAAGAGGGGATGAACATGATCAGAGCAAGTCTGGGTCTCTTTTTGGTCTTTACATTCTCCCTTTTGGAAGGGAGGTCTTGCTTCTTAAATTATGATGTAGCAAACTGCAGCGAGTTTTAATGCTCTCCCTCTTGCCTTGTACTTACTAGAATGCCCTTCCTTAAAATTTCTCATTGATGAAGACCCAGATTTATGACTGAGACCTGGTTGGAAGGCAGCAGAGGATGAATTTTGATAGAATCTGTCCTACTGACTTCTGAGCTCCCCAGAGGCAGGCACCGTGTGCAGTGCAGAGCATCAGGGGAACTGCCCTTCTGACCCACAGTACCTCCTATCACCCTGCAGCTGCTCCAGCAACATTAAAAAAAGAATATTTTGACCTGGCTGTGGCACTGCAGCTGCCGCTGGACCCAGAGAGGTTGTGCTACTGCTTTGAAGCAGCACTGTGCCCAAACCTCTAGGTTTGGGATGCAGTGGTGTGCATCTGCACATGCACAAGTGGCACTTTTTCTCAGCTGCATGCTAAAGCAGCACCGCTAGTGTGTGCATTGCTTTCATGGGAGGGAATTCAACTGGACCAGGCTGGTTGGTGGGTGGGCTTAACAACTGGGCTGGGAGGAGCCAGGAGGGAGGGGTCACTGACACCAAGTCTCAATGAGCCTAAAAGGGTCACATGGTGCCATTTTGCGTTATGGGCGTCTGCTTTCCCAGCCCATACTGCAGACACCTGGGGAGACACTTCCATTTTTTGTCCTGATGGTGGCAGTATGACAAAGTCCCTATGAGGGCTGAAATGTGGCCATATTACAAGATGCCTGGGTGCCCGAGCCAGATGCCCAGGCAGCAACTTGGCTGATTTGAAATCATGGAGGCTCCACTCAGCTGCAGTGCACCACTCTCAGGGACAGGGGGAGATGGCGCTGCCAAGCAGTCAGCCACTCAGACTGCAGAATGCAAACTGATCTGGAGCTGAGACCAAGAGCAGGCAGATGTGAGCATGCGCTACCGCGTTCAGAGTTTCTCTCACACCCATGCCCCTGCTGGAAGTGTGTGCTGGGCTTTTAGCTGCTGTCTCATGGACTGGCGCCATTTTTTTGGCTGGCTACTATTACTATTATTATTATTATTATTATTAAACATTTATAAAGCGCCAGTTGCAAAACCTGGCGCTGTACAGAACATACAATCAGATGCGGTCCCTGCCTGTGGCTTATAATCTAAAAGACAAGGAGGGGGAGACAAGGAGAGGGGACNTACAATCCTGCCCCTGCAGCATGATCTCCTCCAGACTCCCATGGAGACTCTGGACCAGAGGGGTCGCCTGGCTTATGGTGGCCATGGAGGAGCTTATGGTGTCTGTCACCTCATGGAACGGTCTGATAACTAGGACCGTCTGTGCCAGGATCTCCCATTCTGGCCCATTGAAGCCTGGAGGTGCCCTGCTGTCCATGCCCAATTCCACCTGATGCAAGGTGGCTTTCTTCTCCACAAGCCGCTCAAACATCAGGAAGGTGGAATTCCACCTCGTGGACATGTCCTGCACCAGCAGATGCCCTGGGGAGCCTTGCTCAGCTTACTTGGCCCGGAGGATTTCGCTGCCCTTAATGCTGCGGTTAAAAAACCCCACCAGCTTCCTCCCCCGCTCTGTCAGGGAGCTAAGGGTGCCTGCCCCAATCCCCTTCTCCCCCAAGCCCAGAGCATCTGTGACCACCAGGTGGAGGGTGTGTGCTGTGCAAGGGATGCTGGTAAATTTCGCATCGCAGACAGCCCTCACTATAGTGGATGCATTACCAGTCACCACACACCCCCGGGTGAACGGTGCACCAGGCTTAACCCCCTCCCTCACCATGGCATTCAGGGCTGCCTCAAGGTTCTTAGAGGTGTGGGGACAGTCCATGACTTCCGCCTGAAGCAGTGCCTATACCCTGCTTCAGGACACCTCCTGCCACTGTCCAATGCCAACTCTGGGTCCTCCCACCAGTGCATCGTCACCTCCAGGTACTCATGTCAGGCATTCCAGCTGGACCACAGGTCAGTTGTGAAATGGACAGTGGCACTCCCAGTCCCTGCCAGTTGCTCCTTCACCCTCTCCTTCAAAGCCCTGCACAGGCCTGGCACCACCATACGGCTGAGGGTGGTGCGGCATGGCATGGCATCCTAAATTGGGGGACCAGGAACCCCATCAGTCGCTTAAACCCTGTGTCCCCAACAATGGAGAAGGGCTAGTCATTGACAACGATCATCTCACCCAACAGGTGCATGGCTTTCTCTTGAAAGTCACACCGCCCTCCAGCTACCAATGGCCTTGCAAGATGCCCCCACCCCAGCTCCTCCATTGTGGGCTGACGCTGCTACTGCTCCCCCCCCCCCCCCCCCC
>QEPC01000858.1:333519-374151 GCA_003113815.1 Sphenodon punctatus
GGGGGGGGGGGGGTTTGCCCGCCTGTTGCTCTTCAGGTTTGGAGTCTGGGGGTGGTTTTGGATTCGGGCCTCCGTCTGGATCTGCAGGTGGAGACGGTGGCTAAAGCCGCCTTTCGCCAGCTGTATCTGGTATGGGGGCTTCGACCTTACTTCTCCAGGCCCGATCTGGCCACTCTCATCCATGCCTTCATCACCTCGAGGCTAGACTACTGCAACGTGCTCTACGTGGGGCTTCCCTTGTTTCTGGTTCGGAGGCTGCAGCTAGTGCAGAATGCGGCAGCCCATCTCCTTACGGGGATGGGGCGGCATGAGCACATAACACCGGTGCTCCGTGCTCTGCACTGGCTACCTATAGCGTACCGAGACAGATTCAAGGTGTTAGTATTGATTTACAAAGCCCTGCACGGCCTGGGCCCCTCATGTCTCGGGACCATCTCACCCTCTGTGCCTCAGAGCAATCCCTTCGGTCCACCGGGGGCGCCTTTCTGGAGGTCCCCCATGTAAGACGGAGGGCCATAACGGAGAGGGCGTTCTCGGTGGCCGGGCCGCGGTTGTGGAACTCCCTCCTGGAAGAGGCTAGCCTGGCCCCGGGCCTGTTGGCTTTTCGATGCATCTGTAAGACTTGGCTGTTCGCCCAGGCCTTCAGAGGGGGGTGTTAATTTTTGTGGGGGGGTGTTTTAAATTTGTTTTAATTATTATATTGTAGATTTTGTTTTATGTTTTTAAATTGTTTTTATACTATGTTGGAAGCCGCCCCGAGATGCCGTAGGCATGGGAGGCAGCATATAAGTATAAATAAATAAATAAATATAAATAAATAAATATTGTGATGGTATTTCAAGATGGTTCTACAATTTTGGATATTATCACTAGGGTTCGTGTTGGGGCTCATGGCCAGTATACTGTAGTACTACTTGTGTTGTGCCCCCCACCCCCAGTGTGGTTGCGCCATATGGGTGTTTTGGTTGTTGGGGGTTGGGGTGGGTGTTCATATTTTTGTCTAGTTTAATGTACCTCCATGCACGGGAACCCCAGGTATTTTTGTTTAAATTGGTGTGTTTGTATGCTGTGGAACTTGGGTGGTATTGGCTCTCCCTGATTGGCTCTCTCTTGGGGGAGAAGTGCTGTGGAACTTGGGTGGTATTGACTCTGTCTTGGGGGAGAAGTGGAACTCCATGCTGCTGCTTTTATGGCGTGCTAAGGGCTTCTTCACATAATATTGTTGGGTTAAGATGGGGTTTTTTTGCTTGCTCTGTGTTTGCATGATGCACTGCTGCTTTCCCACCTCCTCTCCCAAGCATGTGCAGAGGTTATGTTGTGTGGGCCCACTGGCCATGGCTAATATGGTTTTAAATGGTCCCTTTGTTAATTTCTACCCCAATTGTCTGCTTTCTGTTTTTGGGGTGTGAAGACCTGGAGGCTTGATGGAATGGTTTCTTTGCTTGAATTTCCCCTGCATTTTAAAATGGTCCCTTTGCAATTGACTGGTGAGGCAAACGACCTGGGAGGATGAGAGCTTGCTCCTTGAGTTCTTGGCTAGCTTGTGATGTGTGGGTGTCTTTGGTTGTGGTTTAGGTTGTGTTTGAGGGAGGGTGTGTTTGGTTGCAGTTTAATAAACTCTTGCTTTGAGTCCAAGATCTGCATTCAGTGTGGGTTTTTTTATTGATTACATATTTATTATTATTTTTATTATTATTATTATTATTATTATTATTAATTTATTTATTTATTTATTTATTTTTTATTTATTTTATAGATTTGTATCCCGCCCCCTCCTGCAGTGTACCTGGCTGGTGTTTTATAGTTGTTGTTAGAGACTGGTCCCTGGCTCAGTGGACTTACAGTCTAAGGACAAGGATGAGGGGAACGCACACACACGCACTTCCATTTTCAGAGATTTTTTTTATTTTTTACACAGATGGGGAACCAGGACTGTAAATTTCCATATTAATTTCAAAATTTGGCTAGACTCCACCTATCATTGGCCCCACCTGCCTTAGAACCCACCAGCTACCACTGCCAGGAGGTCATGTTGACCCTTGCTTCCCCAGCCTACTGAACTCAGCTAAGCAGTCCCAGAGGTCATTCCATGTTCTAGGTACAGGTGCTGGGGGGGGATGCAGGATGTTTAACCTTTGTGATCCTGCGAGATCTCTCGGCCGCTTTTGATACCGTGAGCTTCTGTTGAGAAGGCTGCGAGACTTGGGGGGGTCTGGACGGGGCTGTCCTTGGATGGTTCTGCTCATTCCTCTCAGGTAGAAGCCAGTGGGTGGTGCTGGGGGCTGAAACATCTAGCCCCTGGGCCCTGACCTGCGGCGTTCCGCAGGGTTCCATTCTGTCTCCACTGTTGTCCAATGTGTATATGCAGCCCCTGGGGGAGATCATGAAAGGGTTTGGGGTGCAATGTCACCAATATGCTGATGATACTCAGCTGTACCTCTCGTTTTCATCTGACCCAGGTCCTGCTGTCTCATTATTTTCCCAATGTTTGGAGGCTGTGGCAGATTGGATGCAGCAGATCAGACTGAAGCTCAATCCCGATAAGACAGGTGATGGTGGTGGGAAGGGCGGGGGAGGTGCTGGCCCCCCTCATGGGGGGGGGGGGTTTGCCCACCTGTTGCTCTACAGGTTCGGAGTCTGGGGGTGGTTTTGGATTCGGGCCTCCGTCTGGATCGGCAGGTGGAGGCGGTGGCTAAAGCTGCCTTTCGCCAGCTGTATCTGGTATGGGGACTTCGACCTTACCTCTCCAGACCCGATCTGGCCACTCTTGTCCATGCCTTCATCACCTTGAGGCTAGACTACTGCAACATGCTTTACATGGGGCTTCCCTTGTTTCTGGTTCAGAGGCTGCAGCTAGTGCAGAATGCAGCAACCCATCTCCTTACGGGGATGGGGCAGCGGGAGCACATAACACCAGTGCTCCGCACTCTGCACTCGCTGCCTATAGCGTACTGAGCCAGATTCAAGATGTTAGTATTGATTTACAAAGCCCTACATGGTTTGGGCCCCTCATATCTCAGGGACCGCCTCGCCCTCCGTGCCTCAAAGCGATCTCTTTGGTCCACTGGGGGCGCCTTTCTGGAGGTCCTCCATGTAAGATGGGAGCTACAATGGAGAGGGCGTTCTAGGTGGCCGGGCGACGGTTGTGGAATTCCCTCCCAGAGGAGGCTTGCCTGGCCCCGGGCCTGTTGGCCTTTCGACATATCTGTAAGACTTGGCTATTTGCCCAGGCCTTCAGAGGAGAGGATGGGGGGGTGTTAATTTTTGTGGGGGGTGTTTTAAATTTGTTTTAATGATGATATTATATAATTTTTTATGTTTAAAAATTGTTTTATATTATATTAGAAGCCGCCCTGAGATGTCGTAGGCATGGGGGGTGGCATATAAATATAATGAAATAAAATAAATAAATAAATAAATAAATAATGGGTGGGTGTGGACAGGGCCTGTGCCACATGTGCAGCTGCACATGGCCCCCCGGTCAGCTGGGTCCCCGCACTTGCCTGGTTGGGCAGCAGGCTTCAGCCAGCTTCTCCCACAGTAAGTTCTTCCTTCCCTCCCTGGCTCCAGACCCCATCCCTCACCTGCCTCTCCCTCCTAGGAGTGGCATCAGCGGGGACACCCGATCGGGCTGGGAGATAGCACTGTTCCTTTACCAGCAGCTCTTCCCCATGTGCTGATCAGAAGGTTGTAGCCTTGTAAAGAAGGTTCTTCGAGATGGCGCCTAACATTCTGACAACCGGGTTGTGCATGATCACCCTATTTAAATAATAGACCACATGATGAACTCAAGCTCCTCTAGTATAAAAAGCGCTCTCTCCCTCAGAATGACAGTTCCTTCCAACCCTTTCTAGAAATATAAGAAAAGAATTCCATGCGGTGCTGGAAGGGTGGATGTTGTGAGTATGTTTAGAGCCATCTCAAAGAACCTCATTTGCAAGGTAGCAACCTTCTGTTCTTCTTTGAGTGGCTCCTCACATGATATTTTTACATGGCTCCACCAGGTGGGGAATCCATGGGCGTGCCAGTGCATGGATGGGGCATACACACGGCTGCATACGCATCCCCACTCACCCACCACTCATCCACACCCACATAGTAACCACCATTTCCCCCGGTTGCTCCGTGCGTGGGGGTGAGTGGGGATGCATGTTAGGCGAGCGTGCATGCACCCCCACTCACCATGAGCGCGTGCACCACATCGTTCACACGGGGCTCCCCCACCCATACACACACAGAAATCTGCGTGTTCATGGCTGGGAGAGGCCTGTGTAAAAAGTGCCACATTCTCACAACTGTCTTACTTATACTATCTTAGGCAGGAATTTTGGATGTAAAGCAATATCTATTCTGTCTTGGAAAATAAAACTGCAAATATGGTTCTGTGATTATTATGGCTGCTATTTCACTAACTCATCTTAATGAAGGAATACCATCTTTAAACCTGAACTCCATAACCAGTTCATTTGTGCACCCCATATAAATCAATTCACGCTGCCCCGTGGGCACAAATTAAATGGTTATGGGTGGGGGCAGCGTGAATTGATTATATGGGAGCAGGGGCACAAATGAACTGGTTATGGGGTGGGGGCAGCATGAACTGATTATGGGGGCACAACTGAACTGGTTATATGTCTCTTTTCATGGCATAATGCGCTTAATAAGCTAGCTGCATTTTGGGTGTCGTGTGTGTGATAGCAGCACCTCTGGACTGGTCACACCGCATGCGTGCACAAGGCACAGGCGGCACCAGCAGCAAAAAGCAACAGGCCCTGGAGACCAGACTGGCTAGGTTCACCCCCTTCCCCAGTAAGGCAGTGGACGCAGTCAGTCTCTCTGTGCCTGCCTCACTCCCTGCTTGGCTGCCCTGCAGTGGAACCACTCCTGGGGAGTGGTGGTAGACGCTGGGCTGGGGAGGTGGGGGAAGCATTAGGAGGCCATGCTTCTCCATGGTTGCTCCGAGAGGTGGAGAATGGGAATCCTTTCTGTCTAGAGGGAGTAAGTTTTATGTAAATGTTTATATTTGCATAATTAGGTGGGGTCTAATTATGCAAATTAGGCCCGCACCAAGACTTCATACATGGCCTCACAAACCCTGGGGGCCCCTGGGTGTGGAAAGTGAAGTCTTAGTAATAAGGGGGAAGGGGCAGCTGTAGCGCTTTGCACTGTCCCCGGCCTGGCTCAGCAAGCAGCTGGCTGTGTAACCTTGGTTGCTTTGACAGCTGCTGGCGCTCGGCTCCTCCTACGCTGCAGCGCCCGGCAGCATCGGCGGCGACTTAGTGCGCAGGCACCGGGCGAGCCGAGCTCCTGGGGGGTAACTAATAATACGTGGTGTCTGAAGCTGGAGCAGCTCAGAGCGGAGATGGGACCCGAGCGAGAGATCTGCAGCTAGACCGGCTGCACTTGCTCACCCGGCGGGAAGGCTCAGGAGGAGGATCAGGTAAGGCAGCTCAGCGTCTCTCCCGGCGGGAAGGTGCCTGCAATGTCCGGGGCGATCAGGTCACATAGGGAGGGAAACTTGAGGGTAGGGCTGTCTCAGGTCTCTCCTAGATGCTCAGTGTCTGCGCTTGGGAAGCGGGATCTTAACCTGGATCTACTGATCCAGGGGCCGGTAAAGAGAGTGATCTGATGCTGTGTCTGGTTTGGAGCGAGCACGCTGATTTGCAATTAGCTCTGCGTTGGCTTTTAACTTCTCCACTCAGCCTTTCCCGAGGACGTGTTGATTTCAAATGGCAGGATGTGTGTGTCCCAGCGGAAAGCGTGGGAGCACTGCCAGACACGAGTGGGTAGAGGGCGTCGGTGGGGTTTCTCGCTGCCTGGTGTTTTCAGGAAGCGGCTTCTATTTGCTTGGCAGGGAGAAAGGGCGAGTTCCTTACAGCATGTAGAGCGGCGATGAATTGCTGCGAGCTGACTGCTTTGCTAGTTGCTTTGGAGAGCCAGGGGGAGACACGCGCTTTATTAGAGCCCTGCTGGCTTTCAGCACCACGGAGAGCGCAACAGGACGCAGCTGAAGGACACAGGGTCACTCCAGCCACCAGAGCTGCAAGGGCGGAAGGAGACCAGCTTCCCAGGACTGCTTTCCTCCTTGTTCCGCGGTGAGAGGCAATGGCTTTTTCACTAACCCCAAGCTCCAAAATCAAGTAGAGGTCTTGATTTTCGGCTTGAAAACAGTTTCCAGCTTCCTCCTCAGCCCAAGGAGGAAAATCCAGTCCTCATTTAATCTCTTGCTTCTTGCAAATGGAAGGTCTGTCAGCTGATCCAAACTAAAACCAACCCTCAAGCACTCTAAGAACATCCTGTGGTCCATTGCTTTGTAAGTAATTGCAGAACGTGTCCAGGGAAACCTGCAGACATCTCCTAAAGGTGTTGCCCTTTCTGGGGGCAGTGTGGGAGTAATGAGAATAGGTAACAAATGGGTTAGGAGGAGTGAGTTTACATAAGCCATAGTATAAAATAAATAGTCTAGACCTTTCTCTGTAGAGTTGTCTTCAACCACATTTTAACACACAAAAGACAGCCTATTTAGAAAAGTGTGCATGCTAACACAGAGCATTCATTTACACTGTATTATAATTTCCCACCAGGACAAAGATCTACTTCAACCATTGCATAAAGTGTCATTCAAATGTTGTTAAGTCACTAAATGTGAGATTGTGGCATTACTACATATCCTGAACACAAGGCCAAGCAAACTGCAGAGACAAGGATGCAGTATTGTCCTCATTGAAGTCAATGGCTCAGCTCCTATTCACTTTAATGGATGAAAATTTCCTTTGTAGTTGTGATTCAAAAAGTCCCATTTAGTCCATGAGATATAGCATTCTGGACATGGGTGGGGAGGAATATTTTTTCTTAGTGTAGCTTTCTTCCCCTTCTTTATTGGCTTCACCCACATGCACACATATGCATCAACAGGAAGTAGCAATCTCATGGCAGCTGCTCTCTCCATGGGGAAACAAACACAGTAAGGAAGTGTGTTGTGTGGTGCCCTTCTGTGCATGGGGTAACCCCCTATCTAGAAAATAAATTTGGTGTAGGCTTGTTCCAGAACTCACCAACATCAATGGAAAGACTTTCCTTGATTTCAGAGAGTGGTGAGGCAGGACTAGACTCCATTATTAACAAAGTTTATGTAGCGCAAGCAATGGACTTGGCACTGAACAATCATTAATTAGAGACCGGTCTGTGTCCTGAGGGGCTTACAATCTAGGAGACACAAAGGAGAGGGGAACAGAGAGAGAGACCACTAAGAATGCATTCACAAAGCTGAGAAGTTGCAGATGTACATGCTTGGCTTAGTCAACAGGGGAGAAGGGAACCCTGAATGAAAGGACAGTTGAGGAGGCATCAGTGGGGATAAGGAGCTAAAGGAAACCTAGAGGTAGGCTTTCAGAAGGGATTTGAAGGTTGGATGGGAGGGAGCAGAATTGCCTCTGTCCTAAAGATATATTGAGTATTAATTGATACTAAGGGTGCAAGTACTCTGCCATTCAAGTCTATAAGAAATGAGCCATCAAGTTCAACGGATCGTGCATTGCACCTTAAGACAAGTTAACAGTGAATTATTATCCAGCATTTGTGTTATTGCCATTAGTATTCCATACTTGTAGGAAGTCTCTTTTCTGTAGTTTAGCACCAAAAGGTCAGAGTCTTTAACTTTAGGAAGGCCTCAAACAGAAGAACTGCCCCAGAAGAACCACACGGGGGGCTTGGGGGGGGGGGAGGTATAGCTACTGTTTTTAGGGAGGACTGGCCAGTTAGGAGATATCCAGTCCAGGAGATTTCAGGTGTTGAGGCCCTCCATATGGTGTTTGAGTTGGCTGGGGGCAAGCTTGGGGTGTTGCTGGTATACCGGGCCCCTTCCTGTCTGGCGGCATCCCTTGCCGCTCTAGCAGAGCTGGCCTCGGAGGTGGAGCTGAGCTCCTTCAGGAACTTGGTCCTGGGGAACTTCAACGCCCATGCTGATGCTGGCCTTGTAGGAGCGGAGCATGAGTTCATGGCCACCATGGCAACCATGGACTTGTCCCAGGTGGTCAACTGCCCGACCCATGTGGGGGGGCACACCCTCAACCTGATCTTCTGCTCTGGCCTTGAGGCAGGTGATCCGTTAGTGGGGGATGTGAGGGTTACGCCCTTGTCATGGACGGACCATTATCTCCTACAGACCAGCCTCTCAGCTCACCCCCTCCAGAAGGGGAATGGACCAGTTAGGTTGGTCTGCCCTCGGAGGCTGATGGAACCGCAGCTGTTCCAGGAGGCTCTGAGGGAGATAACCCGAGACCCTAACGGCCACTCAGTCGATGAGCTGATCCAGCATTGGAATCATTGACAGGGTGGCTCCGAGACATCTACTTCCTCCGTCTCATCACCACAGGCCCCCCTGGTTTACCGAGGGACTGCGGTGTATGAAGCGGGTAGGCAGGAGACTAGAGTGACGCTGATGTCGGACTCGCTCTGAATCTGACCGACTTCTCCATAGGACCCATTTGCAGTCCTATATTGAGGTTGTGAGGACAGCAAAGAAGGAATTCTTTGCTGCCCTCATAGCATCTGCAAAGTCGCATCCAGCAGAGCTGTTCCGGGTGGTGCAGGGGCTGGTCAGTCCAGTCTCCCTCCGTCTGGACGGGGACTTGTCCCAGGCCCACTGTGAGGAGTTTGCTACCTACTTTGCAGACAAGATTGCTCAGTTCCAGGGTAACTTCGACACCAGGTTGGAAGCAGGAAGTGAGGAGCATAAGGTTATGGAGGCACCGTCTGGTCGATCTTTCTGGGAGAAGTTTCAGAAAGTGATGCCAGCTGATGCAATGGATGTCCTGGGATCTGTTAGGGCCACTAGTTGTGAATTAGATCCATGCCCATCCTGGTTGGTGCAAGCCTCCAGGGAGATATTGGGGTCGGTGCTGGCGAGGGTGGTTAATGCGTCCCTTCAGCAGGGGAGGTTATCAGACAGCCTCAAGGAGCCTGTGGTGCACCCCCTGCTGAAGAAGCCATCTTTGAGTGTCGACGCACTCGCCAGCTACCACCCTGTCTCTAATCTTCCCTTTTTAAGGAAGGTTATTGAACAGGCAGTGGCTCGGCAGCTCCAGGTGCATCTGGACCTTGACCCTTTTCAATCTGGGTTCCGCCCCAGCTATGGCACTGAGATGGCCTTGGTGGATGATCTCTGCCGGGAGATGGATGCGGGATGTTCGACCTTTTTGATTCTGCTAGATCTCTCGGCCACTTTTGATACCGTGGACCATGGGCTGCTGTTGAGACGGCTGCAAGACCTGGGGGGTCTGGGCGGGATGGTCCTTGGATGCTTCTGCTCATTCCTCTTGGGTAGAAGCCAGCAGGTGGTGCTGGGGGCTAAAACATCTAGCCTCCAGGCCTTGACCTGCGGCATTATGCAGGGTTCTATTCTGTCTCCACTATTTATTTAATGTGTACATGCAGCCCCTGGGGGAGATCGTGAGAGGGTTCGGGGTGCGATGTCACCAATATGCTGATGATACTCAGCTGTACCTCTCGTTTTCATCTGACCCAGGTCCTGCTGTCTCATTACTTTCCCAATGTTTGGAGGCCGTGGCGGATTGGATGCGGCAGAGCAGACTGAAGCTCAATCCCGATAAGACGGAGGTGATGGTGGTGGGGAGGGTGGGGGAGGTGCTGGCCCCTCTGATAGGGGGGTTCACCCGCCTGTTGCTCTTCAGGTTTGGAGTCTGGGGGTGGTTTTGGATTTGAGCCTTCGTCTGGATCGGCAGGTGGAGGCGGTGGCTAAAGCCGCCTTTCGCCAGCTGTATCTGGTACGGAGGTTTGGCCATGCATCTCTGGGCCCAATCTGGCCACTCTCATCCATGCCTTCATCACCTCAAAGCTAGACTACTGCAACGTGCTTTACGTGGGGCTTCCCTTGTTTCTGGTTCGGAGGCTGAAGCTAATGCAGAATGCGTGGCCCGTCTCCTTACAGGGATCGGGCGGCAGGAGCACATAACACCGGTGCTCCATGCTCTGCACTGGCTGCCTATAGTATACCGAGCCCGATTCAAGGTGTTAGTGTTGATCTATAAAGCCCTAAACGGTCTGGCCCCTCATATCTCGGGGACCGCCTCACCCTCTGTGCCTCAGAGCGATCCCTTTAGTCTACCGGGGGCACCTTTTTGGAGGTCCCCCATGTAAAACGGGGGGCCACAATGAAGAGGGCGTTCTCTGTGGCCAGGCCGCGTTTGTGGAATTCCCTCCCGGAGGAGACTTGCCTGGCCCCAGGCCTGTTGGCCTTCCGACGTGTTTGCAAGACTTGGCTGTTCACCCAGGCCTTCGGGGAGGAGGGTGGGCTGGTTTTAGTGATGTTTTATAAATTGTTGTGGGTCTGGTGTTCTTATTGTTGTTGATTTTATTATTATTGTGTTTTTATGATGTTGTAAGTCGCCCCGAGATGCCGTAGGCATGAGGGAGCAGCTAAAAAATGTAATGAAATAAATGAAATAAATAAAATAATTAATTTAGCATGCGTGTATGTGCGTTCATCAGCATCACTGTTCTATTTCCTTTGCCCTGTTTTCAAATGCAACTTTGTCAAATGCAAATGGCTTTACTACTCCAATGGAAAAAAAGAAAGCATGAGACATTTTAAAAGATTCAGTAATAGGTTTTTTTTCCTCTTGCAGTACGAGCTCAACATTTTATTCATCTATTCACAAAATTGATCATACCTCTGCTGTATTCATGGAGGATAATAAAGCTCAGAAAAGGCATAGGGCAGTCTTTACCATGGCAACCAAAGTTGCTATGGGATTTACCTTCTCCACAACTGCATGTTCCAAAGTTCTGATTGTTCATTCTCTTTCTTTCTATAGGATAGTACTAATTAAACTAGTCTAGCTTTTGCATCAAAAAAGTCCTACTGCTGACTGAAACTAAATAACATTCCCATAGGCTATATGCAAGTTAGAATTTCAGACCAAATACTGGCATCCAATAATACTTTCTCTTTCCAGCACAGGTTGGATGGTGGCATCCAAGCACATTTCATCTATTTAGGTGAGGCCCATATGAATGCAGTAGTAGTAGTAAATTTATTGTACCAATCATCAGCTCACGACAAACACAATAAAAGCATATATACAATATATTCCAAATAAATAAATGAGTAAATAAAATGAACTATATTACCCCAAACCTTATTCAGTATCATTAAACCGAGGACCTATAAAACCACTACTACTAATTAAATATATTTTTTTTAAATCGTTTAAAAAGTGCCAAATTAAACTCTGGCACCATTTGACTATTAACCGAACTCAATGTCCTTGACCAAACTCCAGTCGGAGACACCACTACAAAGAGTAGCATGCAGAAACACAGCTTCTTAGGTTTAGCTTCTTAGGGTTTAGCTTCTTAAACATTGTTCTGACTGTAAAATCCTAAACCTCTGAGCTCAGATTTTGGCAGCCAGCACCGTAAATGAGGCCACTGCATTTGTTACTAACTCACTGGTATCTTTCAATAAAATGATCATCAATTGCCTGGCCGGTCTATCTACAGCTAAATTCAGAATTGTAAACAGATGCTGACAAGGTTGGTCATACAAGGAGCAATATAAGAAATAATGCATTACATCCTCTACTGCTTTCTCTACACAAATACACACCTTATCAACATAAGAGATCCCCTGATACTGGCCTTGAATCACCATGGTCTCAACTGTTGGGAGTCTCAAGCTGAAAGAGATGTCAAATATCAAATATCGAGGGGGACCAGGATAGATAGGAAACCAAAAATGTTTTTATAACGGGGCAACCCTAGAACCAGAAGCATAAGCAATCTGTAGAGCTAACAATCTGTAGTTCTATATCCATAATACATTGGTTCACCAGATGTTTGGCTGCCTCAGCGGGTCTGGAAGCCAAAGCATCCAAGGAGAAGCCCAGTAATCTAACGTTGTCCTCCAGATGTCCCAACCAAGCACTTGGGATAAATGCGCCCATCACCACTATAAAGTATCTATTGTTCTTGGTACAAGTGAATGTCTTTAAGCATTCTCCCCCCTCTCCATGTTTCCTATGGGCTGCTGTCATCCTGATTCATTAGTCAATTCTCCTTCTTTTTCCGATGACAAAAACTACTCTCGTATTCAAATTGCAGCCGAGACCCTTGACTACCAAAATGCCTCACCGTTCTGTACACTCAAGCTAGGCAATCAGCCTCACTTTGGAAATGGATAGGATTAAATCTAACCAAAGAACGCGTTGTATATGCTTGCCCATCAACCTAATTCTTTGTGCAATTTAGCATGAAAGTGTGTGCATACATGAAGAAAAAGAGGGGTTATAATGGTGCTTATGAAAGCAGATAAAAGCACTGGCTGAAGGCGAGTCAACTGTGAGGAATTGTCGTGGTAGAACGAACCACTCTCTTTAGTCTTACCCTACGCATCTCTCTCTTCCTCAACTCACAGTAAGCTGGCTCTTCCAGTCATCTCCTGGCCAGAGACAACCACTCCTAGAGCTGGAGACTGAGAATAAGTATCAAAGGTCACCCATCATCTGGACTGTATTCTGTAATTGGTTTTGTGATTTGGCCAAATGTCCTTTTATAATTAGACAGCCAAGCACATGTACTTTTACCAAATCTACATTATACCCCAGTTCCCCCTATTTGAAGGACCGTATGGAGCTATAATCAGGTTAACAGTCACTTTATTCCCAGGAAAGGTCACATAATCTGTATTAGTTGCCATGCTGATGACATTACATCTACCTGTTTGAACTAACAGACTGTGACAGTGTTTCCCAAACCTTTTGTCTGTGTAACCCTTTTTTCAGACTTAACTAGAATAATCATAGAGCTGATAACCAAGAGTTAATCGTAGTTCAACCTCCTGCCCTAAAGCAAGATCCATAGTGATCTTGCCTCTAGGATTCCTATTGACTTCAATGGATGGACTCCATCCTTGGTGGTGGTTGGGGGTTGTTTTTTTTAACTCCAGAGAGAATGGAGATTGTGGTAAGTACAGACTCACCTGGGGGTAAGTTCTTGCTGGATTAGGCTCCATAAAGTCACTTTCACTCAGAAAGTAACAACATCACTTTGTTCTTCGCATATACAGTCTTCTCTCTCTCTCTCTCCCCATGAGCAGTCTTGTATACAAACAGGTTACCTTGTGTCCTGGCATGCATCTTCCTCAGGCCAGAAGCCCCTTGTTCAGTCTCCACCATTCTCTGGGTTTTCTGAGCCAGGCACACTCCTTCTGTAGCCCAGCCAAACCCTTTGCCTGCTTCACTGAGACAGAGGCCTTGTAGCTCTCTCTGAGGTGTCCTCTGATTCTCCTCCCTGTGCTGTCTCTGCCACTCTTTTGTTTTCACCTGTCTGCAATTAATTACCCTGGAGATCTTCTTTTCAGCCTCAAGATGCACCTTCTTAAAGGCCCAGTGGCCCACAGGGACTTTGCCATGTCACAGAGATCACTAGAGAGACCGTGGGCCAGATTAGTGGCTGCATTCCAGTCAGTGACAAATCCAGGGATGTTAGGACCCAATGTGAAATGGTGGTGTGGGCCCCCTCCTATCATAGGAATGTTTAACATTCATACACTGACTCACCCATCAGCAGGACCGGCCTTAACAACTACCCAACCTGGGGAAACTGCCCCAGGCTCTTTTCTCTACTTCCAGGGACCTTACAGTGACCCCCTTTTCATCAGGGCAGGGTGCGGGACCCCCGCCCTCTCAGTGGAGCCCCAAACATGGCTATCTCCAGGGCCCCACAGAAAGTGCCCCCTGAAGGACCAGTGCCTCTGAGTGGAGGTAGGATTCCCACTTGTAAAGGCCACCAGCAATGGGGCTTCCGCAAGCACCCGTGGCAAATTATTCCACTGCCTAAGTGTCCGAATAGTTAAAAATGTATTAGACAAACCCCAAGACCCCACACAAGAACAAACATGTACAAAGTATCCCAAATATCAGTCAGATCACTCCCTCATCCCCCCAAGCCCTCCACCCCCACCCCACCCCCCAAAAAAACCTTCCCTCACCCCTGGAATATTTTTTAACTGTATGAATAGGTTAGATCACAGGATTCCTCAGCAAATACCCCACAAATAAGAGGGCGCAAATCAAGGTTCAACAATCATGCTATTTCCTTCCTTCATGCATGGAACAGGTTACTTCCCACTTTCAGCCCACATGGAAAAAAGAAATAGCTTCCAGTCCTGCTGTGGATAGCAAAGGAGAACATAAGAACATAAGTAGTGCTATATTGGGTCAGTCCAATGGTCCATTGAGTCCAGCATCCTCTCTCCGACTGGCCAATCTTGGTCGCTTGGGAGACGTGCCCAATCAGGTCATGGGGCAATCCATTCCCTGTTGTCCACTCCCAACTCCCAACAGTGAGAAGTTATGTCCCCTAAACCTACTTTGCTAATAACTGTTAATGGGCCTACTCTCCAAAAACTTATCCAATCCTTTTTCAAACCCAGCTATACTACTGACCTTGACCATATCATCTGGTAATGAATTCCACAAGTTGATTGTGCATTAAGTTAAAAAAAATACTCTTTTTTAAAAATATCTACCACCAGTTAGTTTCATGGAGTATCCCCCTAGTGTTTATAGGCAATAGTTAACACCTGAGGGAAATTGTAAATGCGGGAGAAGCCATGTGTGTGAATGTACCCTAATGCTCTAAGAGGGTTGTTTATACCATATCTTAGAATGAAACTTGGCAGGCGAAAACTCTGCACATAAGGACATTCCAGGGATTCATACACTCTGTAGACCAGTTTGGTGTACTGTATATTACACCACAAGGTACCTACCTACCTTACCTGCTAACATTTACCTACTACTACTTACCACCATATGCCCTTACCTTTTGATGGGTGTTTGTAAAATTCTTTGAGATCCTCTAAGAGGATACAAAGAGTTGTTTATTTAAATATTTTGGGTAAAATGATGGCCTCATTGACATCTATGGAAACTTGGCCATTGGATTCTGTACATTTTCCCTCCAAATTCACTCTCTCTCTCTCTCTCTCTCTCTCTCTCTCTCTCTCTGAAAGGGGTTTTTGTTCATATCTTTTTGTCATCTTGAATCTTTTTTAGCTCCTCATGAGAGTGGGGGGTGGGAATTAGAGATCGTTATGTTTAAATATATATTCTGTATTTTTCACCCTTCATTCTTAATCATCATCTATCCCTCTCATGAAAGAAAAACGTTATAATATATATTTAGACAGACTATTTTACAGGGGTTTCCACAAAGCTTCACTCTGTAAATGAACATTTACGTCATGTTGCCTGAGAAAATAATAAAAATCAATGACCATACTATCAGAAAATCTCAGGGCAAAAATTAGTAAACCTCCCATCCAGAGTTTAATTACAGTAGTGTGTGTTCAGGTTAGAGACATAATCTATCGCAGAAGCTACCCCCAGCTCGTAATGATTTTAGCAGCTCACAAGTTGTCCAAGCTCAAGCTTAGATTTAGATATATTTAGGCATCAGCTTTCGCTATAGCATCCAAGAGTAAAATACATTTATACACAATGGTCACATAAACAAAATGTTCAAAATATCAAATACAAGCTAAAAACCTAATACCATCATAATCTAATTTGGATTCTAAGCCCCACCCTTACAAAACAGGTGGGGTTTCCCTTACACACAAGTTGTCCTAAAAAGCTTTTCAATAAAATGTTTTTACATTCACACAATTAAATCTTTGAGCAAAAGTCAGCCAATTTGCTTTCTTTTCTTCAGTCCAGGCACTGGGTTCCTCCTTCTCACTTGCTCAGACAGGCAAGAAAATGGCAATCACTGCCCAGGATTTTCCTGCTCTCTACGGGCTCCATCCATCTTAACTTTTTCTATTGTGAAAGATAAGTATTATCTCAGTCTCTCTTTCTAACTGTGGGATTTTAGACAAGCGCCTCCCCACCCATTCCCTTCCAATTATCCACTCGTCATGCATGTTGCAGGGCTGCATAGGACACCAATGTGGCCCTGCAAGATGCATGATGGGTGGGGAATGGGTGGGGAGACACTTGTCTAAAAACACCCAGGAGAGTTTCCTGTCAAAGCCCATTAGGACAGGGATATTCGCCATCTTAAGTTAGCCATAGAAAACTAGTCTGAAAATTGGAACATAAAACATGGATGGATGGAATTATTTAGGAATGATCATTAGACCTTGGGTGTCTTTAGACATAACATCAACAGGTGTCCGAATGTGTGTTTTGACGTTTGGCCCCGTGTTCACAATGTGGCGCTGCTTAGACATACAGCCTATCTTGGGGCAAATCAGTGTTTTGTTCACCACCCGATCTCAACATGCAAGCGCTGCCGCCTCGTTCCCTGTGTTGTACTTGGTAACATGCCATGCAATATCATTAGACACAACGTTGGCCACGTGTTCAGTCAAAACATGCAAATTGTCCTTGTGATGCAATGGTGTTCACATCGCGTGTTCAACGGGTGGCCAAATTGGTGTTGGGACTGTTATAGTACTTACACACAACAGCTAAACACATGCTATGGGGTTTTGATACCAGATCTTTGTTATGTCTAAAGATGCCCCTTGTTTTCCATTTTTTTTAAAAATGAGGCTGAAGCCAACTTCATGGAGAGAGGCCCAGAATGCTTACTGTATAATGCAGCTTCTGTGAATTAAACACCCACCCTAACCACTCAGTTAATCACACTTATTACTCTTCTTTTGCCCCAGAAAAGGTAACAAGCTTTAGGAGATGACTGCAGGATTCTTTGCTACCTCTCATGGTTTTGACCCTGACACTCCCATTTTGGGAGTGCTTCAAACCTACTGAGTACATACTGTAATTACATCCAAGCAATGATTTACAAAAGTCAGGTTCTCAGAGTGCTTGAGTGTCAGCTTTAATTTGGATCAGATAACAAAGCTTCCATTTGCAGGAGGAAGCTCTTGGAAACGAAGACCATTTTTAAACGGGACACG
Organism: Sphenodon punctatus; assembly: GCA_003113815.1. NCBI lineage: Eukaryota > Metazoa > Chordata > Lepidosauria > Sphenodontia > Sphenodontidae > Sphenodon > Sphenodon punctatus. The sequence goes on from QEPC01000858.1 coordinate 350,471, forward strand.
CCCACTCAGCTCCATTCACCTGAGTGCCCGTCTGAAGGCGGGGTGGGTGGGCGTGCACCCCTGTGGCCCACGCACCGCTCACTCATGCTCCCACACGGAGCAACGGGGGGAAATCCAGGATGCTTGGTGTGGGTGCAGGAGTGGGCAATACGTGGGTAGCAGCTTACACCCAGTGCACACCCATCCTTGTCCGTGTAAATCCCCCCCTCACCAGAGGTGCATGTACAATCCACGCAGCCCCACCTACCTCCAGTCATGCCCGTTTTAAAACGGCATAAGGATGCAATCTTCCACCTATTGAAGGCAATGGCTCAGCTGTTCTTGGTCTGTAACGGTGGAGGAGTGCACCCTAATTGATGAGGACATTGGAGGGAGGAAAAGAGTCTGGAGGGTCACCTAGAAGAAACGTTCTGAGAGGAAAGATGGAGAATGGTACCTTTTTGAGCCACTCACTCACCAGAGATAACTGCTCTCAGATCCCCTGCTCCTAGGACTCTGCGACTAAGGGGTTGCATCCATCATGCCAATTTGACATCTGGAGTCTAGCAAAGGAGAGCAGGAATGTCATGTGGCAGCCTTACAAAGCTTGTCCACCCACACTTAACTATGAGCCCCAGAGGTGGTCACAGCTCAAGTGGGGTGGGCTGTAGGTCTCATTGGACTGGTACCTTCTGTGGCATTTTAGGCCTCTCACATACTGGACCTGATCATTTTGTCCATAACATATCTGATTCCCTTGAGCCTTTTCCACAGAAATGTTAATCAGATTATATTGGCAGGACTATGAAATCACAGATTTCATAAAACCTTAAAATTCCCAAGGTAATAGGAAAGAAGATGCTATTATGGTAAGCAGGAAAGCACATAACGTCCCTTAACACAGCACAGTGAAAGCAATGCAATCCCAGGGATTAAGGGATTTTTGTCATAGCGATGGCAATTTCAGTGCCAGCTAAGAACCTGATTATGCCATTATTCTGTTCAGCTTGCTTCTGATTTTAGCATAATTTAAATGAGAACACAGCAGAATTTCTCTATCACATTTAATGTATGCAGAGCTGGTCATTCATACTCAGTAACTCTAATAATGTAGAGGGGCTAGAAGCCTAGGAAAAGGTGGGTAGGAAATTATTTTTTTAAGGAAGGCAGGGCAAATATGAAGGACCTTTAATTTATTTAAAATTATATTATTGAGTTTTAGGACAGGAAAACATGGCTCATTTTTAGGCAGTCAGGTTACTTCACACTGATGCTGGCAGGACACTGCTTCACCATTAAAGTCAATGGGAGTTTTGCAATTGATCCCAACAGGTAGAGCATTGCTGTCTACTGACGTCATTGGCCAGACTCCCATTGACTTTAATGGTGGAGGATTGCATCCTAAATCTTACTCAGACCTGCCAGTTCACATAGTCCTACTTAACACTGGACAACCGTGCAACCAGTACAAATATTTGCATGAGACAGGAGTAGAGTGTATGGGCCTGACTCTGATACTATTTACATTTGTTTTGTGCTGATATAACTCCAGTGACGTCAGTTAGGTTACTCCTGATGAACACCTGTAAATTTTAAAAAGACTTCGTTACGTGTGTTACTAATACAGTCAAACTTCATTATAACAGACTGTGCGAAACAACCCCCTGTTTATAACAATCCCACATCAAGACCCATTTCTACCAATTGCCTATTGGCAACCCTATTAGAGTGGAGATCCTGCTACAATGAACTTTTTATTTGGTCCCCTGGGGCATAGCTATCATAGGTGCAGCTGCAAAGGGCCCATGGCCTGGGGGCCCACACGCATGTAGAATGCCTGTTCACACTGGAGTGGGGTGCCCACGCAGGGGGCCCATTCCATTTTCTGCACCAGGGCCCATTCCCACCTAGCTACCCCCCTGGTTGATCCCGTGGAGGTTCGTTATACTGAAACTATACAGTGCTTTTCAACCATTAAGATTTAAAGGGCATGAAACTATTGATGTACTGTCTCCTATTAATTTGCTGCTCTCTCTTTTTTACTCTAGACATTTTATTTATTTATTTACATTTTATCCTACCCTTCCCTTAAGGCTGAGGGTGGGGTTAAAAAACACAAAAATACATCCACAAATTCTCAAATAAAATCAATATAAAATCCCCCAATCCCATAATATATTAAAATACAACAAGAAAAACAGTAAAGCCAATGCCCCCCACAGCTCCCAATCCATTACCCCAGGGCTTAATTTGGAGGGGGAGGGAAGGAGGGACTGAATCAAATTCAAGGGTTGGGGGCTGAACCCCAGGAAATCAATACCAATGTATTGATCTATAAAGCCCTTCATGGTCTGGGCCCCTCGTACCTCAGGGACCACCTCGCCCTCCATGTCCCAGAGCAGTTCCTTTGGTCTGCTGGGGGTGCCTTCCAGGAGGTCCCCCGTGTTAAGCGGGGGGCCACAATGGAGAGGGCATTCTCAGTAGCCAGGCCACAACTTTGGAACTCCCTCCCGGAGGACACTCACCTGGCCCCAAGCCTTTTGACATTCCGGTAGACTTGTAAAACCTGGCCCAGGCCTTGGGGGAGGGGGGGGGAGGGTTTTATCTCTCCCCTTACCTCTATATTTTTATCTGTTTATCCCGACTCTGTTTTGGTTTTAAATTGTTGGATTTTAAATATTTATTATTTTGAATGTTGTTTTTATTGAATTGTACGCCGCCCAGGGATGCCATTGGCATGGGGGGTGGCTAATAAATGTATTAAATAAATACATTAAATAAATAAAAAAATAGTCCCAGTAGGAGTGTGTACCTTGAAGTATTAAAGACCAGGAAAAGACCAATATTGGCCATTTCAGGGTTGGAAACAAAAGCCGGGGGGAGGGGGGTGATGGTTTATTTGGCTTTCATTAGCGACTTTCCTGTCCCACCCCCTCTGCTGGTCTCCATAGAGATTAAATGACAAGAACTCCTGTTTTGTATCCAGCTGTAGAGAGGCAGGGTGGTCAAGTGGTTTGGTTACTACCCAAAGACTAAGGTCCAATTCCATGCTCTGACAAATTCTGGCGTGGCGAGCATGGATTTTACGTCAGGTTTGAGCCCTGGAATTCATTTATTTCAAATTAAGTACTGCTTACCTCTGCTTGCCAAATGAATATAGGTGAACGGGGCAGTGAGCACTTCAATGTCTACTTGTGGGTAATACCCACATTTTCGGACATCCCATTAGGTACCCAACAGGTTGCCTGGACCCCCATCAGGTGCCCAGATGCCCCCTCCTCCCAAAAAATGTCTCCCCCAGAAGTGGACTTCCTGGAATTTTCTGAGACTTTACAGGACACCACAGCGTACCCCTGATATGGGGACTGTGGTGAGCCGCACCCATCGATTTTCCAGCTGGAAGGTGGGGCTTAGCACAGCAGAAGAGGTTTCCTCACTCACTCTCTCCCCTCCCTCCACTCAGAAAAGTGGAACAGAAAGAACCTGGCTGAGAGGAGCAGTGGCTGGGCGGAGCAGCCAGGTGGGACAGCCGGGTGGGTGAGTCAGCTCGGGGAGGACATGGGTGTGGGTATCCCGTCGGGTCACATTTGAATGCAGCTGGGTCAAGTCAGGCCCCCCAGATTCAACTGGGTGCCAATTTTTGCGAGTGCCTGGTTGCACCTCTAATATAGGCTAGTCAGTTTTAAATCTGAGCTTCAGTTTCCAGTTCTCAAACAGCAGAAAACCAGCTGTACTTGAGTAGAGTATTGCTTTGACCCACTATTTTGTGTGCCTAGGCTGCACAGCAGGGTTTCCCATTAAGTTCCCACACTCCACCAGACACATCCATCAAAAGGTTTGGAAAGCGGTCCAGATCTGCAGATAAAGCAAGCAAGCAAACTATATCCAGTATGGGGACTAAAAAAGTGTATTTGTGCCAGAGTTGGGCTTGGAGCTGGAGGGTTTCTGGCACTTGGTGCCATACTCATACAATGAGTCTTTCCATTTATGTGTAATTAAATGGCATCCTGTTATGAGCCATGTGCTGTTAGAGGCTCTGCATGAAATGAGAGCCTTTATTGCGTGCGCCGCATCCAAAGGGTAACTATAATAGGGACAGACAGTGCAGCTGTGCTGGGGCCCTTGAGTTTCTGGAGTTCATATGCCTCAATACAGCTGCATCATCTGCCACTGCCCCCTCTCCCCTTGAGCGGACACAAGGCCTATCTGAGTTGGATGGGGGTCCTGGCAGCCTGTAAGAGTGCTGAGTGGGTGGGGCCTAGTGAAGCAGCCCCACTTTCCCGCCCCAGCATGCTTATCCCACCCCACCCCCACACTTCCAGTTAGCCTCACAATCCTGGCAACTCCAACCCCCTGCAGCCACCCTCCTGATCCCTTCCCTGGACCCCAACAATCCCAAACCCAACAGACTCTACTCCTTGTCCCAGACCTAGGATGCGCACCCCCTCAAGCCTGGCATCACCAGTGTGCATTACCATCCTCTGTGCACCCTCTCTCCCTGGCAACTGCAACTCCAGTAGCTCTGGCGAATCCCACTCCCCTGGCAATGCTGCAAACCCCCCTTTCTCTTACCACCCCCACCCCAGTGACACAAGCTTCCCTGCCCTGGCAGCTCCAACCCAGTGATCCCAGCTTGCCCCTCCAGCCAAGCAGTTCCTCCCTGTTCCTCCTGGCCCTAATGACCCTCACTCCTCCCTGCCCTGACTCTACCCTTCTCAGTCTTATGCCCCGGAGGAGGGGGGCCATTCTTTCTTCTGGACCCATCCCAACCTAACTATATTTTCCTGGTCCTATCAACCTCTTTAGGATTTGGTTCTTCAACAAGATGAACACATTCAAAGCACACTAGCTTCATTGAGAAATGAGGGCAAAGGGATGGTGACCACAGGACCAAGGGAAGGCTTTCCAGAGATTGTTTCATGAGGGTATTTGTTTGCCAGACTGACTCTCTGCATAAGAACCCTATACCCTAGCTAATTACGGCTACTGTGTGTGGAATCTCTCATTGCAGGTAAGAAGGATGAGTGCTTATGCTGATATCTGTGCATCCAAGCAAGCACAGAGTACCCCAGAGGGAGCTTACCAGCGCTATGGAGTTCGCTCTTACCTGCATCAGTTTTATGAGGACTGCACAGCTTCAATTTGGGAGTATGAGGATGATTTTCAGATCCAGAGATCGCCTAGCAGGTGGAGCTCTGCATTCTGGAAGGTACAGCAAGTCGCTCATTAGCTAACATGCATTATTCATTTGAGAAAGAAAATACAAAATGTTAGTCCAGAATATATCAGTAGCATAGGACAGGCTTTTCAAAGGTGACTGGGAATCCTGGGTGTCCAACTAGAAAGAGATGACAGTCTCCTAGATTTCAGAAAATCAGCCCATACCCGCATCGTTGCATCAAATTGGAGCCCTTCAAAAAGTAGTGGCTTGAACACGACTCTTACAACCTAAAGACTTTGACTGCAGTTTTGATGCTGACATTCCCATAGGCCAAAATGGGAGTGTCAAGGTCAAAACTAGAAGAGGTGGCAACTCGAGTTGTGATCCACAGATCACTTACTCCAGAAGAGTCCCATTGAAGCCCATCGGGTTTGTAAGTGGTTTACGGATTGGGGCCTTTCTTGCTACGCTGTATTCATGCGTCCGTCTCATGACTATTAATGTTAATAATGGGCATCTGACTATATTATTAAATGATTATTGACACAAAGGGTTTGATTGACTAAAACATTATGTTGATTTCCCCTGAATTTCTTCGTTGTAATACTGAAAATTTAGGAGTATAAATATTTACATTTTACTATTATCCCTTTAAGTTTGAAAGAGGGAGTACTGTGATAGACAGAAAACAGGAAAGGGCTACATATGCAACTCCTCCACCATGCTTCACCACCACTGACTCAAGAAACTCGGGAGCCTGAGTATAGACTACAGCTGAAACTTGCTCTCATGGTTGTCATTTCTCAGCGAGAACCATGGTTCCCGGTTCATTCTGGCAACTGAGAACGAGCCGAGAAGAACCAGCGTCTCGGCTATATTCTTGCCAAGAAACGGAATGGAAAGTGGCTGCTGCGGCTGTTCTGCACATGTGCAGCCCTTTTCCAAAATGGCACCAGCAGCATCTCTGCCATTTTGGAAACGTGCAGCGCCCAAGCTATTTTTTCACATGCACAGTTCTTTTCTTGGTTTTTTCCCATTGCATTTCTCAGCAAGAATATCGCAGAGACACTGTTTCTTCTCACCCCAGTGGCCATTTTGCACACGCACAAGGAGTTTTTTGTGGGTTTTTTTAACAAGATCTCTCACAAGATTTCATACTGGGGCCGAGATCTCAGCAAGATCTCGGTTCCCGGCATGAAATCTCACGAGATAAATCTTGAGAAAACAAAAAGGGCTTTTTGTTCAGCACTAGTGCACACCTCTACAATTTGAGCTTCCAAAGGAGCGTTGCTACCTAGCAGCAGTAGTAGGCTTTTATCATCAGGGGGGAGGGGGAAACCTAGCACAGGACATAGCACCCCTTGGTAACCAGTGCAATAACATACCTAGGGGTGTTGCAAATTTTCCATTTTGTAAGTCTTCTAAATCAAGTCTGGATGTCTTTCTAAGAAACATATTCTCATTCAGCCAGAAATTAAGGGTTTGATTCAAGTATTACTGGGGAAACATTATGGTCTATGTTTGAGATCAGACTGGATCATAATGGCCCTAATTGGACTTTTAAAAAATCTGTAAAGTACATTCCCTTGTAGAATCCGCATGTTGATTTACACAAGTGCTAATTATGGAAATAATTAACACAGCGTAACTTATCCATTTACTCTAGTTCTATATGAGCCAATTCCTAAGAGACTTAGTTGGAGACAAAATAGTTTGGATGGTATCTTTCATCGCACCAATTTCTGCTGGTGAGGGGATGCAGGCTTTTGGGCCACACAGGACTCTTCCTCAGGCATGTAAAAAGTTGCAACTAAAGCAAAGCAGGACAGGACAGAATATTTATGACTGATAGATAGCAATCACTTGTGAGGGAGCCGTTAGGAAAGAGATAACAATCACTTCTATTTAAATAAAGGGCGCTTTTAGACATGCCTCTATCTTTTTGGATTTCGCAGTCCGCTTTCAGCAGCCTCGCGGGGGTGTTTAGGCATGCCTCCCCGCACCAGAAGCCACTCGGCCACCATTGGAAACAGTGGTGCTGGACAGCTCGTGCATTCTTTTAAAAACCAGATTTGTCAAACTCCGAGGTTTTAAAATTGACAAATCCAGTTTTAAAAAGACTGCACGAGCCGCCCGGCACCGCTTTTTCCAATGGCGGACAGGCAACTTCCGGTGTGGGGAGGCATGTATAAATTCCACCCCCGCGAGGTTGCTGAAAGCAGATTGTGAAGTCCATGAAGATAGAGGCATGTCTAAAACAGACAAAGATTTGGGCTTCATAAGCAACTACAGAAATGTGTCAGTAACAGACAGCCTGCTGTTTATACCTATACCTACTATATCACATTCACTGTATTTAAATGTTTTGAAATGCTAATTATCTTCCTTGTGCAACCTTCTTCTTTTCCTACTGTCCCCTCCCAAATTATTATTATTATTATTATTAACAAACATTTATATTGCACCAACAGTGTACCTGGCACTTTACAAAGTAATAAAATAGACATGGTCCCTGACCCTAGGGCTTACAATCTGAGAGACAGGAGCTGGGGGAGAGACTTAGGAAGGGGAACAGAGGGAGAGACAAGGGGTCTAACATTCATGAAGATGCGAGGTCTCAAGTGCACGTACTTGGCTTGGTTACGATGAGAATGACAGCAGGCAGGTCCATGTTGCAAGGATAAGGGTAAACCGATCGTAGGTATAGGAATAGTGGCTCAGCAGGATAAAGAGTCAGACAGAGCAGAGCGAAAGAGGTGAGTTTTAAGGAGAGATTTGAAGGTATGAAGGGAGGGGGCAAGGCGGATGTGGACAGGGAGGGAGTTCCAGGCATGGGGGGCAGCAAGTGAGAAGGGACGAAGGCGCTTAGGGGAGCAGGGAAGGCGTGGAAGGGTGAGAGAAGGGACAGAGGAGGAGCGAAGTGCACGGGCTGGAGTATGGAGGGCGATAAGTGCAGAGAGGTAGGGGGGAGCAAGGTTGTGAAGAGCTTTATAGGTGAAGACTAGGAGCTTGTGCAGGATTCGTTCAGGAAGGGGAAGCCAGTGAAGCGAAGAGAGGAGGGGCTGCACATGGTCGAAGCGACTGGCGAGGTAGATGACCCTGGCAGCAGAGTTTTGGACAGAGATGAGGGGAGAAAGGTGAGACCGGGGAAGGCCAGTGAGAAGGAGGTTACAGTAATCGAGGCGAGAGATGACCAGAGCATGAACAAGAGTTTTGGCAGACGAGACAGAGAGAAAAGGGCGAATCTTAGCAATGTTATGGAGGGAGAAGCGACAGGATTTAGCAACAGAGTCAATGTAGGGTTTAAAAGAAAGGGGTGAGTCAAAGATGAAGCCTAGGCTACGGGCTTGGGGGACAGGCAGGATGGTGACTCCATCAATAATTATTGACAGTGAGGAAGGAGAGGAAGGATGAGGGGGAAAGATAAGGAGTTCAGTTTTAGCCATGTTGAGTTTGAACATGTTTACTATTATCTATGGGTCTGACCCTAAACTCACATACACACAGTTGTGTAGGTTGCATGCATGCTGCATTCTCTTTTGAAGACTGCCACAGGGTTTAGGATCGGTCTGCCCATACCTAGCCTGAATTTATTTTATTATTTGATTTTTGTTTTCTCACCATTGTATTTAAATGTTTGAAATGCTAATTTGTTTTCTTAACAACCCCCTCCCAAATAGTTGCTGTCATACATATCTGTCCTGCATTTGCTCAGTCTACAGCTCTGACTTTTTACATTCCTAAGTAAGGGCCCCATGAAGTCTGAAAGCTTGCATCCTCTCACCAATCAAAGTTGGTCCACAAAGAGATACCTTCTTCTGAACTGTTTTGTCTTCATTTCTAAGGGTAGTGAGGATCCATTTCTGCAAACAATTTCTAAATGCATATGTTATTCACAAGAAAAAAACCCAGAAAGTTTGAATGATTTTTGAAACCTCTCTGTTTTCTAGGTTGGACTCATCTCTGGGACGGTGTTCATGCTGATAGGGTTAATTGTTCTTGTAGTGGGTTTTCTTGTGCCACCCAAAATCGAAGCTGTGGGGGAAGAGGATTTTGTTGTTGTGGATGCCCGTGCCATTCAATTTAATGGAGCTCTTGATATATGCAAGTTAGCAGGAGCTATATTATTTTGTATTGGAGGCACCAAAGTGGCAGTATGTCTCTTGATGTCTGCATTTGCTAAAAGCTACTCCAAAGAAGAAAAGTACCTTCAGCAAAGGTTTAAAGAGCGAATAGCAGACATAAAAGCCCACACGCACCCAGTTACAAAAGCTCCAGCTCCAGGAGAATTCAAGATACCTGTCACTTTGTCCAAAGTTCAAAATGTCCAACCTTTATCCGAAACCTGACATTTCCCTCTCTCATTTATATTGTGTTTCATTTGAAAAGATCAGCTTTGGCGAGCAAATGAGTCTGTCTTTGCAGTGCATCCCCATCCTCTGCTCGGAGGAAAGGGAGCTGATTGGAAATCTCCTCCAAACAAATCTAGAATTGCCAGGAGGATGAAGGTTAGGCGACCAGTGCTTTGAGCAAAGTGTTACCATGTTCACATGTTTGAGCTGTGTATAAAAACATGTTTACCTAAGTTCATTCAGGAGACCTTGCTACAAAACATACAATCAGAAGTTTTTTTATCTTGGTGTCTGATTCCTTGTCAATGCAGCATAATGAGCTTGACCTTGGATGGCCTAAATTATACTCTTTTTGAAATCAGTGGGAACCATTTTTCAACGTGGATTTCACATTTTCAGTGTGGTACTTTTTAAATTTCCCAGTCCTGTTTTTCATCCTCTCCTAACTCATGCAAGCAGCTCAAACCTTTTCTGTTGTCAGTGTGAAAACCATGGTGGAGTCAATGGCAGAATTCCTTTGATTTTTTTAGAGCCAGAATTTTGCCTAATATCATTCTATTAATACCTATGGACAACTGTGCTACACCCAATTGGATTTACACACCTCTCAATAGTATCTTATTATGAAAAATAGACATTAGCATTCAGTCCAAATATACTTCCGATCAGGTTCATAGCCAGAGGAGAGTTAGAGGGGCTAAGTCCTCTCCCCCCACCCTACTCCCATTTTTTTTGCCCTCACCCCTTTCCTTGGTTAAGAAACAGTTTATAAAAAGGTGTTGATACAGTGAGTCTACAGACATTTGAACAAGGCTGCCTATTATACACTGCAAAGATGGACTTTAATGCATCACCAGTTTACTGCTGATTTATCAGATGCCTGCATTATATGTATCCCATATAATGCTTGCATCTCCATGATCCTTTCCTCCCTCCACCCCTTCGGTGGAAGTCTGGCTATGGGCTGCTCACCTCTCCACACACACTTGCCCTTCTCAATCCTTTTTAACTACTAGTTTTTATTAACACATAATGCAAAGCAAGATGGGGGAATAAAGGGAGTTTTATTTTTAGTAAGCAAAATAACTGCTATGTTTCCCCAGCTGTTGTTTGGTCTCACATCCCTCATTAAGCATCTTTGTGACAATTCTTTGAAAGCTCGGTCACATGCTTGGACCCGACAGGATGGGAATTAGACTGAGGTTTAAATAAATTCGTTAATCTGCTGTGCTCTGACTGTGCTCAGACCCATTAGCTGACCTTTTAAAAAAAAAGAAAAAAAAGAAGAGAGAACTCTATCTGAAGACATTTTAAAGTGTTACTGCTATATTTTTATAGATACTAGAGAAAACTATCCCTATCCAGAATACAATTGTATGTTTGCCGACTGGCAGATTTCTCCTGTCACCAAAGGTGAAATAACCTACATTTTGTTCTCAAGAGAAACAATAATCTCTTCCTCATAATCTATGGATTTAAATTAGGCTGTATCAAGAGAGATGTGACCTTTGTATTCTTTGACAATATGTGCCACCTTATAGTTCTGTCTATTTTTGAATGGATTAAATAAAGTTATATGAACGAGTTTTGTTATCAGTGGCTATTTTCCTTTCTAAACACTAATTTGGGTTGGTAAAGTCATTAATTGATAGCTGGAATTCCTGATCCTAGAAGCAGGTGGTTCCTGCCCCCTCCCCCTCCACACACATTGGAAACTCCTGCTGGCTCCTAAAGTCTCAATGTGAGGAGTGTCACCCTTGGCTTGGGAGGGAGAGCAGGAAGCCCCCCTCCTCCCCAACCACCACCACCATGCTGATCAGAAATCCCCAATGTACACTTAAGGACAGAAGCAGGGAGAGATCTATCATTGGGCAATATGCATGGTAGAAACAAAACCGGTAAATCAACTGGAGAATGCTGACAAGGCTCAGTTGCTATCACCCACAGAAAATTAAACAGAGAGAAGAAACTTCTTGTTTGAATGTGGTCCAAGATGGGATTTGAAACCTAGGGCGAATTCACACGTGCAGCAATTATCTGGATTTTTTAAAACTGGTTCTCAATAGTTCGCTGTTAACAAGTCCTGTTGCATTCACATGCATGCCATACCGTTTTTAAGTACAGCGAAATAATGCATTCAGACCTTCTTGTAGCGTGCGCTTACCCGGCTGCTCAGTGCGGTTCAATTACAGGAAGTGGCCTGTGGGGAGCCAGAAGGTTGCTACTTTGTAAACAACATTCTTTGAGATGGCTCTAAACATTCTCACAACACAACCTTCCAGCCAACATGGATTTTTTTTCCTTGTATGTTTAGAAAGGGTTGGAAGGAATGGTCATTCTGAAGGGTAGAGTGCTTTTTATACTAGAGAAGCTGAGACCATCATGTGGTCTATTATTTGAATAGGGTGAACATGCACAACCCAGTTATGAGAATGTTCAGAACCAACTCAAAGAACGTTGCTTGCAAGGTAGCAACCTTCTGCTTTATCTCGCAGTCCGATCGAATTTGTGTGTTCAGACATGCATGAAACATTCGTTTTTTAAAAAAATTCGCAAAAATCAGAACGTCTGAATCCCCCCCTAGTCTCTCAAGTCTAAGTCCAACACTATATCTGCTAAGCTACACTGGCACCTTATGGGTGTTATGATGTCTTCTGTCATGTTGTGTATTCTTCAAATTCTTCAAATCTGAGCGCATGCCATATCATGACAACAGTGATACTAGGACAGATGGAGGATGAAAAAAATCTCTTTAGTTTAACAGAAACGTCTGCAGAGTATTACAAAATCTTTGTGTCCATCAAAATCAAATGTTCTGGACCTGGGGTGACTTCCACAGACTTCTTTGGTGCCAAAACCAGAGGGACTTATTTTTAAAAAACCTGAATACAGGATGAATGGCGATATCAACTGTTTTCTTCGAATTCTAAGAAAACAGTCGCAGCCAGAAACACAGTAGATAAATTTGATCACACAAACTTTAAGACACCCTTGGACTAATTGTATTAAAAAGGGATCATGGCCATATTGCCGAGATTTAAAAGATGTGGGGAGGAGGAGCTGGGGAAGCGGTGTTTGCTTGCAGTAAATTGGCACATACAATTCAGTCTGCAAAAGCACACTGTTATCCATGTTAAAAACAAGATTATCAATCACAGAGAGGAGAGCGTGGGTGGAAAGACAGAGCGGAATTGTGGGCACCAAAATGGAAAATGAAAAACATTAAAATTACTAGTTGGCGTGGAACTCCTAAAGGTAGCAGAAGATTTTTATTTTATTTATTTATTTGTTATATTTATTAGCCGCCCCCTCATGCCCACGGCATCCTGGGGCGGATTACAACACTAAAAACAACAACAACAATAAATTATTAATTTTAAACATTTTTTTAAAACTTCTTCCCACCCCTCTCCCCTCCGAAGGCCTGGGCAAACAGTCAGGTCTTGCAAGCTCGGCGGAATGCCAGCAGACCTGGGGCCAGGTGACCTTCCTCCGGGAGGGAATTCCAGAGTCACGGCCCGGCCACCGAGAACACCCGTTCCATTGTGTCCCCCCCACCCGCCTAACACGGGGGACCTCCAGGAAGGCGCCCCTGGTAGACTGCAGGAATCGCTCTGAGAGGCGGAGGGCAAGGCAGTCTCCCAAGTATGAGGGGCCAAGACCGTGTAGGGCTTTATAGATCAAAACTAACACCTTGAATCTGGCTCAATATGCTATAGGCAACCAGTGCAGAGTTCGGAGCACAGGTGTTATGTGCTCCCGCCGACCCGTCCCTTTAAGGAGATGGGCCACCGCATTCTGCACTAGCTGCAGCCTCCAGACCAGAAACAGGGGAAGCCCCACGTAGAGCGCATTGCAGTAGTCCAGCCTCTAGGTGATGAAGGCATGGATGAGAGTGGCCAGGTCGGGCCTGGAGATGTATGGACGGAGCCTCCATACTAGATACAGCTGGCGGAAGGCGGCTTTAGCCACTGCCTCCACCTACTGCTCCAGACAAAGGTCCGAATCCAACACACACACACCAGACTCCAAACCTGCTGGGCTACAGGAGGGCAGAACACACACCCCACCGGAGGAGCCAGCACCCCCTTCGCCCTTCCCACCACCATCACCTCCGGCTTATCGGGATTAAGTTTCAGTCTGCTCTGCCGCATCCAATCCGCCATGGCCTCCAAGCATTGGGCTCAAGCTCTACAGGACAGATAGGAATTTGTGGGGGAGAGCATTTAAAGGGTGCTCATCTTGGGTATGAGGAAGAAGGGGAAGAAGGGAATGGTCAAGATCATTGATATGTGCAATGGACCTATCCTCTGCCCTCTGCCTCCAGAGCTCACTCTTTCAGTGCTAGAGGGTTGGGGCTGGATTGGGCTGACTCCAGGAATTAGAAAGAGGCCAAATAAAAACCAGCCAGAGGCTGGATTTGGCCCATGGGCCAGGAGGGTCACCTACTTATGATAATTGAAGAACTGCATGAGTGGGTGTTTTTAAATGAGCAAAGCGATGGGGTGGGGGTTCATGGCCGCAGCCTGGCTCTGCACACAGAGCACCCATGCAGGTGGGGTGTGTGGGGAGCAATTCAAACAGGTAGCTCCCAGCGTGGCTGCTGTGGCCACAGAGGCAGCTGCCACGCACTCCTATTTACTCTGCCATGCACCATGGGAGAGGGAGAAGCGTGTTGGGCTGGCCTTTGTATGTGACATGTCCGAGGCATGAGTGCTGGGGATCCTGGGCTCCACAGTGCTACTAGCCAGTTTTTGTGACTTACAAAAGCCGCTTCCCCTGCCCACAGTACCATTGAGCAGCTGACTTGTCTGCTGGTGTGGCTGGCTGCTGCTGTTCATATGGGCATGCGCTCAGTGACCACCTGTTGCCACGCATCCATTTGGCCTGCCCCAAATAATGCACTCCAAATTTTGCAGCAGTCCTCTGCGCGTGGCCATGAGTGGTGCTCTGTGGCTCACAGGAGCGCACATCTGGCCACTCCACCTTCAGACGGGCAATCAGATCCGTGGCTCCTGGTTGGCCATGCAGGGTAGCATGTCGTTTGAAAACACCCAGTGTCATACCCTCAACTTGGGAGAGGTTCCTACCTGTCTGCAATACAGCTTGCTTGGAAAGAACTGAGGTGGCTGAATGCTCTGCTCCTATGAAATAAGCATTTATTAAATCAGAAGGAGATTGGAGGGGCAGGAACACCCCAATGGACACTGCTTTCCAAATGTTTCTTAGCTCCTGTGGTGTGTAAATGTGCAGAAGTTGCATGAAGGCGATAGAGAAAGACTGGGGGGAATTAGATGTATGTATTAAATAAAGCAAAGAAGAAGACAGCCATGAAGTATTCCTATTAGACCAGGAGGCTCTTCTAGCAACTGAGTCTGTGTTGTTTCTTGTTTGAGAGAGGCAGAGGCATCATTCACAGCTCCTTGGACCTAAAAGGCAGAATTGCTAATGTAGGTGTTTTATCTAGTTCTTTTCATGTTAGAAAGAGCCTTGTTTACCATGTTTTCCTTCACTGCTGTCAGGCTGTGAGTGTGTGGGCAGTGGCAAGGCAGGACACTCTGACCTTTTCAATGTGAAGTTTAATTAAGATTGTGAATAGCGAAAATGTGACATTTCGGGTTGTACAGTGGAGTGCACCGAGGAGATTAAAATGATGGTTCCAATATCTCTTAGCTATTCCCATCTCTCCACTTATCTTTTGCTAAGAGTATATTTGAAATCAGGCTGGCAATCTAATTTACACCCATTTCTGGAAAAATGAAGGCTTTATGTCTATGAAATTACAGTTAAGGAAAGGAAGGCAGGCAACAGTTTTCATCCTGTTTGTCATTGTCGGGGAGGAAAAGCCTTGTGGACAATGGGGACCGACTGTGAATGGTGAATGCAATCAAGCAAGCACTCTATAACCTAATGACAAGCAGCCCTCTGTAGCTTAATACATTTGGGCACTCTTGAGTAAAGATGACTTCATTGCACTACCCCTGATGAAATCTGATTGGACACCAAGCATAATGAGGCTACACCAGCTGATGGAGAAGGTAAGGACAGAAAATGAGGCAAGCGTAGCACGATGTGTACAGTGTAGGCATCTGAGATGTCATCCACAGGACTTCAATAGAGCTATTTCAGAGTGATCACACATGAGTCCAAGGAGCCTTCAACCTGGCAAGCTTGCAAAGCATTCCAGCAACCCACCCACCCCTCCGCCCCCGGGCACAAACTTAACTCAAGTCCTCCACCACCCAAAGTCATCCCAGTTTTTTTTACCTACCTCCTTTGATGATCCTGTCCTGGTCCAACAAGAAGAATCTTCAGTTGAGAAGAGCTGACAACAGCAGCAAAATGGCGGCGCAGAGGAGCAGGAGCAGCAACATGGCTGTGGCGCACAGAACACAACTACTCCCTCCTCATGCTGAAACTGCTAGTGAAACTGAGGAGGGAGGGGGGGAAACCATAGTATTTGCCCCAGACTCCTACCCTATCAGTGTGCCCTGCTGGTTGATGCCAGCAGAGAGATCCCCTTCCTGCCTCCCAAACTCCTTTCCCCCATTCCTCACCCCTCCCCCCCTGTTAGCCAGCCATTAGGAAGCTCAATTTCATTGGCTGGCTTCTTTTAAAATTTGAAAAAGGGCACCAAAACAACCTGTGCCAAAATGCCAACCAATGCAACTGAGAACACCGACGCGATGATCGATGGGACATCGGTTCCTTTCCCAAAAATTGGATCGATTGGATCAATCTGATTCAGCTAAAAAAAAATTAAAAATCAGCAAAATTGGATTAATCCGATTCCAATTTTCCCATCCCTAAAAGTAAGCAGTTTGCGGATTGTGGCCCTGGCCATCTGTTGGCAGTACAGCGTGATGTAAGCTGAGCAGCTATCTGCAGACAGCAGAGCATCAGCACATTAAGGATTCGGTCCTCAAACCACTTACTCTGGAGTGGTACCATTGATTTCAGTGGGATTACTCTGGAGTCAGCAGTTTTTAAGACTACACAAAGCCCAAACCTAATCCAAAGGACTCTAATAAACCACTGGGATCTGCACAAATTTATTCTTCTCCTTCCCCGGAGGAGTTTTCATTATATTCCTGACTTCCTATTCCACGTGTGCTACTGCCTCTACATCCCATACAGCAGAGCTACTGCACTGCCTGGCAGTGTGACCCCACTCACATCTCCCTGGGTTCAAATTTTTGTTTTCACAAAGCCGGTCTTGGGTCTGAATCAAAGGATCTTTCTCCTACTCACATGCTAGTCATATAGCAAGCTAACTGCTTCCACAAATACCACCATGACTTATTGAAGAATTCTTTTCATTATTTTATTTATTTATTTATTTAAAATTTATATCCCGCCCCTCCTGCCCACAGGGCAGCCCAGGGTGGCAAACAACATTCAATAAAAAAAATTTAAAAAACAATTTAAAACAATTTAAAATACAATACAACGTGGGGAAACCCCCCTACCCCTCGCCGAAACAGCAGGAGAGTGGGAGCCAACCGAGCCTCCTCCGGGAGTGAATTCCACAGCACAGGGGCGGCCACCAAAAAAGATCTAACATCAGTGGCCACCTCATTCCCCATGTGCCCGGGAAACCTCCAAAAATGCTCCTACGGATAACCTCAAGGGTCGCACGGGCACATGGGGAATGAGGTGGTCCCACAGATAAGCATGGCCCAGGCTGTGAAGGACTTTAAAGGTTAAAACCAGCACCTTGAACCTGGCCCAGTGCTTTATAAGCTGCCAGTGCAGAGCTCGGAGCACTGGTGTCATGTGCTCCCTGCGACACCCCCCCGTAAGGAGACACGCCGCGGCATTCTGCACCAGCTGCAGCCTCCGGACCAGCTTCTCGGACAGCCCCACATAAAGTGCGTTGCAGTAATCCAGCCTCGAGGTGATGAAGGCATGGATGACAGTGGCGAGGTCGGAGTCTGAGAGATACAGCCCACCAACATCACCTCCGTCTTGTCAGGATTCAATTGCAGATGGCTCGACCTTATCCAAGCCCCCACAGCTGACAGGCACTGGGGAAAAAAGGAGACTGCATGGCCTGGGTCGATGGAAAAGGAGAGGCAGAGTTGAGTGTCATCAGCATACTGATGACACTGCATGCCCTGAAACCCTCTCACTATCTCCCCTAACGACTGCGTATAGATGTTAAACAAGCAGGGGGACAGAATGGCACCCTGCGGGACTCCACACGTGAGGTCCCGGGGGGAAGACCTACACTCCCCAAGACCACCCAGTGAGTTCTCCCGGCCAGGAATGAACGAAACCAGTCCAAGACCGTTCCGCCAATTCCGGCATGGTCCCACAGGTGAGTCACCAACACCTCATGATCGACTGTGTCGAATGCAGCCGAAAGGTCTAGCAGAACCAGTAAGGTCTGACGATCCTGGTCCAACGCCAGATGGAGATCATCAACCAAGGCCACCAATGCTGTCTCTGTACCATACCCAGGCCAAAACCCAGACTGGGAGGGATCAAGGAAACTGGTGTGGTCCAGATGTTCCTGGAGTTGCCATGCCACAACCCGTTCAATAGCCTTCCCTAAAAAGGGAAGGTTAGAGACCGGCCGATAACTGTCAGGAGCATCAGCATCAAGAGATGGTTTCTTGAGCAGGGGTCTAACCACAGCCTCCTTTAGGCAGTCAGGCACCCTGCCCTCCCGAAGGGAGGTGTCACGGGATTGGGGAGTCCGCACCCCCACTTTACCGGGTTTGAGTGACTCAGTTTCCCTTGTGCACAGTTCTCTTGAATCAGTTTCTCTCACTGGATAATTCAAGTGTGCCACAATGAAACTTCTTGTCGCACAAGGGCCCGATCCTTCCCGTTTCCAGACTCTTTACTCTCTGGGTTCGCAATAGCTTGAGGGCTCTTGTAGCTCACTTGTGTTCCAATATTAGATGCTAGCCCACTTCTTAATAAAGTAAGAAGTATATTTATTGATTACATAAACAAGATAGTTAAACAGAGTGGTAATAGGAATAAAAGGTAAATATAACGCATTCCTAACATACTGTTTTGAATTCCTAAACTATTCATCTTACCCTAAGCAAGGTCCATAGGTTCTGGTTTTCTCAGCCATAAGGAAGCTGGCTGGGCTCTGGCTTTGAGATCAAATCCTTCTCTCACCTCATGCTTCTCCCAACCTGTTGATGGCTGGCTTTCGTATGTAGATGTTCACGATGGCTTTTGCAAGAAGTCTCCAAACAGTCTCTCTCCCCCTCTGGGATCTCTGTCCTTATATAGCATTTTACTTTCTTTGTTTGGGTTTTCCCGCCTGGGAAGCATGGTCCATGTCACGTCCGCAACCCAGGTAAACATGGAAGTTCATTAACATCTCCATAGGCTGTCTAGCAAGCCAGCTTTCAATACACGTTGCTATCTGTTTGCACTTCCTACAGGCTGATGACGTAGGAGAGCCCCCAATTTGAGTTTTACAATTCTCAGAGTCAACATTACCAACATGTGTAACTTTTAACATTACATAGTGTACATTTACAGTATATTGCATGCATGTGAAACCCTTGGTACCACATTTACCAAACATGTAGTCCTGTGTTACACGTGTGAGACCCCATGTTTCTCCGTGACAGGAGGCACTAACCATCTCAGCCAGCAATGGCTGTAATGTCTCCTGGCTAGCTTTCACCAGCCAGGACGGGCATGGATCTTGCTCACAAGTAGTGGCACAAACAGATCCCAACAAGGACTTCACATCGGCAGGCGCCACCATCTGAAACTGATCCCACAAAACAGGACAGGATGGGGCATCCATAGCCCCAAGATGATCCTCTGCAATAACTGCGGAACCAAAATCATGGCAGATGCGAGCGATCTTATCTACAAAGTACTCAATAAACANGAACCAAAATCATGGCAGATGCGAGCGATCTTATCTACAAAGTACTCAATAAACAGGGGACAGCGGTCACTGGATTGCTCCAGGTCCAGGCAGAGACAGGCAGGACTGACCAAACCTTTCACCACCCAGAAAAGCTCCGCTGGACGTGACTTTGCAGCTGACTAGCCCACTTCATAATATTAGGAGGGAAACTGCTGGGTATTCATGAAGTTTATTCACAAAATCCCAGTGCACAATATGAATTGTTCGTGGACTCAAATTTTGCTGCTTGATCCTGACAACTATGACTTATTATCTCACTTATTCTGTTTCAATTGTACAGTCAAGAGCACAAGAAGTGTCCCCATGTTATGGAAGCAATCAGACCAGGCACACACAAAAAAATTTTTTTTTAAAATAGCAAACTAGGGTATAGTTTACTATGCACAATTTGTGCACTAATCTTACACTATAGTGATGGGTCAAATCCTAACTCCCTTAAGAGCAATGGGAGTTTGGTTATTGACTTCAAGATAACCAAGATTTCACTCAGTGCCTTCAGAGAATCAGGATTCATTAAGAATCTACTTCACAAGGTTCAAAGGCAGCAGATGAGCAATGGCTTTGACAGCTGCAGCTTGAGCTTCATGGGGCATAGAGATAAATGCTTACTACTTAATCTTATTTGGAGGGAAGAGGATAAACTAACTGCTAGGAGGGAAACTGCTGCTAACTGTTTCGGAAGGGATTTTTTTTTCCTCCTAGCATAATTTACAGGCATGGGAACCAGTGCGGACTCATGACAGTCATGAGTAAGTTGCTTCCTATCAGCCTGCCATGGTGTCCTTATCACATGCCTGGCTACCTGCCAAAGCCTGCCAGGTGACTCCTGTCATTCAGCCCCATCATCCTCTTGGGCAGACAAACAGGTCTAAGCATGATGTTGCTAGGAACCTTGGAGGACTTTCACTTTCCTCTGTAGCACAAAGAGGTTGACCAAATGGAAATGTCCTATTCCCAGAGGAGGAATTGATTTAGACTGCAGGGGAAGTCCTCTTTATCTTGCTCCGAAGCTGATATTTTTTTCCATAGCTGCTGTGGTCTAGAGGTGGGCAAATGACGGCTTCTCAGGCACCTGTACTGTGACTCTTGCCAGAGGTTGCTGCCTGGGGCTGTGTCCCCTAGCTCCATCAGAGAAGCAATAGAGGCCACACTACCATTTCCACAACAGCTGCTGCTGGAGCCTCCTGGGGGGTCATGAGAGCAGTGGCAATGTACCCCGAGCTTCTCTTAACTGAACCCACCAGACTGCCTGGAAGCCAAAGGTTTGATGTGAAGGGAACGCCATGCTACCTTGTCCCCAGTATCAGGGGAAGTCATGATCAGTGTAAAGCTTCTGCAAGGTGGAAATCTTAGTACGTTGCTCTGGGGTTCAACAACTTTTCTCAACCCTGCTCCAGTCTCATACCTTTTCACCTGGCTCTTACAAAAGCAGACACATAAATAATAGCATGGTCAGTTATGTAGAGGGTCACTGGCTTGCAGGACCTTGAGTCCTTTTATAGAACTGATCCCTAGGCTTTCTTCTGACTCCATCCAAGCTTAGCCAAGCAACAGCACTCTGAAAATCCTAAACCTTCTCCAACTTGTGAGACATTTTCACAGCGGAATGCAATCTCTCTCATACATGTTAGGCCCTTCTTTAACAGCCTGCTCCTTATTAAAAGTATTTCCTGTTTCCTGCTGCATCATCTTCTAGCAGTTTATAATGCATATTTAGAAAACTCTCCCCTCCCCTACTTTCTAGAATAAGCAAGTCATTTTAACGTAAGAATAATTGCTCTGCAATCTGCAAATTTTGTACAGCTTGATTGGCAATCATTGCCTTTTATCCTGCTCATTTTGGTGAGCACGCTCTGCGAATGTTTATGTCTGTTTTCCTACTGATTTGCACAGTGAGTTCTCTGCAGCATTTGTCTCCCCCCGCCCCCCTTGACCCCTTTATTTGCTTTACATTCCCATCACATAGTGAATCATAAGCCAAAGCCAGGGAAACACATATACCCTCTCCTCCACTGCTGAACCTCCACAGATTCATTCACAATTTATGGTGAAGCCTCGATGGGACATTTCTGTTTTTTGTTGTTGTTGTTGTTGTTTTTTTAGTTTTATCCAGGCATGTTAGTAAGAAAACAACTATCCATGGAAAGAGAAAAAAACATGAGACTAGGAGCAGAGGATGGACCCTGGATCTTTAGGCAACTGAAAGAGGGGATTTTAGCCTAGTAAGGACTGGGGTTGTCATACATGAGGTCCATAAAGAAACCTTTTCAGTATATGAGAACAGTAATCCTATTCAGTGATTTTAGTCACCAAGGATTTGATTAAGTAAAAGCATATAACCAAGATAATACAATTGGTGGAATTCATGAGGCCCCCCTCCAATACATGAGGTCCATATAAAGAAACCTGAAATGACAACAGGAGTGTGTGGTGTTGCCACCTCTGGTGAGTTTTTTTATCTGACACCCCCATAGGCCAAAATGGAAGTGTCGGGTAAAAAACCACCAGAGATGGCAACCCTAGGAGTGTGAGAAACAATGATAAAATATGGGCCCACAAAGCCTCCATCGTGGGGAATTCCATCCTACAGAAAGCCTGCCTGATTCACTGAGGGGGGGTCCTCAGTACATGAGGCTTATTAATAAACTAGAAGTGACAGAATAAGCATAATCTACAGACCTGCAATACAGGGAGCCCTGGTCTCTTCAGTGGGATGTCATGTTTAACTGAATATCAAAAATTAATTACAGGAACACTTTCATTTTTCCAACCGACATGGCAGTGTGTGACTGTCAAATATTCCAATGTTAGGAGGGGGTCCACACCACCCAACTTCCCTAGATCTGGTCCCACCCATCTCAACACTCCTTAATAACTTTTGATCTCACAGGCTGGCCCAAAGGATCCAAACTTTCATAATAAGAGGTGCATCCAGACAGGGCCGGCCCTACCATGGGGCAGCTCGGGGCTCAATCAGGGTCCCCAGTTCCCAGCCTGACAGTGGCCGGAAGCTGGGACCCAGAGCGTGGGGACCCCGGCCAAGTCTGACTAACAGGCAGTGGAGGGGGCCAACAGGAGTGAGGAAGAGGCAGAGGCCGTGCCTCTCCCACAATCCATCCCCACCCCCACCCCGATGCCTGTCAGTCTCGGTCAAGGGAAATGAGGAAGAGAAAGGCAGAGGCCCCACCTCTCCCTCATTTCCCCTGGCCAAGAGACTGGCAGGCAGAGGGGGCACTCACGGAGTGAGGGAGAGGCGGGGCCTCTGCTTCTCCCTCACTTACAGTGGAAGTGAGGGAGAAGAAGGCAGAGGCCCCGCCTCTCCCTCATGCCACTGGCCCCCTCCGTTGCCCGCCTGGCTGTTTCAGCCAGAGGAAATGAGGGAGAGGTGGGGCCTCTGCCTCTCTCTTCCTCATTTCCCCTGGCCGAGACTGTGACAGGCAGCAAGGGGGGGGGCAGAGGAACCTCTGGGGTGGTGGGCAGCGTGGCAGCCTCCGTGGCTATACAACAATTGATCAGTTATGGTGCTGTCGGTCAGGCAGCATGCACACTAAAATACACAAGGTGATGGTCAGACCACCCAACGGGTGACTCGAATATCTGTAAAGGGAAAACCCAGCCCGAAAACGAGGTTGAGTGCCCAGTTGGCATTGTGGGTGCTTTCATGGATGCTCTGGGTAAAACCAAGAGATGCCATTGCATCCAGGAACTCAGAAGCCAGACTTCCAAAGCTGCCACCGCTGTGCATATTAAAGTCCCCCAGGACAAGCATCCTGAGACACTGATGTGTCTTCTTCCCTGTAACTAAGCTAAGCATGTGTACATGGCACTTCTCAACTTCATGAATGTGTTCCTGTCTCTCCCTTTGTTCCCCTCTCCCATGTCTTTCTTAGATGGTAAGCCCCTTGGGGCAGGAACCTGTGTCTATTTAATGATAGTACAGTGCCAGGTATGCTGCTGGTGCTATAGAGGGTGTTTTTACACACACCTGGATGTTTGCTGTTACATTCTGAATTTTCTATGTGTCTACATCACTCACTCAGATCTTAAATATCTGGATCTTTGAACGTCTGCGTAGAACTTCTCCCAGAATTTGTGTGTGTAAACAGTTTGGGCGCCACTGTCACAGGTTTGGAGGGTCTGCACCCCCACTTTACCGGGTTTGAGTGACTCAGTTTCCCTTGCGCACAGTTCTCTTGAATCAGTTTCTCTCTCTGGCTAATTCAAGTGTGCCACAATGAAACTCCTTTGTCACACAAGGGCCCGATCCTTCCCGTTT
>QEPC01000858.1:374990-392058 GCA_003113815.1 Sphenodon punctatus
GGAGATATGATAGAGGTCTATAAAATCATGAGTGGTGTGGAACTAATAAACAAGGAGCAGTTATTTACCCTCTCAGCTAGTACTAGAACTAGGGGACACTCCATGAAACTCATGGGTGGCAAGTTTAAAACAAATAAAAGAAAATATTTTTTCATTCAGCGTATAATTGGGTTGTGGAATCTACTGCCAGAGGCTGTGGTAAGGTCCAGTACTATAGCTGAGTTTAAAAGAGGTTTGGACAAGTTTCTGGAAGATAGGTCCATTAGCAGCTATTAGCCAGACAGGATCAGGGAATATGACGGGGGCTGGGGGAAAACAACAGGGAATGGATCCCCCATTGTGACCTGTTAGGTGCTTCTCCCAAGCTATTGTGATTGGCCACTGTCGGAGACAGGATGCCAGGCTAGATGGACCATTGGTCTGACCCAGTATGGCACTTCTTATGTTCTGAGTAAATTCGCTGTTGGTTTACTTTGGAATCTTCTGCAATTGGTGACCCACAGTCCTAGAAAGTCAAGCAGAAAACAACACACCTACTTGCTTGTGATGATTGGCCCTAAGTGGCTGCAGGACTAGAGCAGGTGCTGGGTTAAGCCTTTTTTTAAAAAAATACACAACTACTTTTTAAAATATATGTGCATGGGGTGGACAGGACCCTGAATGCAAAGGGTGTATAGTGCTTTCATTTTCCCATTGACTTCCATTGGGGGTAGAAAGTACCCCGGATGATGAAATGATTCATACCTCAATTTAAAAAAAATGGAGAGGGGGTAGGAACATGAAACAACACAGGATAGTTGACCTCACAGTTCTTGAGGAATACATGGGGAGGAGTGGTTCCGGTTTGCCAAAAACATTTTATGATTTGTTTTAGCTGCCTTTGGGGTTATAAAGACCCACAACGAAGGAGGAGGGTTTTAATGTTTAACTTTTGAATTGCACCAATTGTATTATCTTGGTTATATGCCTTTACTTAATCAAATCCTTGGTGACTTAAATCACTGAACAGGATTACTGTTCTCATATACTGAAAAGGTAAATTTAATTAAAATATCACTATTACCTAAAGGCAATTATTTGTTTCAGAGTGTACCAGACATTATTTCAGACAGACTTTTAAAAAACGTTGGAAGTTGTTACTATGACTAAGTTAATTTAAATGGGAATGGTTGTGATTCATTGTCAGTTTGTAGAATGCTTGTGTACGCTTGCTTTCAATATGCTTATGATGAGTATGAAGGTCACCATTTAAAAAGTGAAATATTATAAAACTGATGTTTAGATCATATAGTTGCATTTTTCCAAATCATGTTATATTATTCTGTTTCTCTATTATATAGTCGATTGCCAAAAGGGGTAGGTTTCCAGCATGAATGTCTTCAGGGAGTTTGTATCATTACATAGATTCAATGGGCTCCAGCAGGGCTTGGAGGAAAGTCATTCCAGTGCTGTATGTACATGGAAATGTCTAAAACATTTCTGGTTTTATGTGCATTCTAAATTTCTAAGACTTCTTCTATCTTAGGGGACACGTGCTTGCAAACATCCACATGCTATATAAGGTGTTATGGGATGTAGTGTTAATACTGTAGCACTACATAGAAACGTTTCCTGTCTAGACATTGCCTGGGGTGAGGAGTGTGGAATACATATTTTAAGGTCTGAGCTTAGAACAGGCCTGAGTTTACTCTTGTAGGAATGTTACCTGAGGTCTGTGTGTACTCATATCCTCACCACATGGACCAACCAGCCATCATTCTCGATGTAACCAAGCCAAGTGCGTGCACCTGGGACCTCACATCCTCGTGAATGTTACACTTGTCTCTCCCTCTGTTCCCTCTCCTTTGTCTCCCCCTCCCCTCCTCTCTGAGATTGTAAGCCCTAGGGCAGGGACCGTGTCTATTCAATTACTTTGAATTGTCTATTCAGTTACATTGCTGGTGCTATATAAATGCTTGATAATAATAATAATAATAATAATAATAATAATGAATTCGGAACTTACTTGTGGACTTGTCACCCCAGAAGATTGAAAAATCTGGAACTTTAACGTGTGTGGGTAGCATTTGGTACTTTACCCCTTGAAGGGGAGAAAGGGGGTATTCATCTTATGTTGTGTGCATGACTACTCCCATCCGCCAACACTGAGCAGAGGGAAGGGGTAATGATGAACCCCAAGTCACAGCCTAGGGTTGCCACTTTAGGTATATTTTTCCAGGACACATGTTTCTTCCTATGTATATTTTCCCAGGCCACTTATGAAAAATACATGTTGCAGGGCCTGCACTGGAAAAATATACCTGGAAAAATATACCTAAGGTGGCAACCCTACATCAGCCACAAAGAGTTTTACCCCAGATAAACTAACCCAGAGCTAGTTCACCCTCGGGTAAAATCCTGTTCCATGTGATTGTGCCTTCAGTGTTAGCACATCACCTCTGGACTGGTCTTATCACAGAGTGACCAAGGGTGACACCCCCCCACCCCCCCTGCTATTTTGTCTGCTTCTGAGGACCCCACAGTGCCCACATTTTCACCAGGACAGGGTGCAGTGCCCCCCCTCCCTCCCAGCAATCCCCAAACACATCCACCCCTAGGGCCCCACAGAGGGTGCACCCTAGAGGGGCAGGGCTATGGGGTAGGGCCACCAGGGGTCCTGCATTTTATCGTCATCCTGGGCCCTGCAATTTCTAAGGCCAGCCCTGCATCACCTTGCCATTACTTGCCAGGGTACCAGATAAATTAGCATTCTACACATCAGAGTTAATGTGGCCTAAAACGTGATTGTACTGTACTTGGTCAAAAAGGCCAGGCTCTCGGACTCTTCTGTTTGCTTATCTGCTTAATAGCAGAGAGTAGCAGCACATTTCTAGAGCAAACTAGAACAAATTTGAGGGGTTCTTGGGGCTAAATCCCATTATGCACTGCTGCATACAATGTTAGATTATATTTTGGATTCTGCCACTTCCTTCATGTGGTAAAGTATGTTAATTGGTTGCAATATTGTCACAAATGGGGGAGATATGCCTTCTCCATGATGCAGCTTATTAATTAAACTGCATTAAATACACTAATTTACCTATAGACCATTTCTACACAGATGCCACCCACCCACCGACAACCATGAACACCCATCAGATGGGTGGGAGACCGTCCATGTGAATGGCACTGGGTGGGTATGCGCACTCCCATGATCCACCCATCAACACCCACCTCCACCCATGGAGCATCCAGGAAGGAGCCGGCATGCTTCGTGAGTGGAGATAGGTGGAGGTGGGTGGAGATAGGTGTTCAACACCCAGCCGTCCATGTAAACGGCAGATCACACCAACCCATGGAAAGGGACCACTGAAACCAGCAAGACATGGTTAGAGAGGCCCTACAGGAGCCCACAAGAAGACACACCCACCGGGAGAGATGCTGAACGACCAGCTGGGAGCCCATAAAGGAGAAGCAAGTGAGGACATGGATGCGTCGGCTCTAAACGTCAGGCAGAAAAGTCCACCACAAAACCAAGGGACCCAGCGCAACAACATGTGCGGGAAGGGGCAGGGTAAGCAGAGGGCCGCCAGGCCGCCAAGGGGGGTGGGCCAAGGGGGGTGCAGGATGGCAACTGACAGCTCTCCCATACTAATACAGGGCAGAGGGCACAACGCAGCTCCGGCAGCACCCCCACCCACATCCATGGGGCCCAGGTAGGAGAACACATCAGACAGCGAGATAAGATCAGGGGAACCCACCCACACAGGAGAGGGGGGAAAGGTGCAGACAAGCTCCAAGCAAATGCCAGGGAAATGTCAGGCAGACAGCTGACAGCTCCACCGGTCCCCTCCTCCCCCCCAGGAGAGCACCCAAACCCTGGCGCACAGCACCACCAGGGAGACAGCTGAGGAGGGCCTCCGTGGCATTCCAGTAAAACAGAGGGAACCGCTGAGGGGAGGGCAAGGAACACCCCACATAAACAACAGGGGTGCAGCAGGACAACAGCTCACCCAGATGCATTCCCCCAACAAGAGAGCACCTGCTGCACTGCCACAATAGCCACTGGGTGGTCCCCACACTGGAAAGCTGGACAGCCCCCCACAGACAGACCCCAAAAGGGGAACCCCTAAACCAGGGACCAAACCCTGGATTTCATACATGTGTGTGGGGCGGGGGGGCTGAAAAGGTCCAGTACAACCTGGTGTGCAACTACAAGACCTAACAAGTCTATGAATCCATCGCCCAGGACAGGAGATGCAGTGATTGGGGTACAATAGGGATATGTCCCTATGCATGCAGCAGGCAAAGGACTTGAGGTCTGGATATAAACATATCAAGGACAATAATCTCAAGTCCAGCTGTGCCATGCGCACACAGGAGTTCCATCACCTGCTGGATCGTTTCCTCTGCATGGATGGGGACATCGTGGCCTCCTGCCTTTGCCAGGAGCAGAAAGAGGGCAAAAACAACACACACCCTGCCCAAACCCCTGGAGCAGGGGGGAGTCCACTGCCCCTGGAGGGCCAGGAAGCAGGAGGGGACAGCCCCATCCTACTGGTGGAGGAGGTGTCCCTGGAAACCAAAACGGGCAGCATTACCCTCCGCGTGCACCCCTGAAACCCACAGGGTCAGAACCCACAGGGATAAGGGGTGCACCGGGAGCAGACTGACACCAGGGACGCCCCCCAGGAGAAGAGACCCAGGTAAGAGAACCACCACAGGGAACATGGGGGGAGGGGCTTGAGCCACAACACTCAGGGCCCCAGCTGGGAAGCAATACCAAACTGACAGATTGCTATTGCTCTCAGCTCAAGGGGACATGGAGGTGCAGGGGGCGGAGGTGGTGGCCCAAGAAGAGGACATGGAGGAACCGGAGGCCATCCCAGAGCCCAGCGACCAGGATACCAATGGTAGGTTCACACAGACAAGGGCACAGTGGCAGGAGGTGGCAGGGTGACACAAAGGGGTCAGGGGCACAGCAGTGCCCCGGCCCTATCCCCTTTCAAGGGCAATCAAGGGACAGTCAAGAGGACAGCAAGGAGGAGGGCCAGGAACACCACATGACCGTGGGTGGAGATAGCACAGGGGATGGGAGGGGAAACACGGCTATGGAGGAGGAACAGGGAGATGAGGCCGTGAGGGGGATGGAAGACACACACACACGCAGGGATAACTGGAGCAAGGATGGGCCCCCCTCCACATGCCACTGTGGAAGTGGAAGCACAAGGGGAGAAGCCAACAGAGCCAAGGCCACAAAAAGAGCAACTGGAGGGTGGGGGTAGATCCCAGTGCAGGCCCAGGAGTCAGAACAGTTAAATAGTAGCTGATCCCCATCCCCAGGCTAAACACAGGTTCCCTTGCCATTCACAGAAGAGCTGCCTGGTCCATCCAGAGGTGCCGCCACCAGGAGTGCAGAGAGGAACCACGAGATGCAGGCCTGCAACCAGCAGAGGAGGGAGGACCTTGGGAGGGACCTGCTAGTGGAAACCAGGTACTGGCAGGCTCGCACAGGAAGAAGAAGGCCCTCAACAGGGAGGTTCAGCTAGGGGAGGGGGTAAGGGATCGGGGGAAAATGGATGAAATGCTCACCCGGTTCCGCACAGAGCACCTGTGGAACAGGCGCCAAGCTGCTGTCCTCCACGAGCAGCGCCTCGATAGGCAGGACAGGGAAAGGGCCTGTGTCTCACTGAAGGGAAGCACCGCAGGGACCCAGCAACTAATAACTGATGCCCTGGAAGCCTTGCGGTGCCTCCCCCAACACGACATGGGCCCACCTGCCGTGGTAGGAGGGCTGGCAGCATATCAACATCACGGCGCCCACCCACAGGTGCCAGTGCCCACTCCCCAGCTCATATGCCACCCATGGTTTCGCGAGCAGCAACCCTACCCCGCCCAAGAACATATGGGCCCCCCTCCCTCCCTTAGCCCCCCAGCAACACCAAAGGGGGCCCCTAGGCCAACTCACCCCACTCCCAGTTCCCTTCCAGCACCCTCTACAATCCCCCCTCCTGGGACCCCAGCCACTCCAAAACATTCCAGCACCCCCAGTGACCTAACCGCCTAGGTGAGCCGCCCCACATGCTCAGGTAAGCACGGGGAACAGGTGGTGACCAACCAACACAAAGGGAGGGGGGAAACACAGGACATGGTACCCACCTGGCCACAAGAAAGGGCAGTAAGGTAGCACGGGAAGTGGTGATGGACACATAGAGAGCTCATACGGGAGCACCTGAACAGGGGATGGATACCCACTACCGCTAATGCTAAGTGTCTCATCCACAGGAGCTACCACCAGACCCAGCTGTGAAGTGGCCAGTGGAGAAAGAAGAGCTCAGGCCAGGCAGCCGACAGTCACAGCGGGCAGCAGCTGCCAAGGCCCACAGAAAGCCATCCTCCGGTGCTGCCATAAAGAGGGGACGGGGAAGACCCAGAAAACAGTGAACTCCAACCCCTGTAAATAGTCCCCCAATAAACACGTTAAATGTAACCTACCTGTCTGTCATGGTGTCTGTACAGGGGGATCCAAGGAATGAGAGGAAGCCAGCTGCAAACCACATTGGTGATTAATGACAGGGAATTGGTGACCAACAGCGGCAGGGCAGGCAGGCCTGGTAGCTCACACGCATGCCCTATCAGACCGATGGATCCCGGAGAGCATGACCTATTGGACAGAATAAGGGGCCAGGATGTCCGGGTCAAAGTTCCGATGTACCACCCACTGTGCAATGTGTTATGGAGAGCTGCCGGTGACAGCTGGCCATGGCACTGATGTCCATCGGATGGTGGGACTCAGGCTGCACCCAGGGAGGAGGGTCACCCTGCTACTACAGCCAAGGGTGGGTGGGAACACACCACAGGGGGTCACCACCAGCTGCCGGGAAGGAACAGAACACACAGGTAATGGTACAAAGAGTCCCAGAACCTGTTAGCGGGGTGCATGAGTGAGGACTGCGGTAAATGATAGGAGGCCAACCACAGGATGGAGGAGAGGGATGGGATGGCACCCTGCAGAGTCCCTGATGCTGCCATGGAGGAGATGGAGCGGTGTAAGGTTACCGGTACGACAGGTGACAGTGTCAGATGTCACGCCATCACCACTCCATCTCCCTGAACAGGTGATGAGAACGGTGATTGAGTATCAGAGGGCCCATGGAGATGACAACCCTGCAAACTAACGCCTCTCCATCCCCTCCAGGTCAGGTCATGGGGCTCTACAGGGTGCCATACCACACCTGCACAGTGAGGGTGTGAGGGAGCACAGGCACACCAGCAGGACCACCAGAGCACCAGTACCAGTGATAGCTCACTAGTGGTTTAACGGGATGTCCACAGCACAAGGTAGTAGGGTGAAGCAACGGGCAACCCTGCCATGACAGGGGGGATCGGGGACCCACCCCGGCACCACACCCACTTACAGACCATGGGGGGTACCCATGACAACTAGCAAACAAGGCAGAGACAGGTACTGGGGTAGAATGCACAATGTACTGATGCAAGAGTAACAGTGATACATGATAGTTGGAAGGGGACCTTCGATAGGCAAAGGTCAGTTCTCGGCCAGTTGGGCAACTATACGTCTACATAAGGCGTCTCTGTTCTCCTCTGATATCTGCCTGAAGATCCCACCCTGAACATGCTGGTACAGGGGCACAGGGCTAGTTCTCTGTACAGGAGGGGAATAGTCCAAGGCAGCCCCACGAGTCTCACAAATGTTATCGAGTACACAGGCCGCCAGGACAAGGATTGGGGGTGTGCTGGAGATCAAACTGGCTTCAGTTCAGCAAGCAGTGTCACCTCATCTTGAGCAGGCCAAACATTCTCTCCACCACGCACCTCGCAGAGGTCAGGCACTCATTGAAGAGCACCGAGCTGGGGGTGTGGGCAACAGGATAGAACCTCATCAGTCATGTGGTCAGAAAGTAGGCAGGGTCCCCCTAAAACAACTGGAGCTGTGGGAACACCCTTGATAATCCTGAACAGATTTGGGGCTCTCCCCCCATCGAACATCCTGGCATAGAAGGGGCGGAGCACAGGAGCCGAGCATCACGGCTCCTCGCTGAGTGGCCACTGTACACATCAGTGAACAGACAACGGTGGTCCATGACTGACTGCAGGTTCACAGAGAATGCTTGTTTCCTGTTTAGGTAGTCAGTCTTGCCGTGGAGAGGGCAGAAGATCGGGATGTGCGTGCTGCTGATAGCACCAGTGCAGTGAGGGAAGCCCATTGCCTCAAAGCCTCTGATCACCACCTCTGGATCCCATAGCTGAATGAACCGCTCCACGAGCAGCTCGACAATGAGGTTATTTATTTTAATACATTTATACCCCGCCCCTCCTGCAAGCAAATGGTCGGTCCATTCTTCATCGGTCCAGGTCGCCAGTATGTTCTCCCACCAGTCAGTGCTCCGTGACTGCATCCAACCTAGCTGTCATGTGGGTAGGGTCACCTGATGGCCAAAAACGTTTAGGGGCAACCTGGAGAGGACAAGGTGGATGTGCTTCAATGCTGCCATCCCTGCCATTGCTTGGTGCCTGGCCTTTAACATCCACGCCCATCACACCATTGCCACACA
The DNA here is from genome assembly GCA_003113815.1 of Sphenodon punctatus. NCBI lineage: Eukaryota > Metazoa > Chordata > Lepidosauria > Sphenodontia > Sphenodontidae > Sphenodon > Sphenodon punctatus. Next base: position 383,546 of record QEPC01000858.1, read on the forward strand.
GCACAGCTGCCTTCTTGCAGCATGGCCCATGGGTATACTAGCAGGTGGCTGGGTGCAGGAGGTTGGCCCATTGCTCATACGCCTGCGCCAGGAGACCGAAGCATGCGGCCAGGATGGCAATTAGAGCAAGCTTGCACTTGTGGGATGACTTCAACGGGCATCATGCTCCCACCACGGTGACTGCTCCCCGTGAACAAAGCATCACACCCAGTGACCATCCACCAGCCCCCAACACACCCTGTGCACAGGTACCCTGAGCGAGCTCACCACCCAGTGATCACACCCCTCGCACACACCCTATCACCAGCAGGCAGCACACTTTGCAATCAACACTACTCCCCCACACAGTCACATCCTCACATGCCTCTATCAACCTCTGCACACGCTCCAGGCCACGCACTCCAATCACTCACCAATGCTCCACACTACCACAACACACTAGCCACGCGTGCCCCCGAACATACCCTCAACCTCTCTCACACAGCTATATCACCCATTCCACACGTCCCCAAATCACATGATCCACTCCCTCTTATCGCTCTGTACTCTCTTTACTCCATGACCATCACCACGCCACGCCGTTGCAGGTGACCCAGCTTCCATATGTAGATGGGTGATCAGTCATAGGGCCTCAGCGGTTGGTGCAGCTAACTGGGTGTGGTATGCATACCTGTCCGGGATCACTTTGATTAGGGATGTGCAAACGCAGTTCAGAAGTTCGGAGTTCGGACCAAACTCGAATAGTTCGGTCGACTTAACCGAACTTTCGAACCGAACTCAAATTTGACCAAACTGTTCGGTCGAATCCGAACCAGTTCGGAAGGGCAAAAAGCCTGGGTTTGAATGTACGAACTCAGTTCGGAAGTTCGGAATTCGACCGAACCTAACAGTTCGGTCGACCAAACCGAACTTTCGAACCGAACTCAATTTTCGAACCAAACCAAATTTCCAAACTCGGTTCTGTTCGTACATCCCAAACTTTGATGCTACCCGTGTGCACTGCCCGGCACCAGTTTGCAAAACCAACGCTGCTACTTAATGCAGCTATCAGGTACTGTCCCATTGGGTCACCTAGACCACGTACCCCTACCCTGCCCTCCCCCCACGGGGTCCAAGCCCCTACACCATATGGTGGGTGTGGGGTATGCAGATGGCCCCCCCCATTTTGCGGGGCAGCTGTTCAACAGTCTGCAGCTGTACCGCACAGATGTGACAAGATATGACAGCCTCTTGGTTGATTCCCATCCCATCCTCTCCCAGGCCGGGCTAACTCCCCCTTATCAAGCAGGAATGTGTCCACCCTGTGTGTGGGTTTGAGCTTCCCAGACTCACCAAGCCAGGCCGCTATCAGATGGCCAAGGTTACCCTTCTGATTGCCGAGTGCTCCGGCTCCATCCGAGCTCTCACACTGCCGCTCACCATCCACTTCGGTTATGCTCCAGCTCACTGCCTTTGCGCAGGCCACGTCCAGCAATGGAACGGGCCATGTCTTCAATTGTTGGGCTGGAGAGAAGTGGATGGTATGTGCCACCATGCTGCTGGGAACCCTGTGGCAGAGCAACGATGTCCAGCTATTGGTGAGTGACCCCTTTCCATGGGTGATGACTTCAATCTCCTGTCCTGTTTCATGTGGCCGTTGGGCCACCCCTTTGGGGGTCTTGAGTGCCAAAGGCGAGTCAGGGAACTCGGATTCATGCCCCTACACTGACCTAACTGTGGGCCCCCACCCGCTGTTGTTGCCATGGGAACCCCAGGAGCTTGCTGCTGCTCACCAGGTGGCCGGTCATCACGACTTCGGTATGGCCCTCCAGACTGATGGCCCATATGTTGCGAGCTGCTATGCCAGTCCTCCTGCGTCTGTGGCTTCACACGCCCTAGATTGGATTGCCAGAACCACCTTGAGGAGCTGGGCTTGCTACCCCCTGATGTTGGTGACCCCATCCTGACTGGGATGCCCACTGAGCTTGCTGCCCTGAGAGCTGTGCTGAGCTGTTTGGATGTTGGAGCAGCTGCTGCCACAGAACACCCCTTCTGCTCCGCTTCATGCCCATGGATACCACCAAGGCCTCTTCACCTGAAAGGTCCCTGGCCAGGGGTCCATGTTCCATGAGCACCCGGTGCCAGCACCATGATCCCACTGTTGCTGCAGCCTCCATCGTAGAACCCCTCTCCCTGTGATGGAGTGGCGCTTCTGCTTCCCCATGGCCATGATGCTGGCTTCTGTCCCACTGTGTGACACATCCACCTCTGTCTGTGTCTACTGTGGTGCAGTTTGTGGGTCTAGCTACTGACACTTTCCTGCCAGCAAACCCCTCAGATCCCATGAAGTAGTACGACTCCTTCCATACACCCTGGAATGCTACCCCTGTGTCCCTGGCATATGTTCTTCCTGGCCATTGTTGCATCTTGCAGGTCCCTGTGCCAATAAACATTTGCTAATTTAGGTGTCTTTGGTCTCTGTCAGTGGGCGGCCCTAGGGACCATGCGCACACCATACACCACACGCTACCTTGCGCCTGGGAATACGGCCGGTATGCTCCCGGGGTGGAGAAATGCCCGTCAGGATAGTAGTTGGGCCACTGCCCGTGACACAAGGTCTGGGCTAGGCCCCTATCATCATAGGGCGCCGAGATTGTAGGCAAAGCAAGGCCCTCACCGTTCACCACGACCGCAATCACTCGTACACTCAGGGAACGGGACGGTATGGTGCGGAGGACCGGTGAGGGAGGCGTGCGTAGGGAACCACAGGTTTGGAGGAAGGGAACAAGGGGATTCACACACCCGGGCCCCAAGGGAGGGGGCAGGGACACCGCAGGGACCAGGAGAGGCACTCGCTCACTCACCCTCACTCTTCACACTAGGCTCACACAGGGGAGGGGGGTAGGTAGGCTCAACACTCAGTACACAACGGTCAGTTTCACAAAACACAACAATCCCACTTAGCTTGCTTTCAGGCGGCCGGTCTGCGTTCAATCACCAGCCCTGAACGCTCCGGCCGCCTGGGTTTATAAAGGGCTAGCCCCGCCCTCTCTTTGATGTGCTAATCGTGCAGAGCGGCGCAGCGGGCGTGGCGCCGCTTCTGTCAGCTGCAGGGGAACCCCGCCCTCCTGCATGGTGGGCGGGTCCCCTACACCCTCCACGTGGCCAGGGACGCCGTGTTCTCCCCTAAGGGGCGTGGCCTCCTCCCGTTCCCCGGCCGCGTCTTGTTGTGCGGGCGGGGCCGCTTCCTCCCTCGGGCCAGAGCCTCCCTCCGTGCTTCTGCTCCGCCGCCGCTCTCCCCCCCGCTGCAAGCCGCGGCGCCCAGGAAGGGCGCCGTGGGTCCTGACAGTCTCCTGCTGTGTCTGAGTCCATTGCACCAGCTGCTCTAGGTGCTGTTACTGGTGTCATGGGTGAGGTTAGTGGGAGTTGGGTCTTGGGGGGCTCGGAGCAGTGTTAGGGCAGAATGATTGCTCCAACAGGGGTACACTAAGTGCAGCATGCTAGCTTTTTGGCCATCCGTACCAGGGGTGTGTGCGAATGTTAACTCCCAGCTCCAGTGATGTGCGGTGCCCACGCACCTTTCGGGCTCTTTCAGCTCGTGGTTTGTATTAGCTGGGCATTACCGTGCTGCGGGGCCCTGCCATTCACCCCCTGCAACTGGACTGGGGGTTCAGGGTCCATGGATGGTGGGGCCATGGGGGCTGTGGATGGGCACTGTGCTGTTCTATTGGGGTGGCTTGTGCACCCTTGCGTGGACATTTGGTGGGTGCTTCCTAGCTCTGCCAGGTGGTCTGTTCAGTGGTGTGGGGTCTTGGCTCACTTGTGGGTGCGTCCTCTGTGGTCTGTCTTTTCCCACCCAGTTGGTGCTCTCCTTAGCGGTGTTCCCCGGCTGCTAGTGCCATGGCATGTTTCCGGGCTATGCTGTCTCCCACAGCAGCCTTGTGCACAGCAGTCCACGTAAATGTTATGAGTGCTTGCTCAGTGTTGCCGTGGGTGTGTGCCCAATAAGTTTGTGCTGGCCCCTCCCCAGATTTTCCACAGCCCCCCGCGGTGGTGTCCATGTAAACATCTCCCTGCTCGGCGCGGCTGGGTGAGCAGTGGGTGTGCTCACCCACCCATCGGGCCTGTGGCGGTGTCCGCATTAAAAGGGCCATAATAAAAACAGACAGGTGCTCAGCTTCTTTCATGTAATTTAGTAGTGGGCCTGGTTTTCAGAAGACATTGACTACCCATTTTAACACTAATCAAGGTATCGGTTTGTAATAGAGAAAGTCAAATATAAACTTTTTTATCTTCAAGTAATGCAAGTGTTTTAATTAAGAGGCCCATATGAGATTTCTTTTGCAAGTAAGGCAAAGATTTTTTTCAAGAAAATAAAAAACACACTGACTGAGTCATTTCATTTAATTACTCAAGACATCTTATTGCAAAGATTAGATGTTTCTACCCACTGACAAGATAAATGTACTTTCCAGGTCCGCATAGGTCATACAGTGTGCTTATCTTAACGGAAGGGATGGGTGCCTAGTCCTGTCTCGCAGCTCCTCCAAGTTCTGTCATTCTAGTCTTGTTTTACAGTCTTTTCCAGGAGTTGTCTCTCTCCGCATTTTCCTCCATGAACTTGCATGATTACCCTGACGAAGGACAAAATTAATCAGCTAATCCTTATAGCTAATCAGATCTGAAGATTTATTTCCATGATCAGTACGACAGCAAAAATTAGATTTTGAAGCAACGATGTGGCCAGCAGATATATATGGCTTTGAGAGTTGGACTGTGAAAAAGAAATATTCACGGACTATGAGTATTTGAGTCTTACTGAAAAATGAGAATTCCATGGACAGCACCAAAAAATAAATAAATTAATGACTAGACCTCCTCCAGCATCTAGTCAACACAATTAAGAGAAAAACGTTTTTCAGTCAAGTGGTCAGAAAAGAAGGGAACCACCTGGAAGGTTGGTCTTTCAAAGGATTTGTGGAAGGAAGGAAGAAGGGGGAATCATGGATGAAGGATATAGAGGGATGGATGAAAATGGGAATTAATCAAGCAACAAGACTGGCAATGGACAGACAGGTGTGGAAAGAGATGGTTCATCATGGCACCAGCCCATGAATTTGGGATACTGGTGATGAACCAATTTTTAGACTGGTTTAACAGCTTTGAGACCCTTCATAAAACTGCCATTTTTTCCAATGAAGTTGAAGTTTGAGTTTGTTAGTTCTTCTAATCAGACTAGCTTCTATGAAATTTAAAGCTGACATGCACAGTGATGCTCTACTTGAGGTAGAAGTTAAACTGATAAATTCCAAACCTGCCTTTGGCATGTTAGCTTGTCAGCTTCCTTTTTCTAATGTTCTTTATCCAGCAGTTACCTCCAAAACTGTCTTTGTGGCTCTGTGGGCAAGTGGGGGGGTGGGACGGGAAGAGCCACAAGAAAACCAGGAATTGATCTGTTCATGTGCCTAGATACAAGTAAACAAACAAAGGGAATTACATGGAGAAGAGGCTAAATGTTTCATAGAGGAAATAGAGAGTTACTTACCAGTAATTCTGTTCTTCGAGAGAGCTCCGCGTATTCTTACTAATGGGATTCACTTCCTGCTCCGCAGGTACCAGAAAACCTCGTCAGCAGTTTCCAGGCAGAAGATAGCCTGGAAAGATCTAGAATAAGGTGAGGGCTCCGTCCCTCCCTCCCGCTCCTGCTCGGAGAAAGCACAGGCTCCAGGTCGCGTGGGAGCCTATAAAAGGGGGCAGAGCCCTTGCCGCCTCAGATCCTTCCAACCCCGTTCCTGGAAGACCCAAGTGTACCTCCGAGACAGAGGGGAAGGTGGGCGGGTCGTGAGAATACGTGGAGCTCTCTCAAAGAACAGAGTTATTGGTAAGTAACCTCTATTTCTTCTTCGAGGATCTCCGCGATTCTCACTAATGGGAGAGTGAGTAGCAGTGAAAAGACATACCTTTGGTGGAGGGAGTCAAGGAGGTCAAGTATGGATTGTAAAATCGTTCTGCCCAGTCCAGTGTCTGTCGTGGCAGCCATGTCTAGAGAGTAGTGCTTGGTGAAGGTATGCACAGAAGACCACATGGCCACCTTACAAATGTCCTGGATAGGGACTCCACAGAAGTTGGCGATCGATGAGGCGACTGCTCTGGTAGAGTGAGCACGAAGGTGAGAAGGGGGGGTCTTGCCCGCCTGTTTATAACACCTTCGTATGCGGAGGAGAATCCATTTAGAGAGTCTCTGGGACGTAATTCTCACTCCAATTTGTTGGTCACCATAGGAGATGAATAGGGCATCAGAAGCTCTGAAGGGACAAGTGCGTGAGAGGTAGGAGAGCACTCGTTTGACATCCAGTGTATGGAAAGACCGATCCGTTGGGGAAGAATGCTGTTTAGGGAAAAATACAGGTAAGGAGATGGTCTGGTTTAAAATGGAAAGGGGAAACCACCTTTGGGATGAAGGAAGGATCTGTTCTTAGGTCCACTTTGTCAAGGCGGAAAATGGTGTAGGGAGGGGAGGCACGTAGGGTGGAGAGCTCTGAAACTCTCCTTGCAGATGTAATAGCTAGCAAAAAAGCTGTTTTAATAGAGAGGTTCTCTAGAGAAGAAGATGCCATGGGTTCAAAGGGTGGTCCCATCAGCTTGGTCAGGACCAGGTTGAGGTCCCACGGCTGAGTAGGGTGGAAGGAGGGAGGAAAAGAGTTGACTAGTCCCCTCCAGAAGGTTCTCATGAGGGGGTGAGAAGAGCGTATCCGTTCCAGCTGGATGTAGTCGAGAGGAGAGTGAAGCAGGATTCTTACGACCTCGGAGGAGGCATCGTGCATCAGAACCTGATTAACCAGGCGGAGAGATGGAGCGACTGCAGGTCGTGGTGGAGGACAGTACCTTGGTCTCAAGAGAGAAGATTGAGAAGGAGAGCAAGAGTGACTACGTCGATGGAGATGGCTCGAAGAGTTTGATACCATGGTTGGTGAGGCCACGCCGGAGCTATCAGGATGACTTGAGCATGGTCTATTTGAATTTTGTGGGGGACCCTGTAAATCAAAGGAATGGGAGGAAACGCATAGAGCAAGTCCCCTTCCAGAAAATGGCAAAGGCGTCGGAAATCGATCCCTGCAACTGACCCGCCCTACTGCAAGTGTTGTGGAGTTTTGCATTCTCTCAAGAGGCGAAGAGATCTATGGAGGGGGTGCCCCATAACTGGAAAAGATCTATCAGGACAGAGTCTTTGAGGGCCCACTCATGCTAGTCGGTGGATCTGCGGCTGAGCTGATCGGCAAGGGAATTGTCCTGTCCCGCTAGGTGGACAGCATGTAGATGTATCTTGTGATGGATACACCATGCCCAGATGGCCTGGGCCTCTAGGGAGAGAAGCGTGGATCGCGCTCCTCCCTGTTTGTTTATACACCACATCACTGTGGTGTTGTCTGTGAGAACTAGAACATTGAGTTCCTTGAGGTGGTTGAGAAGGGCCGTAAGCGAGCATCGAATGGCCCGGAGCTCGAGAAGGTTTATATGCACGAGTCTCTCCTCCTGAGACCATAGATCATGCACCGTGACCTGGTCAATGTGAGCACCCCAGCCTGTGAGCTATGCATCTGTAGTAAGGGAGACTTGTACTGGAGGGGGATCGAAAGACATGCCCGTAAGTACGTGTTGCGGATCGGTCCACCAGAGAAGGTCATTGTAGACCTCTGGAGGAATTGTTATGTGCATGGAGAGAAGGTGATGGGTGGGGTTGTAGAAATGTACAAGTCATTGCTGGAGCAATCTGAAGTGGAGACGTGCATAAGGAGTCACTGCTGTGGTTGCTGCCATCAGACCCTGGAGACAAAGGAAGAAGCACACTGGTCTCTTGGGCTTTGTTTGAAGAGGTGATATAGTCGTGAAATCTGTCGATGGGCAGAAAGGCTTTTGTTTATAGAGTGTCAAGAACTGCCCCTACAAATTGAAGTTGTTGAGTCGGGAGGAGGTGAGACTTCTTGAAGTTGATGAAAAACCCTAAGTTCTGCAGAAGTTTTAGGGACAGGTGGAGGTGGTTTGTTAAAGTGTGGGCGGATGGTGCTGCAAGCAGCCAGTCGTCCAAGTACGGGAACACTTTCATGTCGAGAGTCTTTAGGTGGGCTGCGACTACTGCTATACACTTTGTGAAGTCCCTGGAGGCTGTAGACAGGCCGAAGGGAAGAACAGAATACTGGAAGTGTCGATTGCCTACAACAAAACCTACGTAGCGTCTATGAGCAACCTTAAAGGAAATATTGAAGTAAGCGTCTTTCAGGTCAAGGGAGGCCAACCAATCTCCTTGCTGGAGGCCAAGGAAGATAATAGGGAGGGAGGTCATGCAAAACTTGAATTTCCGAATATATTTGTTTAATCGGCGAAGGTCTAGGATAGGCCTGAAACCTTCGTCCTTCTTAGGGACGAGAAAATAATTGGAATAGAAACAAGTATTTCGCTGAGACCAAGGAACCTCCTCGATAGCCCCCTTGGCAAGAAGTTCCTGAACCTCAAGTAATATTTGAGGGTTTGGGGGG
>QEPC01000858.1:403577-453295 GCA_003113815.1 Sphenodon punctatus
CCCTCAGTAAACCAAGGGGCCCTGCGGTGACGAGACCAAGGCAGAAGGCGTCTCGGAGCCACCCTGTCAATGGCCTCCTCCAGCAAGTTGTTCCAATGCTGAACCAGCTCATCCACAGAGTGGCCGTCCACGTCCAGGGTTGCTTTATCTTTTCTTGGGGAATCCCCTCTCCCCATCTCTGTAGGTGCAGAGGCTTTCCCTAGAAATGAGACTGCGTTATTTTTTCAACAGAGATGAAAGGAGAAGGGAAGGGATTTTAGAAGGTTATTTGGAGGGTGCGACCCGGTACTGCACACTTTGGGCAGAGCATCCCTCTGCAGCCTGGGATGGAGAGATTCCTCTCTTCTCTAAAGAGAACCAGTGGTCTGGCCAACTACATAGACTTGGTGACTGGCAGCAGTTTGTGGCCTTGAAACAGCATTTTCGTTTGCTGAGATTAAGGTAAATTTAATTCCTGTTAATGAAGTAAAATTCCACACAGGAAGTTCACAGGAACTGCTTCTCCACTGCTCTCCACATTTACATTTATGTAAAGTGAGTGCAATAAAGGTATTAGGCAGAAGGGTGAGCATTTTCACATCTACTTTGCAGAGATGTAAGTAGTTAACTGAAATGCAAAAGCACAGAGCTGTAGAGAGTTAGGTCCTAACAGAACAGAGATTGAGAACTTAAAAAAAAAGAAAAGAAAAAAAAGAAATGCGAGTTTGCTCAGGCAGTGTATGCATGCAAGATGCTTGTGGATTTCACTATCTATTAGCATTCTGATCCTAAATCCTGTGCACTGTGCAAGAGGATGCATGCACAAATGTATGTGCAACCTCTGTGCAAAGCATGCGGCGCACATACAAAGCATGCGCATATGTGTGAAGTATGCACATCACGTGCAACTTGCATGTGCACTTAGAATCGGACCCTGAATCAACTGTGTGAACCACAAAAATTAAAACTGCATATTCTTGATGTTCAGGAACCTAAGTCACTTTATCGAACACTGGACCCTAATGCATCAAATTAGGCAATATACCAATAGCTGCTAAATCTATGGTGTCAGATAGTTTTAACTGCAAACCAACATATACCATTTTGTTTGCGCAAACATTAATAAGGCAACATCGTTACCATAGCAATCTTATGTGCAATTACCTGAATACATGAAATTACTTATGAAATATAAACATTTGCAGTAAACATTTGGCAAATATTTCCTGCCAACACTTACTTAACTTTACTACCATGTGTCCGTACTCTGCATGACAGTAAGTATACACGTTTTGGGGGCCTAGAACTATAAACCGTGGATGCTTGGTGCTTTATGAGAATTAGGGTGTGATCCTCTGACTGTTTCACACCAGTGCTATTTGCATGAGTCCCAGTGAATGGAATGGGATTGCACCAACACTAAAGGCTAGTACTGGCTCTGGACAGCTCAAGGATCATGCAGCCTGGCACTAGGAAGGATTTCAAGTTGGGAACCCAAAACCTGAGGCACCCAAAATGAAGGGTCACTTCTGAAAAGCACAGCCAATATCGTTATAAATGTTACCTATAGTAATCTCGTGGTTAAGATACAATCACAGGCGTATGCTGTCTTTCACAACTGCAATAGCATAACTATGCACTTGAATAAACAAAGGTAGAAGCTGAAAATAAGGCCGACTAACTTTTAACTGGTAGGATTATAGCTAAAATCAACTACGGTTGACTAAACATTGAGTAGTACAGTACCTGAAATCTAAATGTAAGCATGCTTCTAGAACATTTCTCCTGCAAGACCATATTGCTATAAAGTTCATTTTTTCATTTGGAAGGGTCTAAATAAAATAATGTTTTTCTTGTTCAAAAATCTGCATAAGCCAAACCTAAAAGAACAAAGCAAACCTGAATTAGGTCACATACACATTGTTATATAAACATTCTGGGGTATCAACGATATCCAACAATTACTTTTTATTCTCACACTTCTGCTGTGATTTTCATTTACAACTGCCATCATGTTTATGCTTACTCTCTCTCCATAAAAAGAAAGGGCACCTGAAACAGTATTCCTGTTCTGAATAATACCCCAGTAAATTAACCTGAATAGCCAGGAGGACAACAGAAGCTTTTAAGTTATTAAGCATTTGAGTAAGCAGTAGTGATGTTTAGTCACAGGAGTGCATTAGACACACTGTAGATTCAGATATCTGAATTACTAATATTCAAAAATTCTAGGAAATAAAATATTACATACATATTGTTATAGAAGGTTTAATTCTAAAGGAACTTTGCTGGTTACCCTTGAAGAAGTATACCTTCAGATATAAAAGTTTGATTTGCAAAAGAATAATAGAGAGAAATATCAAAGAAAATGAATGAAGATATATCAAGACATCCAGAAAATTTAATCAGTGAACAGTACACCATCAACTCAAAGATTTAAATCTAATTTCATAAGAATTTCAGTTTCTGGTGGAGCACTTTTTAATAGTGTCTCCTGACTTTTTTTAATTAAAAAAAGCAGGTCTTAAGATGTTAATGAAAAGTCCACATTCCCCTGTTGCTAACCGAGACTCCTTTCAGAATGGGAGGGCTTGACAGAATGAGCCAACAGGGGAAACTGACTAAAACAAGCATTTCCAAAGACTAAAAAACTTTTCCTACCACCATCATTCGTTTGTAGGATTGTCACAGGGCACAATCCTGACTCCACTGAAGCTTAGCCCTTGATTTCTATGGAGGCAGGATTGCACCCAATGAGTTACTTATAAGTATTTTATTAGAAAGTTTAGAATTTCAGAAAGAGATAATGAATTTCAAGGTAAAGATAGCCCTTCAAACTCTTCAAAGTACTTATCTTTTTGCTGCTCCTAGAATATAAAAATAGAAGTTCTAGAATTACCAATGGAATATTTTTATTTTGTCTTCTTGGCCTGATCCTGCAATTGCACCTGCGGAGAGCATCAGTGACTTCAGTGGGATTCCAAACATACCTGGAAGTCCCACTCATGCATGTCTTATTACTGGATCAGAGTTCTAGGGTAGGGTAGCACACACGCTTAAAAATGTGATCATCATCATATCTATTCAGCAAAACATTTTTGTGCGTTCTTCATTTTAAACAGGAGTTTCACTCTCATTGAAGTCCAGTGAACTTAAGCATCTGCTTAAGTACTTGGCTGATTTGGGGCGCTAGTACTTTTGGCTGGAGTGCTTGCTTAGCACTCTGGAATCTATCCTAAACAGTAAACAGCATACAAACACAAGCATGCAACCAATGGCTGCAAAGGTCCTAGTGCTGAATTGTTCCACACTGTTTATTCCCCAGAGTTTTGTCCTGCCCAGTTTAATAAACTGTATCCATTATACGTATTCCTCCAATCCTGCTAAGACATTCCTCACAAACTGTACAAGGTGTAAGAAGTTCTACTGCAATCAATGGAACTGCTCAAAAGTGTAGTTAATTATTTGAAGGATCTGGGGCTAACATTTAATCCTGGGCATCTTGTAACATACATTATTCCACTTTTGTTTGCTCTTGTGGTTTACAGTGTTTCCCTTTCCAAACTTACACTAGCAACACCATGGACAGATATCAAGGAGTCTACATATATTACTGTTCTATTGAAAAGAGATCAACTGCTATCAGCTACTTGGGAAACGATAGCAGTTTAGGTGACTTTCAGTTATCTTAAAGTGCTTCTTTCACATCTTGAAGTTTCAAATGCTTAGTGAATTTATTTTTTTTCTTTTAACTGAATATTAACAAAAAGTGACTATTCTCCGATTGAAGCAATTTATTAGAACAGTAATAATCTACTCAAAAGCCAAACCTAAAAAAACTCTCTGTATAATTAATGAGAATATGCTCAACTCAAGAATGTAAGAGGGCAATACAATCCAGCCAAACAGTATTTTAGAGGTTTCTCTTACCTCACCAACACATGCTACAAAACAAAAAAGAGACTTAAGCCTACCCAAAAGAATCTGGTTAAAAATGCTTTCTACTAATACAACCAATGGCTGCATCACGAAGTCATTTTCCTCTCTACCACTCCACTCTACCAGTTTTCTGCTGGGGTAACTCCACAAAAACAGAGAACCTGTTCTATTATCCAACGAACCTGGAAATATTTTAGAAGTTTATTCAGATAAGAAAAACATTACAACTTTTTTTCATTGAGTCACAAAATATACTTAATTTTTTTTCTAAAAAAAATCTGAAGTCTAACAAATGCTTTATTTTAGCATACTAAAACAGTGACACATGGGTTGGTTTTATGACTGTTCATCATTCTATAACAAATAGTATTACTTTTTTGAAGAAAAAAACCCCTTACATTTTCCCCTTAAAATCTAATCAGAAAGGTCACAATCCAATCTTCTTCTTAATAGCATTAATGTTCATTATCTATGTGTCTTCCATATGGCATTATCATTTTCAAACTCAATAGGAAGTACTCAGCCATGCTGTCACATTATAAATTATCAATCACAGATAACATGCTTTACATTTCAAATATTATAATCCTTCATTTTGTGCTAATCTACTTTTGTTTAAAATGTCTATGCTACAGCAGCATACTCATTGCTTTGTTCATTTTTTTCACTCTGCTGCGGGCTGGTGATAGTCACACGGGGGTTTGTAGATGTTTTTTCAGGATGGGAGTCATTCTAGAGAGAAAAGGACCAAAACAGACATTTTAGCTCTTCAAGTGACAAAAGCTTTTGCTGCATATATCACGGATGTATCCAAAAATATATCAGCGAGTAAAACCACAGTGGATTTTTTTCCCCTCTTATGCAGGAAAACCATGGAAGTTTTAAAACTAAACCAATATAAACCCAAGGTCAACAAGTTCACATGCTTCTTTAGCCTACACAATATGGTGTTCTACACATCAGTGGTTCCCAAATTGGGGGGCAGGTTCGGAAGGTGTTCTGACAGGGCCCAAGAAGGTGTTTGCCAGCTTCACACTCTGACTAAGCTGGGGGAATTTTCAAAATTATAGGGTGGCAAGGGAGGGAAAGTCAAAGAACAAGGAGAGAGAGAGAGAGAGGAAACAATAGGAGGGGGCAAGAAAGGGGAGAGGAAGAGAGGAAGCAAGGTGTATGTATATGTGACCAGCATTAGGGCAGGGGGCTCAATGATAACAGACAAATGGAAGTGGGGGCATAGTTCCAAGAAGTTTGAGCACCACTGTTCACATTTCTACATCTGATGAATGTAGAAGAGGATAAAGTTGAAATCGCAGGAACTTTACTCAAATCAGATTTTTTTCCCCAAATTTGCTCATTAGCTGAGTCAGTGTCCCACCTAAATCCGCCTCACCCATGGTGTGTCAATGTTATTGCTGCTTATGGCTGCACCCTAATCTCTGGAAATCTTATTACATTAAAGAGATTTATCTGATGCACCGATTTGAGATTCCATTTCCTGATGCTAAGGAGCTTTTGCTATTTGAAAATGAAAAACCAAAATACCCCCCTTTTAAAATTGTGGCCCTCTCCTACATAAGACGACTTGTGCTTTAATATTCTTTCATATAAAAATGAACCCTAGCTTTTTGTCTTGAAAAAATGTATCAATTTTCCAATGTCAGGGCAGCAACATTTATCAAGTGCAATTTCTCTGCAAAAGCAACCCATCAGAACAAACGTCACTGAAGTTTCCTGGATTATTCTATAAACATGGGTGTATCACACCATATCTCTCTGCCCAGGCTCTTAAGAACAAGCAAACTACTGAAATAATACAAGCACTGGCGCTTCCTGAGAAGACACAGTTCTTGTATTTCCAGTCCCCTATCTCCTCAGAAGTACATAGCAAAACACCAGGAACATTTTCCTGATGAAGAAAGAATTCTGTATTTAGAGGGGATGAGAGGAGTTACAAACAAAGCAAAATACCCTTCCTGTGAAGCAAAACTCTGCAAGAGACTCCTACAGACTGAGCTGGTTTATACAGACTGCAAAGAAATCTATTGTTGGACTGAATAAGTAATCTCAACATCACAGAAAAGACAAATATTATTGTTACCTGGTTATGATTGTCAAAGTCCTCTTGTGCTTCTGTTTCTTGACCACTGTGATTGTTAAATTGCTCCATCTCCTCCCCATTTTCTTCATTAGTTCCACCATTTAAGTGGCTAGGCTCATCCAACTCCGCTGGGTCAAGATTCTCTCCCTCTTGCTGTTCATCTTCATAATGGCCATTTAACTTCTCACTTCCATTCAGAGCTTCCCCTATTTCCTCACCCTGATCACCTTCCCCATTCATTTCTGCATGGTCTTCACTTCCTTCGTCACCTCTCTCTTCCTCTGGTTCCACATCTTCTTCCTCATCTACTGTTTCTGCCGGCCTCTGATGAAAGCAAAAATAGAACTGGATCATATGCAAGCATTTTAATCCAAATATTCTAGGAAATGTATTAATATCATTGACATCTAATTCAATGGTTCCCAACCAGCGTGCAAGGGCACATTTGCGTGACTCAGCAGACAATTGGGCGGGACTCGTATTCACGGCATTTCCCTCCCATTAGCAGCAATCAGGGAAATGCCATGAACATGGGTCCCTGACATCAGGTGTGCCCTGCAAATTTAGGCAGTTTAGAGATGCTCAGTGAACTGGGGCCCTTCAAAGTTGTTATAGCAGCGGTTATAAAGGATATTAAACAATCGTATTGGTTTAATATTATAGGTGTAAGATAATTTAATAATCCAATTAGTAGTTCAGAGAAGGGCAACAAAAATGAGCAGTGGTATAGAACAGCTTCTGCACAAGGAGAGGCTGAGGCTCATAGGTTGTCACTCTTCAGCTTAAAGAAGAGACAACCGAGAGGATAGGATAAAAGTGTATAAAGTCATGAGTGGCATAAAACAAATAATTAGGGAGCTGTTTACTCATACTAGAACAAGGGGACACTCCATGAAACTAACTGGCAGCAGATTTAAAACAAATAAAACAAAGTTTTTCACTCAGTGTACAATTAACTTGTGGAACTTGTTGACAGAGGATGTTGTGAAAGCTAGTAGCATAACTGGATTTAAACAAGGATTGGATAGGTCTACAAATGGCTATTCGTCGAGTAAGTTGGGGGATGAAGCCTTTGACTGTTGGGAGCTGGGAGTGAATGGTAGGGAATGAATGGACCACTCCATTATGACCTGTTGGGTACCTCCCTGAAGTGACCAAGAGTGCTACTGTTGAGGACAGGATGCTTGGCTTAATGGGCATTAATCTGTCCCAGAATTACACTTATATTCTAATGTCCACTTGATTTTATCTTTGGTTACATACAAAAAGGGCTATTAGTTTTATTAACCATGGTATTGGGGGAGGGGGGTGTATGGGCAGGGGAGAAAGAATGAGGATTTTGCTACGGTTCCCTGGTGAGGGAGGGGGGTACGGGCAGGGATAGGGTTGTGTGGGATGAGGTGAAGGGATTAGATAGGGTTAGTGGGTAGAGTGGGGGGTTTAAAAAACATATGTTTACATTATATTTTTTGTGTTTTTATAATGGCCTGGATTTCCCGACGTCAACTCAAGCTCAACATGGCCAAGACTGAACTCCTCATTTTTCCTCCCTCCGCTTCCTCTCCCTCTAACCTACCCATCTGCATCGAGGGAGTCACCATCCATCCTGCTCTCCAAGCCCGTAGCTTTATTTATTTATTAAATTTGTACCCCACCCCTCCTGAAACACAGCTCGGGGCGGCTTCCAATCATAAAGCTTGGGCTTCATCTTTGACACGCACCTCTCTTTTAAACCTTACATTGACTCTGTTGCCAAATCCTGCCGATTCGCCCTCCATAACATTGCTCGGATCCGCCCCTTTCTCTCCACCTCCTCGACCAAAACCCTTGTTCATGCCATGGTTATCTCTCGCCTCGATTACTGCAACCTCCTCCTTGCTGGCCTCCCTCGCTCTCACCTGTCCCCCCTTATCGCAATCCAAAACTCCGCTGCCAAGGTCATTCACTCTGCCCGTCGCTTCGACCATGTGCAGCCTCTCCTCTTCTCTCTTCACTGGCTCCCCCTTCCTGAACGTATCCTGTTTAAACTCCTGGTATTCACGTTCAAAACACTCCACAACCAAGCTCCCCCTTACCTCTCGGACCTAATCTCCCTACGCACTCCTGCACGCGCTCTCCGCTCTTCCTCTGTCCCCTCCCTCACTCTCCCTTGTTTCGCCTGCTCACCTAACCACCTTCGACCCTTCTCCCTCGCTGCTCCCCATGCCTGGAATTCCCTCCCTGCCCACATCCACCTTGCCCCCGCCGCTCCTTCAAATCCCTCCTTAAGACCCACCTTTTCCTCACTGCCTTTCCCAACACCTGCTAGACGTTCCCATATACCTACTGTCTGCCCTCCTCTGCAGACTGCTGCAACCTGATTGTAACCAAGCCAAGCACACGCACCTGAGTCTTCGCATCCGCTTGAATGTTTGTCGGTCTTCTCCCCTGTCTCTCCCACTGTCCCCTCTCCCTGTCTCCCCTCGTCTTTTAGATTGTAAGGCACAGGCAGGGACAGCGTCTACTTCTATGTTCTGTACAGCACCAGGTCCCATGACTGGCGCTATATAAATGTTTATAATAATAATAATAATAATAATAATAATGGCATTGTTAATATCTTTGTTTATAATATTGTAATTCTGTTTAATTAATCTTTTTTGTAAACTGCTCTGAATCCTTTTGGAGAAGGGTAGAATATATATATATATATAAAAATAAATAAATAGTCAGAAGACGTGCTCTATATAGTTAAGGCCAGCTTGCATCCTTCACTTTAATGCAAGGGAAAGGACAATGTGTTTCACTTATCTGCGAATTGTCCTTCTGGAAGATTCCATAGGATAAGTATTCTTAATCCTGGGAAGCGATTCTGACCACCACCACTAGGAGGCAGAAATCTTCAATGGTTTTCCCCTGGGCATACTCAGAGGGACCGTACCCTCCATTTTGTCCCCTGTTGTGATAAGCTGCCTGAAAAATATAAAACTATTAAAACATATAATTCTAAACTACTAACCAAAACGTCCGAGTAAATCAAAGGTAATCTGTCACTCAAAGGTTTTACATCCCATTTCTGACAACAAAATCCTAAAAGAGGGTGGGATGAATACTTATCCTATGGAATCTTCCAGAAGGACAATTTACAGGTAAGTGAAACAAATTGTCCTTTCTCCTCAATTCCACAGGATAAGTATTGTTAATGCTGGGAAGTTCCAAAGCAGTATCCCAGTCTGGGTGGCAAGTGACTTGGATTTTATGCTGACTACCTTACTGCTTTAAGATCCCTTGAAGCACCCTTCTACCGAAGGCTGCTACTGCTGAGTTCTGAGTGTCTATCCAGTAGTGTTTAATGAAAGTATGCAGGTTGGACCACGTGGCAGCCTTGCATATTTCACCATATGAAGCCCTGGACCTAAATGCCCAAGATGTGGCTGCCCCCGGGAGAACACCCTGTGGGGGAACTAGGTTAGAAGCCCTATAAGACTTGGAGCTACAGGCGGCTACCCATTTAGCAATCACTGCCCTGGATACTTTGAGCCCCCTACGCTGTGGGTGACAGCTAATAAACAGCACAGATGACTGTCTGAAGACGTGAGTTCTGTCAATGTAAACTTTTAGGGCACGCCTTACATCAAGGGTATGCCGCTCCTTTTTCAAGAGGATGAGCAGGCTTTGGACAGAAGGAGGGTAATACAATGTCCTCCTACTGTCTATGGAAAATAAAAATCACTTTTGGAAGAGAAGTGGGGTCCAAGTGAAGAACCACGGATTCCCTCCTGAAAGAGCATAAAGGAGCCACAGAGACAGCCCCTAACTCAGAAAATCATCTTGCTGATGTTATCGCTATGAGGAATGCGAGTTTAATGGAAAACTAGGAGGAGGAAACCTTTATCGTTGGCTCGAAGGTTAGAGCCTTTAAGACCAGGTTACGTCTCCAAGTTGAAAAACGATGTACCACTGGAAGAGACAAAAGCTTCGCTGCCCTCAAAAACTTCCTGGCATGAGAATGGTCAGAAATTCTAGACCACCTAACTATCTCCAGGGTACTTCCCAGTGCTGCCACCTGCCTGGACAGGGTATTTGGTTTAAGGCCATTGTCCAAGCCCTGTTGGAGAAATAGCAAGATGTATTTAATCTTGGGCCCTGAGGATTAATCCTCTGTGCCTGGCACCAGCTAGAGAACACCCTCCAAGTGCACTGGTAAATGCGCTTAGTCGAGCCTCTGGGAAAAGCCATTAAGGTGTGTATCACTGCTTCTGAGTATCTAAGAGATCGCAGAGCTGAGCACTCAACAGTCAAGCTGTCAGCTAAAGGAATTGGGGCTTACTGTGCAGGATGGGGCCCTGTGACAGGAGATCTGCTGTCAGCGATAGCCTCAGAGGTTCCACTATCTTGAGATTGACAGAGTCTGGAAACCATGGCCTTCTTGGCCAGAACGGGGCTACCAGAATGACTGCGGCTTGCTCCCCCCTTGAGCTTGCTGAACGTTTTTCTGAGCAGCGAGAAAAGTGGAAAGACGTACAGAAGATCCTTGGGCCATCTGTGATTGAGTGCATCCATTGCCTCTGCTTGTCGGTGCAAGGTCCGAGAATTGAGGGACCACTCTCCTGGATTGATTTCCTTCCTGTTCAGCCAGTCTCCTATATGTTGTTCCTTCCTCTCATGTGGGCTGCCGAGACTGATAGGAGGTTAGTCTCTGCCCATTCCAGCAACTTCATGGCCTTCCTGGCAAATGGACTGGGTCTGGAGCTCCCCTGATTCTTTACATAGGCTAATGCCATCGTGTTGTCTGTGAGAATGAGCACGTGCCTTCCTGTTACTGATAGTGGGAACTCGAGAAGGGCTAGATGGATCACCCTCAGTTCTAACCAGTTCATGCTGCTTTTCAGGTCTGACTCTGACCACCTGCCCTGTGCCACTAGATTCATCATGTGCGCCCCCAGCCATGTAGGCTCGCATCTGTTATTACTACATGCTCCGGCTCTATTAGTGGGACTCTACTGGTGAAGTGGTGAGGAGCTATCCACCATAGAAGGGACTCCTTGGTGCTGTTTGGCACCCTAAATGGTAGGTTTGCTTTGGACATGATCTGTAGCTGCTAAGGGCTGAGGAAGCCCTTAAGGAATCTCAAGTGGAAGATCATCTGAGATGTTATTTATTTTTATTTATTTGTTCAGTTTCCATTTCAGTTTATTTTATTAGCATGGCAATAACGCCATAGCAAAAGAAAATATATGATACAGAGCCAGGCCAGATACAATAATAAAATCAGGATCAAAACCAGATCCAGATCATCAAGTAAAATATCTAACGATCAAACATGACAAAACAGGCAAATATAAAATGAAATAAAAAATAAACTTAAGTGCAAAATCTACATAACTCTAAAAGAGAGGAACTTCTGGCGGGCTACAAAAACATTAAGCAAAAAAGACATAACAGCAAAAGTCACTGAGTCAGAAGAGTCAGAGACAAGAAGCTGGGAAACCACTAAGGGCGTTCGACCAGGGAAAAGACAGATATATTTAGACAGCCAGAGCTCTCTTGGGAGATCTTAAAGGTGGCATGAGCACAAAATGTGCTCTAAAGTCTCAGCCTCGAGCTTATCAAAAGGGCACAACCTTCTGCGGGATGGAATTCCCGCATAACGCCCTTCGAGCATCCGAGTAGGGAGGGCATTTGACAATTTATTTATTTAATAATTTTTATCCCACTCCTTCCAGCAGTTCAAGGCGGCTCACAAAATAGTTAAAACAATGTATAACACAATACATAAAGGGATTACTAAAACAATAAAAACAACAAGGAGGTAAAATAACTAGTAAAAAAAAATCCACCCTTATTTCCCCCCTTCCTCCTCCAAAGGCCCAGACGAACAGCCAGGTCTCACAGGCCCAACAAAAGGCTAACAGGCTGGGAGTCAGGTGAGCTTCCTCTGGGAGAGAGTTCCACAGCTGTGGTGCGGCCACCGAGAACGCCTTCTCCATCATGGCCCCCCGGTTCACCCGGGGGACCTCCAAGGCGGCGCCCTACAGCCTGGGGAGTGAGGCGGGAGAGGCGTTGTGTTCTGGTGAAACATTTTTTATATTAGCTCTCCGATTCTGGATTGTCATTGAGACGGTATAAAGACCCTGTCTGCTATCGTATCTATTATCACCCCCAGGTGTTCGACAGACTGCGTTGGGTGTAAGATGCTCTTTTATTTGTTGACTATGAATCCTTATGATTGTAGGTAGGCAATCATTTCTGTCACCGCTAGGTTGGCTAGAGCGAGAGATGGGACTTTGACGAGCAGATCATCCAGATAAGGAAACACAGCTATGCCCCTCATCCTGCGATTGGCAACTAAAGGGATCAGGACCTTGGAAAAAGTTCTAAGACCATAGCCAGGCTGAACGGGAGAGCACGATACTGACAACGAAGGCCATTTTAACAAAATCTGAGTCACTGTCTGTGACTGGGATGGATTGGAATATGAAGATTTGCCTCCTTTAAATCTAAGGAGGTAAGCCAGTCCCCTCGGGAAATGGTCAGACAGATAGACATTACCATCTCCATCTTGAATTTCCTTACTTTTACGGCCCTGGTCTGACTGTATCCGCCAGGTATTGTTCCTCCTCAGCAATCTGTGCATCAGCAGCTGCTCGGGATCCTTTCCTGCCGGGTGCCATTTTGCTTCTTTTTTGGCGCACTTTTCCTGTCAGTGCCCAACTAGCTCTCTGCGTTCCCTTTCTGAGGCAGATAAGCAGCCTGCCTGATGGGGGGTTGCTGCAGCAAAGCTGGTGGCAGGTTCAGAGAAGCGGAGGGAGCCCCAGACGGGACTCCCCGCACCTGCCTTATGCGTTGCCTGCACCCGTAGGGACAGGCAGTCGAGGAGGAAGCAGGAGTGGGTCCCCGACCCCAAACTAACTAAAAGCCCTGCTTGGGCTTGATACTGAGTCCTAAGACACTGCCTAGACCCTGGGTTAAGCTCAGACTGGATTTAATTACCAAAATGTGGGTGGAGCACACCCGATCCACCTCCTAGCTGTTGTGAGGCAGAAATCCCAACTGGTGACAAAATGGAGGGCGTGGTTCCTCTGAGCATGCCCAGGGAAAAATTACTGAAGATTTCTGTCTCCTGGTGGTGATGGCTGGAACCTCTTCCCAGCATTAAGAATACTTATCCTATTGAATCGAGGAGAAAGACAAGGTTACAAACAACTTGTTTTCCTTAAGTTTCCATTTCTAGGAACTGTCAACTCTTTTCTCACTCTGACCTACACAGGCCTGAACCAAAGTTATGATTTAGTCATGGCTCAATTCTTACAGCATAAACATTACATTGCTTATAAAATTGGCACTATGCATCTTATTTGTCTGGGATTTTGCAGAGGGTACAGTCTATTTGGTAAGGGGTACAAATTATTCAAATTACATTCAAATCAGATTTCAAAATGTTACAGCAGTTTGAAAATCAGGAGTAAAAATTGGTTTTCCCGAGTGCTTCAGATCCTTTTGTATTAGCTTAAAAGTGTACTTTAAGAAAGTTTTTGAGAGGTGTTGTGCTGTTAGAAAATTCAAGGGTGCCTTTCGGGTGCCTTTTTTTTATTTTTCAAAATCCATCTGGTAGTTTTAAAGTTATGGTTCTGAATTTCATATTTTAGCCAATGGGAGTGTAAATGACGTCTCAGTGACATCTGAAGTTTTTTGAATGGCTGAAAAAGCTGCCTTTAAAGTTATTAGTAGCTTGGTGGTCTCAGCATTGAGGTTTTAGAAAATTCATTTGTGGATTGTACTTTGGCTTTTAATTTACAGTTTGAAAATCCATGGTGTATTTTTGATTTTATAAGGTTTTGAAGTCTACATTTTATCCTATGGACAGAATGCAATTTTTAAAGCCATCAGAGGTTAGCAGGCAGCAGGGAAGATGGCAGCCGATGCCAGCCGCCAGGGTGTTGTAAGGCAGGTTGTGGGTTGGATGCTCTGGGGGCTGTGCTGGCACTGGGCGGGGGGAGATCCTGGTGGCTGCAGCTTTAAACCATGGTGCTCCCAGTCAGCTCCTGGCAGTTTATAGCTGAGCGGGTCGCTTCCCCATCATAGTGCACCTCGGGGTGAGATGTGCTCTGGCAGGGTGCGGGAGTGAGAGAAGAGGGTTTGCTGTGGGGGAGGGAGAGGGAGTGAGAATGAGGGCACTGCTCAAAATTACAGGGATGCCACAGGGTGCACCCCCTTTTTTTTTGATGGCCCTCTTAGCTACTGGCTTTAGGCGGCTACGGGGGGGGGGCATGATTTCAGTGAGGGCTCCCCCACCTTTTCCCTTATAATTCGAGCCCTGAATGAGGGGCTACAGTATTTGGGGGGGGGGGCAGAGCGCAGGGCTGCTGCTCAGGGAAGGATGAGAAGGAGAGCAAGTGCCTAGGTCCATCCCATGATATTCACCCCTATAGCCTTTCATTTGGGATGGGGAGAATGGAACAGCTAAGTACTAGTTCCTAGTCCTCCCCTCTTACCTACTATCTCCCATTGCCATCTCAGACGACCCTGGAATCCTGGCTCCTAGCCCCCTCCATGTTAACCCACTATTCCCCACTGCCATCCCACAGAACTGAAGAGTCCTGGCTCCCAACCCTCCCACACTCTAAATCCCCTAGCTCCCAACCCTGTAACAGAGAACCCAGGAGTCCTGGCTCCCAGCCTTCACCCTGCTCTCCTCACAGAGAACCCTCAAGTCCTGGGAAATACAATGAGCTGTATCTTTGATGGCGAACAGGAGTAACGGTGTGTGTGGAATGACAAAAAAGAAACAGGGGAAGAGGTGGAATGGGGAGGGAGGGACTAGGGAGTGAACGACAGAGAGACAGCTCTGGGAACTGGGTGGAATGATAGGAGTGTTCCCCATGGTATCCTATCACTCTTCTGAATCACTTATTTCATTCAGAACTTTGTCATTCTACCTGTTTGTTATGGCATTCCTCTGGTCATTCCACCCAGTTCCTTGCTGCTGTACCCTATCCCTGTTTTTCCCCATCATTCCACTTATTTCACTCACTCTCCCTGGTGCCTTCCTCATTACTGAAGACCCTCTTGTCCCTGTCTCCCAAAGATGCAGTTCTGTTGTATTCTTTCACAGCCACTTAATGGGATCTGCAAATGACAATAGGATTTATTTCCAAATTGCCATTGCTGTTGCCTCCATTCCTTCCAATGGACATTCCATGTTATTAATTTCAATATGTATGCACCTTTAAATTCTTATTAAACATTTATATAACACTGCCCTCAGCTTCAGTGTTGCCCCAACCCACAGAGGAAGAGTATTGGAGCTGAAAGACCAAGGCAAAGTGTGGGTGAATGGAGCCTAAGTTATAAGCAAGCACAATGTGCAAGGTTGTAAAAGGTCTTTACTGCTTGCATGGTACAGAAGTTAAGGCAGGAGGCTTAACTTACAATTTCCATGCTTTTTGGAGCATGACTGAATTTGTAAGGGCCTTAACTTCTCTGCTTTATACTCAAAAAAAATCTTCAGTTTAAGTGTTCAGTTTAAGTGCAGGGCTATATGGTGTAAATAAGGGCATGCATGCTATGAAACTACAGCTGAAGTATAGGTGAGCCTCAGCCTGAAAAAGATTGAAAACATCTAGTCTAAGTCATAAATACACTAACACTGTTGTAGAAAGGATAGGTGTACTAATTTCTTTATAAATTGGCAGATTAAAATAATGCATAGTATCAGCTTGTAACAGGGTGCCCTCCTTGGAGTATAAGTACTCTCAGGATTAGTCCCATGGAGTCAGCCCTCAGCAGGATCTCAGCCTCTACAGCGTCCTTTATTTCACAGAGTCTCATTATGATAAAGTCCATACTGCCTTTCTCGTATATATGGATATAAAGGTCTTCTTACTCGCAGGCTCTTCTGGCCATGGAGCATGCCCTACCTCCTGAAGCCAGTGTGGTTGCAAAGTTGGTCCCAAGTGACAGAGAGGGAGACAAAGTGGTTTGAATAATATCTTTTATTGGACCAACTGCTGTTGGTGAGAATGAGCAAGCTTTCAGGCCACACTGGGTCCTTCTTCCCTCAGGCAGGTAGTGAGCCCTATATTTGCTTAGTTTACATATTTCTACTGGCTACGCTACATGCCTGAGGAAGGGCCCTGTGTGGCCCAAAAGCTTGCTAATTCTCACCAACAGCAGTTGGTCCAATAAAAGATATCTTTCGAACCACTTTGCCTTCCTCAAAGCATTCACATGGCATACAGAACTTCCATTTAGTCTGTACCCCCACCAGTGCCCTTACTGTCTGACAGGATGAAGACTTGGAGCTCTTTGTCCCTGAGTAACCCAGAGAAGTATATTCAAAAGAAACACTCAACCCCAGGGCATAGCTAGTCCCATAGCTACTACAGAGTCTGGGGAGTCATGTGAACATGCTGCTTTGAATTACACTGGGACACAAAGGACTGGGGTAATATCACCACTCATAGAAATGTGCCCTTAGATTCACTTAGGTTCCTAGGTGCATAAGTCACTTTTTGTATGGAACTTAAGCTCCAAAGTCACTCGGGAAATTTTTTAAAAGCACATATGAGATAAAAGCAGAAGCTCCTTGGAATCCAGTACAACATAATCAGGCCTTGTTCATGCAAAATGCTAACCATGGGGTAGCTGGGGGGGAGGGGGGTGTTGCACAACACACAAGTACTTCTCCCCAGACACACATATCCTGGTATAAAGGATAAGGATGAGCATGGTCAGATAATCATGACCACTCAAATCCCAGGGAGCACCAGGCAACAATGGAACAAACAGCACCAGGTCCCCCCACTGCTTCTCCTTCCTGAAATTGCTGGCAAGCACTCCCCCTCCTCCCCGCTTCCCTATACACACAGATCATAGGTATCCACTGTCTACTAGGGGTGGTCCTTCGGATGAAAATCTGTTTTCTTTTTCCCATAGGTTATTGGATTTAGAGATCTGTATTATGGATCCGTATTTAAATCAGTTAATTTAAAAAAAATAAATGACTGGATGTGCGCAAAATGGCCACTGGAGCCATTCTGTGCATGCGCGACCTTTTCCAAAATGAATCCAAATCTGAACTTCCCGCTCCTGCTGTCTACCCACAAGCTGTAATATCAGAACGTGCCCACACAAGCAGTTCAGGATTGCTTGTGTTGGAATTCCTCGTCACATAGCTGATGTGAAATCTAGAACCATCCACAAAATGCTCCACTCTGGGCAACTGTGGGGTACAGTCTCCTAGAGTTATCCCTGGAACGCCAGTCAGGGGAACTCGAAGGTAATTTCAAGGTTTCCCCAGAATGTTTATTCATGCAACTGAGCCCCTAGATGCTTCCAACAGAAGAACAACCTGGTCTTATCTGTTCAGGTCTGGTCATTTGAATTACTCATCTTGAGAACCAGAATGGTTCAAAACAAGATTAGCAAGATAAACCATTTGTTTGCCGATGGGAGTGAAGTTAATATACATGTTAATATGTAAGTACAGTGAGAAAATTCTAAGCAGAGACTATTTTGGTTAAATGCATTTTAAAATACCAATGTCCAACAACATTAACAACAAAAATCAAAACACTTTCTCTAAACAAAATCTTTACAGAAGCAAATAGCTTGGTGTGACTTTATCCTATGAATACAACGTTTAGCTTTGAAAAACAGCCACCTTTTAAACATAACTACTCTTACCCAGTGAATAATGCTTTGTAGATGCTGTATGTCTGCCAAACAAAAACACTTTGTTCCAAAGCTGTTAAAGGTTGATAAGAGACAACAGAGTACTCACCTACCACATCATTTACAAAACCTAAGGACTTAAAAGGAAATGAATAGCTAAGGACTCATCGATCTTACACTTCCCACATGATACATTGTTTTTGGAGTATAAAGAAATACATTTAACATCCCCAAACAACAAATTCAAACTAGTGGATATTTTTAAAGTTCTGCTTTTGTTAGTGAAATCAAAGTATCTGAACGTTTAATGAATTTATCAACTAGCAGTATTCACGGTCACACGTTATCTTAAGGTCCTATTACATTTAGCGTAGGGGTTTCTATTTGGTTAATAAGCATGTCTGTGACAGTTACTGCAAGTTCTTGCAGGACTAGGCCTATGGGGCAAGTGTAAGTGTCAGCAGGTGTGCAACCCTACGGGAGCAAGCTGGGCTCTGGCAAGTATCTGCCTCTAACTGGACAAGTGGCAAGTTAACCAATTGAGGTCAGCTGAGTGGCTCCAGTTAGGCGTGGCTCTGCACGCCAGCTGAGCCTTGGCTATAAAAGGCAGACCTGGAAATCTCTCAGGGTCTGGGAGACCACAAGGGAGAGACTTGGAGTAGTCACAGGGTTCTGCTTCAGAGGGGGCTTGCCCTGAAGGCCCTGTGGAAAGGAGCCAGAAAGCCGACTCTGAGGTCCTGCCGTCTCAGCCCAGGAGAACTGGCCAGCATGGAACATGCCAGGCCAGGGGACTCCCTTAACAGGTGCCCAGAAAAACCTTAGTGGCAAGGGTGAAGCATTGAATGAATGATAGTCTACGTATGGATATGGGATAAAGACATTGCACTGTATAAATAAAAGGCACCTGGGTGAAAGAAAAGTACTGCTTGGACTTGGTTGGAAGCAGATCCTGCAGGAACTAGTGCCAAGTACAGGGAGAACCACTTACAAGCTACAGACATCAACAAGTCTGCTCTGCTGACCTGGGCAGCTGGACTCCCTTCCCCCAAATGGGTGCAGCCCTGGGAGCACAGGGGCAGAACAGCCGTGCACAGCTGTCTCATATCAAGTCACAGGCGAACCATCTTCTCCCTGTTCTGCAACCACTGTGTCTGCCCTTTTAGCTCCCACACCTACTTTGGTTTACATTGTATCTCAGTCCTGTTTTAATATTTTATATTATTTATGAGAATTTTAATGATTTTATTGTATTTTAATGTCTTAATGTTGGAAGCCGCCCCGAGCTGCATGGCAGGAGGGGCGGGGTATACATTTATGAAAATAAAATAATAAATAAATTTTGTCAGCAGAGGCAGGGGTTAATTCTGCATGTGGTCAGTCAGGATTGGTACCACTGAAGATCCATCTACTCAGTGAGTCCCTGGACACTTCCCCTAGATCCCGCAACGGTGGTATGAATTGTTATTAACCATGGTAATAAGCAATATATTAAACTGTTGGACTTTATAACATCATCAGACTAATAAAAACTGGCATATGTAGACATGCTTGTATTTCAGACTGATCACAGTTTGTTAATCAGTGTGCCTAAAATGACTATCTTCATTTATCAGAGGCGTTTTGAACTGTGTTTATATTTTCAGATTGACCTCAAATAAATACATCAGACTTAAGTGGTGTTATGAAGAAATATCAACTCTTAAATGTCACACACATCATTATGTGGGGAGTATAAGACTAATGTCACTATTTCTTTTGTAATTGGAGCTTTTCAGGCATGTTTTTAAAAATGATTATTTTCTAGTAGTCATGAAAAGAAAACATTTTTAACCTTTTTAAATTGGTGGTATAAGCAGGACAGCATGTTACTGAATTTAAGGCATTAACGAAAGTAATGTCTTTTGCAGTGCATTGTCAAATGCACAGCACACTTGATAAGTATCCAGTTTGCTGGCAATTATTTAAATGCACAGCCTATCTTGACTTTGACTGCCAAGAGAAAAGTGCTAAAAACTGGCCGTTTTAGGGCCTACTAAGGCTGCGTTCCCACCTACAGTGGCAGCAGCAGGAGGAGCAAGGGAAGACGTGGCAGTGTGGAGGAGCCGGCCAACGGGAGAAGAGTTGGTGTGAACAGGGATCTGTCGCGGCTTCTCTCGTGCATGTCAGGGTGCAAAATCCTGCCTTGACATGTGCCAAAGAAGCCGCAGCAGGTACCCGTTCGCACTGGCTCTTTTCCCATCTGCCGGCTCCTCCCCGCTGCTGCGTCTTTCCTTGCCCCTCCCGCTGCCACTGCAAGTAAGAATGCAGCCTAATATAAACACACTCCTTTAAGTTAATTACCAAACCAAAAAACTTTACAGTTTTAAAAAAACAAAACATTAAATGCACAACAGTTTTTAAAACTAAAAACTTTCCTCTTCAAAAACCACCACAAAATCATTTTGACTCTAGGTTAAACTCCAAACAACATACAAATTCATTACAATTACAATTAAAAAAACATTCAAGTCCATACATTTGCAACAAGACGAACGCCAAAAAACATGGAAATTATTTCAGAATTTGAGGAATATTTAATATTTTATGCTCATCAACATAAATGTAATATATGTACTTAATTTCTTACCATACATACTTTTATTCATTTTTATCAATAACTAAACTCACATTTTTTTGTTATTAAAGTTTAATTTATCATAATTTGTCAATGAACAATTTTTCAGAGTGCATTAACTGTTTCGCCAGAACTGCATTCTGTACAATGAATTCTATAATGTTCTTTATGCTGACATTGTTAACAGTTTATTGTATGAAGTGTATACAATCTGTATACATGTAAAGGACAGACTGAATGCGCGCTGAAAAAATTATTCATTGTCAAATTATGATAATAAATTAAAGCTTAAGAATGAAAAAATGTGAAAGTTTAGTTATTGATAAAAATGAATAAAAGTATGTATGGTAAGGCATTAAGTACATATATTACATTTATGTTGATGAGGATAAAATATTAAGTATTCCTCCGTTTATGTCTTGTTGCAATGTATGGAGTTGAATGTTTTTTTAATTGTAATTGTAATAAATTTATATGTTTTTTGGAGTTTAAGCTAGAGTCAAAATGATTTTGTGATGTTTTTGAAGAGGAAAGTTTTTAGTTTTAAAAACTGTTGTGCATTTAACATTTTTTTAAACCATAGTTTTTTGTTTTGGTAAATTTCCAGGTTTTGTGCGGTATGATATATCAGCACATTAATATATCAGTTGTTGCACAACTTTCAAGTTGTATATTTTACAGAACTTTTAACTTAAAAGTTGTGTAACTTCTAATCCTAGTGTAAAGTAGGAGTAACTCTATAAGAGCCTAAAGGAGTTTGAGAAGGAACTTGTGTGTGACTTTTTAAAAAAAAAAAAAACATAGCCTCCACATTAAAACAGGAGGTGTTTGGGGAAAGGTTCTCCCAACTCCCCCCCCTTCCACAACTCAATCTCTATCTCTCCCACACACATGCACAGACTGCCCCCCTCTCTCTATCTGACACACACACAAACGCATGCACTCCTCCTCCTCTCTAACACACACGCATCCACTTCTCTCCCCCACTCTCACAAACACGCTCACATGCAGACTCTTCTCGCCCCCTCTCTTGTAAACACACACACACACACACACACACACACTTTTCTCCCCCCCACTCTTACTATCACAATCACATACGTACGCACTGTTTCGCCCCACTCTTTCACGAACACACATGCACTGTTGTCCCTCCCTCCCACGCACACTCTTCTCACCAATAATGCCACCACCACTTGCAGCCTCACAGGAGGTTCAGGAGGGACTAGAGAGTTTTTCAAAAGGCCCTGCGATGCTGCAGGACACACGGGGGGCCGCCGCCATCTTGCTGTTCCTGTCTGGGCATGATGGGAAATGTAGTCCTAGCATGCCCAGACAAGAAACATGTCGGTAGCCCCAGTGTCCCTAGTGGGGGCAGCAGAACTTGTAGCACCAGGCCAGTGAGGGGGGAGAGGGCCAAGGGAGCGACGTAGTTCCTCTTCCCCCACCCCCCTCCATAAATTGCCAAGCCTGCCCGGGGAAAAGGGGAGCCCGGGAGTAACAGCATAAGGAAAGTTACGTGACTCTGCTTTTTAAAATCACGTAACTTTTATCAGGAGCCAACTCTGTCACAAAGATTTTATGCTGTAGTCAGTTTAATGTCAATTAACCCCCACCCCAGCCTCACTCCCTACTTTTGACTCCATATGAAAAGTCTGCACCTTTTCAAAAGTTGCAGACTTTTCACTTTGAATAAAAACTTGCAGACTTTTGACTGTACTTTTGACTCTATGAAAAGTGTGCACCTTTTCAAAGGAGTGAAAAGCATGCAACTTTGCAAAGGAGTGAAAAGCGTGCAACTTTTCAAAATTTACAGACTTTTAAAAGTACGGAATCAAAAGTCTGCAACTTTTCAAAAGTCATGTAACTTTCCTTATGCTGCATTTTGCCGGTCAGCAGCTGCTCAACTGTGCATGTGCAAGCCAGCAGAACCGATTTTTAATCATTAGTAACTTGGTTTTGGCTGCACCAATCACTATCATATTACAGAAGCAGTTGTTATTGATCTCATGTTCCCGGCCTGTGACGTGTGGGGGCTCAACTCATCCAGGATGAGGAGATATTGAGGATTCAAAATTGTGAGGACGTGTGCATTTTGACCACAACCAATTAACATTTAAACAGTCATAACGTTTTATTTTCCCGATGGATCTTCTTCAAACTTTGTGCATATGATGGTCCTCACAAATTATAGACAGGATAAATTTTCAGAAATGTAGCTCAAGCAGTTCCCTCAAAATCAGGGCTTCAGCAGTCCCCTGTTTAGAATGGAGAGTGGTTGTGCATTTAACTTCCTTACAGCTACGGCTGTAAGGAAATCACTCACAGCAACAAAGCCTAATTATAAATCCCAAGACTAAAAATTTATTTATTTAATGCATTTCTAACCCGCCTCTTTCACCCATGGCGACTCGAGGTGGCATACAACATATTAACAATATTAATAAAAAATACAATATAGTAAACCATTAGAACATAAAATACTAAAAAAAATAAATCACAATTGGTTTGTATAAAAACCCCAACTAATCCCCATCCCACCCACCCCCTTCCCCCACCAAATGCATGGTGGAAGAGCCAAGTCTTACAACCTCGCTGGAAGGCAAGGAGAGTCGGGCTGAGGTGAAGCGCCACCAGACGGGCATTCCAAAGCGATGGCGCAGCCACCCACACCACCCTCCTGCCTGTACGGACCCACCAAACACGCAGGACTCCAGAAGGGTGCCGCCAGACGACATGCATTTTTCATAGTTCGGCTGCTAATATCTAACCTACTGTACTTCTCAACCAAGACTGTGAATCAATGCTAAAAAACTCAAAAGCTTGAACATTTCTTTTTGGTGTGGAATCAAAATGAAATCAAAATCACTGAGGTTGCCAGATATAACCATTTTAGGGACTTCCTAAGGCCTAGGATTGTGAGGTCCAGGATACAAGAATCTCACAGTTGGTTTGTGTTTGTTTGGTTTTTAAAACAGATTTCTAGCTCATGGTAGCAGAGAAGTGCTTGGAAAAATGGCTACAGTGTGTCCCAAAAGCTTAGAAACCAAAAGAAAAGTTTAATGGAACCCCAATTTTTAAAAATCCAATGATGTCCACTTATGATTTATGAACATTTGGCATTGACCATTCTGTGATCATAGTCTTAACTGTAGAAGCTCCCACCTCTCTGGAACAAACCTCATGTTCCTGTGCAAAGTGACTAGTACAACAGCTCCAAAATCACTGACCTCTACCATCTATGCCAATGCTCTTCCTAAATCTCTCTCAGCCACTTACTGATTGGTAGATTATTCACTGATGAAAGGGTTTAAGGATAAAGAACAGCTGCGATAGCGTAGTCGGATTTGCAACCCTACAAGTCATAGAAATTCACCCAGCAATTCCAGGACTGAGCTGAAAATGTCTACATTCAGATCATACTTTATAGATTTCATGCAACAGAGAATTCTCCACATCCCTCAGTAAGTTGCTCCCATAGGTAATTTCTCTCACTGAAGAATGTGTCTTATTTTCATTCTGAGTTTGTCCAGCTTCTATCCATTGGATCTCATTATAACTTTGTCCTCCATATTACATAGGTTTTTATCACAAGAAATCTCCTCCCTTCAAAAGGTACCTTTAGAATGAGAACAAGTCATCTCAACCTGATTTTGAATAAGTTAAGGAGATTCAACTTCTTAAGTCTGTTGCTATAAAGGCACACTTCCAGACTCTGAATCAATCTTCTAGCCCTTTCCAATTTTTCAATGTTTTTATGAAATGTAGGTAGTTGAACCAAATACAGTTTCTGTCGCTTTGACTAGGTTTAGCCCCTCCTTTTTGACCTCCACTGGTTCCCTCTACCTGAACGCATTCAGCATAAGCTCCTTGGCTCTTCATGGCTTGCTTCCCCTGCCCCCATCTCTTTACACTTATTTCTTGATTCATTCCCACCTAGGAGTGCCACCACCTTCACCTGCTCACAGCTCCTCTGCTCCTAAAAATATATATACACCCCTTCTCTCATGCTGCCACCCATGCCTGGAACTCTCTCTCTGGATACATTCGTTCTGCTCCATTCCTCCCAGTCTTCAAATCCCTTCTAAAAACCTACCTCTTCTGTCTGTTTTTCCCCTAGCTCCTCTTCCTCAGACTTGTCACTGATTCCTTCCATCAGAGTCCCCCTCTTCCCTGTACCTAAGTTAAGCAGATGCACCTGCAACTTTATGAACAGTCCCTCTCCCTTGTTATACTGTAAGCCCCTTGGGGTAGGGACCACTCTCTAGCTACTGATTATAGAGTACCGGGTATGTTGCTAGCGTTAAATAAATAATATAGGGTTTTCTTGTTTTCATTCAGAATGCAACATGAGGCAAAGTAGTTCAGATGATATCTTTTACTGTAAGTACTGTTGATGAGATTATGCAAGCTTTCACACTACACATGGCTTTTCTGCAGGCATGTAGCAATATGCTGAGCAAATGCAGACTAGGTATATATCAGAAGACAATGACTTGGAGGAGAGGAATTATTAGGGTAAAAAAAGTTTTGGGGGATTCAAAAACAAGGAGGCTACAAATAATTGATAATGGTGTTAAAAACCAAGAATAAATAACCATATATGCAGATTAAGAACTATGCAAGTGCAAACATTTGGGGAGGAGGGTTTAAGGAACAAAACTCACATGAAGAGAAAACTCACATCAGAGGAATTGAATACAAAGCTGAAGCACAGAAGGCAAATATATATAGCAGGCTGTCAAACGCCTTACACAAGTTTAAACATACATACTACAGTCAAAGCTACTTCCAAGGACTCCTTGTAGCAACTATATATTGTAAACCCCAATAAGACTGAACACCATGATATAGTGAACTTTCTTCTGGTTCCATGGGGATGGTTTTACTGACGTTCTGCAGTATGTCAAGATAGTTGTCAACTATCCTTGTGCTCTTTCAAAAAAGCTATCATTTGTTTGGCAAAGTCCTATTTTGCATAAATGTATGTGATTAGCATTAATGATGTTCCCAGCCTTTCATTCTCTGCTTATTGCATCTCATATTAACCTTTCCGTGATTTACCCAGGACTGACATGGAGATCCATGGCTTATAATTAGCTAGGTCTTCCTAGTTACCCTTGTTAAATATTGGCACAATGTTAGCTTTTCTCCAGTCATCTGGATCTTTCCCAGTATTCTAAGATTTGTTTAAATTTAACAAGAGTGCAAGACATTCTCTCTCACACATACACAAAGTGTTTGATTGTGCTGCTATAAAAGTCAATAAAACTAAAAACAAGTAATTAAAGAAAGGTTCCATTATCACTGGCTAATGTAGCCAGCAATCGATGGAAGATTTAAGTTGTTTTTCTAATCATTTCTTCTACTGAACTTTGTATATCTCACTTTTTTCATAGAGCGCAAATCATCCACTACTGAAGTCAATGGATTGTCCCGACTGTCTTTCTAAATGCTACCTGTAGGTGCTAGCTTATTTTCTACAATGTGGAAGAAAATATGAAACATGAATTTTTTTCCATGTGAAAATGTTTGGCCTTAATAATCAGAGGAAATTTCTTAGAGCTGCCAGGCTCTTTAAAGGCTGAATCCATGCAGATATAATTTCTTCTGTCTTTGACAGAAGAATGCCAGTTAATTCATTCAATTCATTAGGATGAAACTTTTAATGGAGGGGGTATTTTTTCCCTCCTAGTACAGTGCTCAGTCCTTGACTGTGGCTCCTAAGTACAACTGCAATAAGTAAGAAATTATTGAAAGGAAGAAGAGTGGTGATTTCTCTTACAATCTATTTTCTTTGGGGGAAAAAAACCAACACACTAATAGGAAATGTAATAATATTTAAAATGAATTGCAGCAACAGCATTAGAAGATGAAGGATCATTAAACCTTCTGTATTAAACTCTTCCCTCTGACAACACAATTTTAACTTATAACAGTTTTACGTCCACACATTTATTTAATTATCTTTTGTTTCAAGTTCATGTGCTCACCCCTTCTGCTATTTTATCCTCCATCACAGAGAAGTAAAATCCATTCCCAGAAACAACTGCATTTCTCACTAGCTGATTGGCTTCATAACATGTCCCTGGCTCCAACCAAGGACGACACTGATTTGAAGAAAGAAGGGTAAAGCTAGCTAAAGTCAGAATTTGGCACCACCATTCTTGGTTCAGAATATAAAATCAGAGTTCCCCTTCAATGTGAAAATACAGATTTTTCCTACTGATATTTCAACTATAACTGGCATCTGGTCTAAAGTGAAATAAATTCAGCGCTTATAATGCACCCTT
The DNA here is from genome assembly GCA_003113815.1 of Sphenodon punctatus. NCBI lineage: Eukaryota > Metazoa > Chordata > Lepidosauria > Sphenodontia > Sphenodontidae > Sphenodon > Sphenodon punctatus. Next base: position 430,156 of record QEPC01000858.1, read on the forward strand.
GGGTGTAGGAAATGATTTTATAGCACCATCTATATATCCATGTCTAACCAATACTTATTCAATGTCACATCTGCTATTTGTTTAACTGTATGCTGCAAATGGTAAAATGAAAGGTGACGACTTGCATTGACAAGTAATTAGCATATTAGCCACTAAGATTTTGGTGGCTGGAGAAGGTAGCAGTGTTTGCCAGCAATTCAAATGAAAGGCTGGTATACAGATAGGGAGAACCAAAGCACAACAGTAGGCCAGGCCTGGAAAGAGGAGCTCTGCCCCATATTCATAGTATGTTAAACAGTGAAACACTATGGGTGAAGTGAAAAGCTTTATGTAAAAAGGTTTGTCAGTAAAGTAGTTCATCAGTAATGGCTTGCAACAGTGCAACCAGCCACAGTCCTTGCCATGCCTGTTCCCCCAAAATAAAGCACCAGCCTCACTGGCTTCTTTCACAGCCTCACCTCTGAGATTGTTTTAATTCTCAAGAATAAAGTCAATCTTTAAATAGATTAATTTACAAGCAAAGCCCAGAACATTTCCACTCCAAGCCCTTGTTCCCCTGGAGTTTGCTTCCCAACCCATCTATCACTACGACTTCCTCTTCTGATCTAATGTCCTCCCCGGTCAGCCATCAACCTTCCCTGGGGAAGTTGTTCACAGTACTCCTGAAATCAGTTGTCTGGGTCTCTCCTCAATAGGGTTGTCAGCTGTGGTGGTGGGGTTTTACCTGACAGTCCCATAGGCCAAAATAGAAGTGTCAGGTAAAAAACAACCAAAGGTGGCAACCCTATTCCCCAGCCATCTCACAGCTACTTCCTAATAGCTCCCAGCTGGGCAATTAGCCACAAAGAGAGCCACACCTTATAACCAGTCCTCTGAGACCGGCACCATACAGAGATGTAGAGCCATATGGAGGGAACTGGGCTGCAAACGCTGCCCTGAGGGATTCCCTGCAGCTGTGTGACTCTGCTTCTCCTCCCCCTGCAGGTAACTCCATAAGAGGGAGCTGCCCTCTGGGCTGCCAAAGGGCCGCCAAAGGGCAAAAAGCCGTTGGTGGGGCATTAGCAAGGCGGTGGAGGTGGTCAACCTATTTGTGGAATCTGGGGAGAGCCTGTTACACCGGAGGGGGTTGGAAGCCAGTTGGGCTCGCCTCCCCCACAGGCTGCAGGAACTCCACACACCCCTCCCCGTGGGAGAAGGGGTGGGACCAACATCTTCCCTGCAGCTTCTGGGGGCGGGGTGCCGGCTAGGAGCCAGTTGGGCTTGCCTCCCCCCTCATTGTCCACGGCTCTGCTTGCTCGCCCGCTGTCGGGGTTGGGAGCCAGGCTGCAGGGACTCTACCCCCTCGCAGTGGCAGAGGGAAAGGGGGTGGGACCACCATATTCCTTGCAGCTTCTGGGGGCGGGGTGTCAGCCCCAGTAGAGGTTCCTTCAGAGGACCTTTGGGTGTGGCCCTTGGTGGGAGCCTGAGTGGGCTGGGGTGTGGGGTTTGGTCTGTTGGCAATGAGTTGTGGGGAGGGTTTGTATTGGGGGATACTTGTTTAAAGGGGGAAAGTGTGGGAAGTGATTGGTGGGGGGTTTCTTTGTTTTATAGTGGGGTGGGAAGGGGATGGGGGATATAGATGGGGTTAGGATTAGAGAGGGGATGGGATTCCAATTTGGGAATGGGTGGGTGGGGATCCTCCTCTCGATTGGGGCGGGACACAGTCATTGGGGTCGTGATGGGACATGGGAGGTATGGTCCGTATGGGGGGTATGGAAGAGCTGGGCGGCGGGACAGGTGCGTAATATCTCTGTTCCCCGCACTACCCCTCTAGCAATGGGGCAAGTGGTTCTAGCAATGGGGCAGGTGGTCCCTGACCATGTGTTGATGCTAGTGAATGCGAGGTCGGTAGCAAATAAAGCAACAATAGTTCAGGAATTCATGCTGGACCATGTGGCCGACCTCGTGTGCATCATGGAAACCTGACTGGGCACATGGAGTCAGGGCCTATTTTGGCTGACCTTGTTCCAGCCGGGTATTCTGTGCAGCATCCACCGCAGTCAGAGGGATGGGAGGGCGGTGTAGCCATGATTTTTAGGGAGGGTTGGGCTGTTCGGACGTATCTGGTGCAATCCATAGTGGGGGTTGAGGGTCTCCATCTGGTGCTTGACGTGGCAGGGGACAGTTTGGGAGTGCTGCTTGTATACCGTGCGTCCACCTGTATGGTGGCCTCCCTGCACGCGCTAGTGGATCTGGTGTCGGGAGTGGTGTTGCGATCCCCAAAGACGATAGTCTTGGGGGACTTCAACATCCACATCGACGCCGATCTTGGGGGTGCGGAGCGAGAGTTCATAGCCGCCATGGCAACCATGGGCCTGTCCCAGAGGGTCAGTGGCCCAACACACCAGGGGGGGACACACCTTAGACCTTGAGGTGGGGGGTCTGTTGGTGGGGAAGATATCAGCTGTTCCCTTGTCATGGACGGACCATTACCTCCTGCAGACCCCTCTCCTGGTGCACGTTCGCCCCCGAAGGGGCGTGGAACCCATTTGAATTGTCCGCTCCCGTAGACAGATGGAACTGGAGCGGTTCCGGAAGGCTTTGGGGGATATACTCTCTGATCTAGACAGCTGTCCCATCGATGACCTCGTCGAGCTGTGGAACGTCTTGCTGACGGAGCAGGGGAGGGTTCCAGCAGATTGGGCAGAGGCAATTGTGGTTCCAGTCTTGAAGAAGGGGGCTGGTAATGATCCTAAGAACTTCGGGCCTATTAGCTTACTTAGTATACTGGGTAAACTTTATGCTAAATTTTTATTGTGTAAGCTTAAAAACTGGGTAAAGGCCCAGGATGTTTTGGCATCTACGCAAATTGGTTTTCGTGAAGGATGTTCAACCATTGACCATTGTTTCTTACTTTTCCCACCTTATACAGAAGTATGCTTCCCCAGGGAATGCACTATTTGTGGCCTTTGTAGATCTGCGGGCCACTTTTGACTTGGTGCCCAGGGAGCGCCTCTGGCAAAAACCTTTTGCCTTTAACATTGACAGAAGATTGTTGAACTTGATAAGGGAGCTGTATACGGATACCTATATTAGAGTCAGGCTAAATCATCAGGGGGCTTTATCAAATGAGATCCAGACACAGAGAGGGGTTAAACAGGGGTGTGTTCTGGCCCCCACCCAGTTCAATCTATATTTAAATGACCTGACTAGAGAGTTTTCAGCTGAGAAGTGTCATCCCCCTAAGGTGGGTAACATCCATGTCTCCTACCTACTTTATGCGGATGATACTGTCCTCTTGTCCCGCACGCAAATTGGTTTAAGGCGGGCGTTGGAACTGTTCGGGAAATACTGCCGCAAAAATCTGATTGAAATCAACTATACTAACACCAAAGGGGTGGTGTTCTAAAACATAGGTTTTAGAACACCACCCCTATAAACATAGGTGGTTTATAGACAATAAGGAATTAGAACGAGTAAGGGTCTAAATATTTAGGGCTTCTTTTCCAAACTTCAGGTACTTGGTCTTCACAGTCTTTAAGCACTTGCTCTCGGGCCAAGCAACTAACCAAGATCCTGCTGGCCTTTTTTCGGTCGCATTGTGGGAATTTGATCAACCTGGCTATAAAAGTCTTTTTGCACAAATATGTGCCGCAGTTACTCTATGGGGCCCTCCTTTGGGCCGTAGACAAAATCAAGGACCTGGAACGTATTCAGGCAGGGTTCTTGCGTTCTTTATTGCTTGCCTCCCATGGTGTAAGTACTTTGGTTTTGTGTTTGGAATGTGAAGTTACCCCCCTAAATGAAAAGCTATGGCAGGGAGTATTGAATTATTGGTTAAAGCTGTTTTTTGGCTTGGTTGCTCCGCTTACTTGCCTGGTGATTTCCGATAGTACCCCCAGTAGATGGATACAGTTAGTTAAGAAATTAAATTACCTGGGTTTTTCTCCCAAGGCTCTTGTCCCTCTGGGGTATAAAATCGCTAAGAAAACGGTCTACCAGAGGTTGGCGGATATTGGCCGTCAGGAGAGAGGGGCTAAACTAAGTGCCAGTACAGTGTTGGGCCCCCAGAAGTTTTTTATGTTTGAGACTGACCATTCGAGGGCATATTTGGACTATGGGCTCCCCACGCTAAAGAGAAGGCTTTTTTTTCTGGCTCGGGTGAACTATTTTCCTTCTGCACTTACCCTGGGGAGATATCAAGGGATTCCATTGGCCGAGCGTTTTTGCCAATGCCCCCTGAAGCAGGTCAAGTCTAAGTCATATTATACTTGACTGTCCCCTATATGCGGACCTCCATCAGAGACTAATATCCCCGGCGATCAGTGTTTTTCTGGGTAGCTCACAGGAGTTTTGTATGATGCAGTTACTCTGTGACAGATGTAAGGAGATTACATGGAAGGTGTCACATTTTTTATTTTGTGTTTATATTATTAAACAGTACTAGGGGAGTATAATTTGCCCATTGCGTTTATTAACCTTATATTTTATATATGCTATTATTTTTGGTTCGTATCTTTATATATATATATATATATATATATATATATATATATATATATATATATATATATTTATATTTATTTATTTGTGTATGTTTGCCTTGTTTTGTATGTTTCTTTCTATTCTTGCAATGACCTTTTGGTCCTGCAATAAAGTTAATTTTATTTATATATATTATATGCTCTTGCTGACAGAGGCCATTGATCGGATAGCTCTGAGGCGTCTGCTTCTCAGGTAGCAGCACCGCAGGCCTCCCTGGCTTTCGGAGGGGCTGCGGGTGCTGAAGCAGGAAGGAACACTGTTGGAGCGACGGTGGCGTCGTTCACGTGCTGAAGCCGCCAGGTTGTGGCACAGAGCGAGTTTACAAGCCTATGCCGTTGCTATGCAAACAGCAAAGAAAGAGTTCTTTGCTGCCCTTATAGCGTCCGCTAAATCCCATCCAGCGGAGCTGTTCCGGGTAGTGCAGGGGCTGGTCAGTCCGGCCTCCCTCCACCTTGGAGTGGAGTCTAGTGCCCGCTGTGACTTGTTTGTGGATTACTTTGCAGATAAAATCGCTCGGATTCACCATTTTTTGCAGTAGGGCAATTGGAGGTTATGGAGGCCCCGCCTTGTCCTTGTTTGTGGGATCAGTTTCAGCTGATGACCCCTGCTGACGCAGAGGATGTTCTTGGGGCTGTCAGGGTCACCTGTTGTGAACTGGACCCTTGCCCATACTGGCTGGTTAAGGCCTGCAGGGAGATAATGGGGCCTTTGCTGGTGGGGGTGGTCAATGCCTCCCTTAGGGAGGGCAGGGTGCCGGGTTGCCTTAAAGAGGCCATAGTGCAGCCCCTGCTCAAGAAACCATCGCTTGACATTGACTCCCTTGCCAGTTTCCGGCCGGTCTCTAACCTTCCCCTTTTAAGGGAAGGTTATTGAGCGGGTGGTGGCCCGGCAGTTGCAGGAGCATCTGGATCATGTTGGTTTTCTTGATCCCTCGCAGTCAGGGTTTCGCCCTGGATATGGCACCGAGACTGTGCTTGTGGCATTGGTTAACGATCTTTGCCGAGAATTAGACCAGGGCTGTTTGGCCCTGCTGATTCTATTAGATCTGTCGGCGGCATTTGATACCATCGATCATGAGTTGTTGGTGACGCGCCTGCAGGACTGTGCAGGGGTGGATGGTACGGTTCTTGACTGGTTCCGCTCCTTCCTGTCCAGAAGAACTCAGCGAGTGGTACTTGGTGGTTATTTTTCGTCACACTGAGGCCTCTTGTGTGGAGTCCTGCAGGGTTCTGTTTTGTCCCCTCTCCTGTTCAACGTGTATATGCAGCTGCTTGGCGAGGTGGTCAGGAGGTTTGGCATGTGGTGTCATCAATATGCTGATGACACCCAGCTCTACCTCTCTTTTTCATCAGACCCAGGCCCGGCAGTCTCACTGCTTAACGGGTGCCTTGAAGCTGTGGGGGACTGGATGAGGGCAAACCGACTGAAGCTGAATCCCAACAAAGACAGAGATGATGTTGGTGGGTAAGGCAGTGAGGGTAACAGCCCCCATCAATTATCAGCTCTGCCCTCTATTGGTTCCCCAGGTACGGAGTCCGTGGGTGCTCCTTGACTCACGACTCTGCTTGGATGGCTCAGGTGGAGGCTGTGGCAAGGAGTGCCTTCTGCCAATCACATCTGGTGCATCAGTTTCGGCCGTATGTTTCGGACTCTGACCTGGCCACCGTCATCCACGCCTTCACCACCTCTAGGCTGGACTACTGTAACACGCTCTACATGGGGCTACCTTGATGGTACGGAGACTGCAGCTGGTGCAGAATGTGGTGACCCGTCTCCTGGTGGGATTGGGCCGCCGGGAACATATTACACCGGTTCTTCGGTCTCTCCACTGGCTGCCTGTAGTCTTCCGAGCCCGATTCAAGGTGTTGGTGCTCACCTATAAAACCCTAAATGGCCTCGGCCCAACCTATTTGCGCGACCACCTCACCCCCCAGGTTCTGGATCGGCCCCTGCGGTCATCGAGGGATGCTCTCATGGAGGTTCCTCAAGTCTGCGGGGGGGCCACGATGGAGAGGGCCTTCTTCTCAGTGGCCTCTCCACGGCTGTGGAACTCCCTGCCGGTGGAGGCCCGTTTGGCCCCGGATCTCCTCTCGTTTCAACGCTGTTGCAAGACGTGGCTGTTTCGCCTGGCTTTGCAGGGAGGGATGGGTTAGGGTGGTGGGTGGGTGGGGATTTTTTATACCTCCCTTTTTTGTATATTTTTAAAGGTTTTTTTAATGTTTGATATTGTGCGCCACCCAGAGCTGCTTGTGGTAGGATGGGTGAGTTAAAAATGTTTTGAAAACAACATAAAATAAATAAATATCCCCATCACAAGGCCCAATTTTTCAGAGTGCTGATTACTTCTAACTAGTATTGACTCCCCTCCACTTCCAGTGTCTTGGGAGTTCCACCCCAGCACCATTCAGAAGTGACCAACACCTTGTGGAATTGAGCCATAAAATATATAGCTTTAAAATTATAATTAAACCACTTGAGCTTCTCAAGTGATACTGGTCACCAAAAGGTGACAAAATTTCCAGCCAAAAGTGGTAGAAAGTGAAAGTTTTTTTGTCCAATGTCTCTGGCACCTATCCGAGAAGAAATTAGTGGTTTCATACAGGTCTTGGGTGTTATAAAACCACCAGCACAATCATCATTAATTGGCAGTCATGGCAGAGAACTCAAGTAGTGGGGAATGATCCTAACTAGTTTGTGCTGGAAGACAATGGCAGGTTTATATGTGCAGAAAACTTACAAAGCTGCTGCCAACGTTGTATTTGTTCCAGGGATAAACAAGGACTTCAGTCTCTAGGGCTGTCAGTCTGGCACCTTTCATAAGCAATAAATTCAACATGAAAAATTAACACAAAACCACCTCTGATGACCCAATTTATGCTGTCAAATGCTACCCCCAGGAAACCCCCCACCCACCCCCGATACCCACGGAGACCATTAAATGGACTGATAATCGCATTAACTGATTATTAGACAGTCAAGATCAGGATAGGATACTTCAGGCTGCCATGAGAAAAACAAATTAACTAGATGGGACATGCAGGAGTGTTCTTCCATAATGCAACCTTTAGGATTTAATTCCGCTAGGGTCTAGTTATCACAGACTACTTTGCACGCTCTGTCCCCCACAGTGACAGCTGTGATTAACAGGGAGAGGGAGGCAGACAAACTCTATCCAAACTTTTAGAACCAGAACAGGGGGTGCTTGCCCACATTACCGCGCCAGGAAAAACTAACAAGAAGCAAACCCCCAGCAGGGAAAGTAAAGGGAGACTTTGAATGTAGGCACATGGTTAAAAGCGTCATTTAATGCATCTACCGTTGTTTTTAATCATGAAAGGCAGGCTGCAAAATCCAACCCTGCCTTTTGTGTCTGAAAACAACAGGAGATGTGATAAATGACGCTTTTAACCACATGCCTCACATTACTTTCCCCGCCGGGAGTTTGCTTCTTGTTAGTTTTCCCAGTGTGGTAACGTGGGCAAGCAGCCAGAGTTTTCTTGGGATAAGAAAACTCAGGCAGCTACTTCTGACATTTTAGGGGCAAAATGCAAAAACCTGTCTCTTTACAGAGGCCTTCCCTCCATAGTGGCCTGTGATGGCCCTTATCAGGCAGCTCCACCCCTTCCCGGCTCCTGTACCCTTTTCTTTCCTTCTCAAAGAGGCTTTCACTGGGTTCTTGTGAAACAGGGAACACTTTAATACCGAAATAACTTTATAGACACTATGTAACATTCGGTCGTGACACTTTTGGTGGGTACAATATTACCTTACTGACCCTCAGCCTTTTGCTTCCTTATTCACTGATCTCTGTCTTCCTTCTCACCCCCTCGGCAGCCTTCAAACCTGGAGGTTTTCTTCCTCCAGCTTGGTTCACATTGTTCTTCTACTGATAATCCTGTTTCTTTGGCTGGTTGGTTCAAGCTTCTCTGGACCTTATAGTCCCAGCTGTCTGGAGTCAAGCTCAGCGGTGTACAACCTCCTTTCCAGAAGGATCTGCTGTTTCCACACCTTCTCTTCAGCTTCCTTCTGTCTCCCAGCTCCAGACCCCTCTCCTTCAAATGCCAACTCCCTCTTCTCCCAGCCCCTCAGTGTCTGATTGGCTGAACACTTCCCTCTACATTCTCAAACCACTCCTACTTCATCCAGCCCTTTTTAAAAAATATCAATCATAGAACACTAACTATAGGCACATATACTTATAACATTACATTTCTGCTTAATACATCACATGGACAAAGTATGGACTAGCAATTCTTCCCTAGACAACTGTGGATGGGTGCTCAACACACAATGGGTGTTTTAACACAGATGTGAGGGTGCTCAACCCTGGAGCAGGTCCAGGGGAGCACTCCCACATCTACCCGCTTTCAGCTGCACCCGGGTCCATTTTAAATAGACATGGTGGCTGCCGCAGCCCGTAATCTGCCTGCACAGCGCCCCTGCTCCAAACCAGAGTTTTGGGCAAATCCCCCGCAACACTATGGCATTCTCGGGGCAACCCCCAGCTGACAGCAGGGCTACAGCAGCCGTCTGCTGAGCAGACGGATGGCAGCCCCACCTCTGGCCAGCGCCCCAGGGTTGGGCTGCCTGCTTTGCTGGTGTTACAGGATGTTCCAGAGCACCACTGGTGGGGCAGCCCCAGAGCAGGAACAGCCTGCCCCACCTGCACATCTGGTGGGCCATCTTTAAACAGAGGCGGGGTTGTTCTCCGGCTGAAGACACCCAACATCTTGCTGACTTACTACCTAGGCATGTCAAGCTCCCATCATTTATTATAAAATTTAACATTCACGTTTAAACAAGCCATTGGGGATTTCCCATTAGCATTCAGTCCTGATATCGGCTTACTGCTTTCCACCCCTTGGTGCAGCTCTGGTTCACCAATATTAAAATTCTCACTTTCAAACAGCCCCTCTCATTTGCCCCTCTCTTCCCTTGGTGACCATTCCCATAGCTGCCACTGGGCATGCTGTCCCTTATCGGGAGCACAGCTGCCTGTATCAATAGTGTATTTTGCTCTGGTTTGGTAGTGCCTCTGCAGAAGCAGCCCATTGTAGAATTCCCACGTGGCCATCTGATTGAATATTCACCAGAAAAAGGGAAACTTCCTTGCCTGTGAATTTTCGTTCTTCTCTTGAAGCAGGGTGGATAGTCAGACCTGACAGGTTATGTCCCTACTCATTGAGCAGTAGGCAGGATTAAGATGACTAGCAGTCACTGCTAGTGGAAGGGGCATACCCCTGCGCCAGCTCTCCAGGATGTGACTGCCAACGCTAACTAGAAACAAGAGATTATAACTTGAATGGTAAAAAATACATTGAAAAAACAAGCAGAGACAGGAAAAGGGAGTTGAGAAGAAGACCCCAGACTCTACCCAAAACCCATCTGAGCCTCAGAAGTGGAAGTGACATGGGTGGAACGGATTGTCCATCCTGCATCAAGAGAAGAACGGAAATTCACAGGTAAGGAAATTTCCCTCTCTCTTTTTGTACGGTAGACAATCAGAACTGATTGGAAGTCTCCAAACAGTGCCTTTCCAAGGGCGTGTGGAAATAACCAGACCAAAAATGAAACAGTTCCATTGGGAATTGGACCCATCTGTGGCAAGACTAAGTAAGAACTCTCTGAACTCTCAATGACCAAAACCTGCTAGAGAGATGCTAGAGAGAGAGTTCTGCCTGTAGTGACATGTGAAGGAATGAGCAGAGGTGGCCACTCTGCAGATTTCATCTATTGACACCCAACCAGGAGCACTGAAATCATAGCTACCCAAGAAGATACGCAGCAATTCCCATAGGAGGAGCCACCTGCAAGGCCTTGTAAGCCTTTAATATGTAGGCGCTAAACCATCTAGCCAGGGTACTTTTTAAAATTTTCCTACCCTTTCTCCTAGCCCAGAAGACTACAAACAGGGCTGAGTCCATTCTGAAGTGGTTATACCTATGCAGGTAAATTTTGAGTGCCCTCCTGGCACCTACTATGTGAGCCCCTCTCTCTAGGGTACTGCAAATTGGGACAAAAGGAGGGCAGATTCAGTTCTAGATCCCTCTGAAACCTTGAGTTGACCTTTCCCCATTACCTCTGTGAAAAATGCACAGTTCTAAGTCAGAAGAAAGTGTCCTCAACTCAGAATCTGCAAGCTGAGGTCATGGACACCAGGAACATTATCTTAACTGTTAAACAGAACAGTAAAATCTGCAGAAGCAGCTCAAAAGATGGGTGCATAAAAACCTAGAGGACAACATTCAGCCTCTAATTGGAGAACCTGAGGCTAAACAGTAGGCAGGTGAGCAGTGCTGCCTTGAGGAATCTCCTGACACGAAGGTATCAGAACAAGGAAGGTTGGCTTTCACCGCAGTTAATGTTTGAGACACAATTAACCTCGGGACTCATTTTGAGATCCCACTTCCTAAAAAAATTATAGGATCTCCAATACCCCAGCATTGGAGGTCCTACACCCTGTCTTCTGCACCACTATACAACCTTTGCCCAAGTTGCACGATACACCTTGTTTGTCAAAAATCTGGTTACTTTGGTAATTTCTTGGATATTTTATCATCCCATCTCACAAAGACAGTCAACGGAACCCTTTCAACATCCAAGTGACAAATTGAATCGTCTGTGGGTTTGGATGAAGAATCAGTCCCAGGGATAGGAGGTTCATATTTGCAGTGAGATATAGCAGGCCTCTCACCACCATGTTGATGACATCAGAGAATCAGTCTCCTTGGCCAGCGTGGTGCTACCAGGATCACACAAGCTCCTTTCTTAAGGGATATGGGGAAAGGGAGAGAATGCTTAAAGCAGCCCCCTGAGACAGAGCATACAGGCCCACTGCTCTAATAGCATTCATTCTGGAAAGGAACTTGGAGACCCTGTGATTAGGACTCTGTGCAAAGAGTACCACCAAAATGACTCTCAGTGTCCTGGAGTGCTACCTCCAATATGGACCATTCCCCCAATCTAGTTTAGGACAGCTGAGCCAGTCTGCTTGGATATTCAGGAAACTTGATGTGCACCACCTTGATCAAGGCTATAGACAAGGAGTGTAACATTCATGAAGATGTGAGGTCTCAGGTGCACATGCTTGGCTTGGTTATATCGAGAATGATGGCTGGCTGGTCTGTGCGGTGAGGATGTGAGTACACAGAACTCAGTTCCCCTTCCTTCGTCTCCCCCTCGCCCCCAATCCCTCAAGCCCTAGGGCAGGGACCATGTCTATTCCATTACTTTGTAAAGCGCCAGGTACATTGCTGGCGCTATATAAATGCTTGCTAATCAATCAATAATAATAATAATAATAATTAATAATGTAATTCCCCACCACCACAAGCTGAGCAATCGTGCTGCCTGTGTGCATAAGGATAGGTCCCCCTTTCAACTCAGGAAAGAAGTGAAGCAGAGCTAGATGAACAGCTATCAGTTCCAGGGGGTTGATGTGACAGGACACCTCCTCTAGTGTCCATGCACCTGAGATGACTCTGAGCAAAGTGCGCTCCCCAGCCCCAGCTGCTGGCATCCATGGTCAATCAGCCTCTATGGGTCTCGAAGAGACATTCCCTGCAAAAACCTGATCAGCGCTGAGCATCCCTGGAGATCCTCCTTCACCTTTCAAGGAACTGTGATTGGCAGATGTATCAAAGCTGCAATCTCTTGCTGGAAAGGTCCAAGGATGTATTGTAGTGGATGCACATGAAACCTGGCCCACCCACTGTCTTCAAGCAGAAGACTAGGCTGCCAAACACCTCAGCCAGGAACATCAGATTTGATGATAGAGTTGATTGATCCAGCTCAGCAGCTTCATTAGCCTTTCCTCTGACAGGAAAACCTGATGTCCAACATCATTCCCAGATGCAGGAAAGAATGAGAGTCAGAGCTTTCCTGTTAATTAGGAAGTCATAGGCCTCTAGCCACTCCAATAACCCAATGAGATCATATAAGAAGGTTGTCGAGGTAGTGGTACATGTGTACCCCCTGTTCCCAAAGTTATGCCACCAGAACAATCAGGATCTTTGTGATCATTCTGGACGACGAGAGACTGAATGGAACCCAAGTGGGAGAGCTTGAGACCAACAGCAGCTGCTAACAAAAGAATGGAGAAACTTAGGGTGGGTTTGACAAATGGGGACATGCAAGTAAGCCCCTAGCAAGTCAAGATGAGAAATGGATGACAGGAAGTCCCTTGGCTGGGGCACACCGATGATGGACCTGAGCATCTCCATATGGAACTTCCTGTGCGTCCCCCTTTCATTCAGCAATTTAGAGGTGAAGGATCCCCGTTCTTTTCAGGTATATTGTGAAGAAGAAGAGTACACCTCTGGGACACAGGTAACATCTCTATGGCTCTTATGTCCACTAAGCGTTGAATGGCTCCCAACTTAAGTGGATATTTGGACAAATCACTTGATATAGGAAAGGACAGGCAACAATCCTTCAGGGGAAGGTAAACTTTCAGGTACCCCCAAGAAACTCTCTCTCTCACCCAGTTGGCAAATGATGTCACCCACTGGTTTGCAAAGCGTTGCAGCCTCCCCCCATCAGAGGTTCCAAGGAGAGGGGGTGTTGCCAGTCAGATGGATCACTGGGTTTATCGGCTGGAGGCAGATTGTTTTTTTCCCTAAAACTAGACTGGTTCTGTGAACCCTTCTGCTTTCACCACCTGTAGCTAGCTGGATCCTGCTCCCTACATGGCTGACGACTCCTTTGTCCCCAAAAGCAAGGACAAAAAGGAACTCCTACCTATGTGCTGCTTTTGTGGGATTGAGAGGCAGTGCTTTCAGTTTCTCTGGCTCTGTGGTAAGAGCATTGTTCATTGCTTATCTGAAAAGCTTTGCCACCTTGTCAACGAGCTCCAGACAGGACAGACTTACACGGTAGGCTCACCTTCCATGGTTGAAGCCAGATGAAACATCGAGCCACTATGTCCGTTGCCACAGCTCGAGTGTACAGCTGTACGGTGTCAGGGTGACATCGGAGGCAAAGGCTGCTGTGAGAGAGAGCTTCATGAAGGCGTCTTTCGACTCCTTGGCCTCTGCCTTCCCACAGAAAAACTGCTCTGCTGAAGCTTGAGGCTCAAGCTTGTGAGCTAGGAAGGATGCTTCACATTTATTACTGATGGTAAGATACCTTCCTCTCTGATGGGCCCTTTGGATAGCCCTCCCCCTCAGCTAGCAGGTCAGCAGACTTAGCTAGATTAGCTGTTGCTGCATCTACCTAGGGTAAACTAACCAGTTGCTCCTGGTACTTGGGGACAGAGTAGAAGTGCCTCATGTACTTGTGGGGCCCCTTTAATCTGGAAGGCTGTTCCCATTCTTCCTTAATGGCATCTAGATCAAACTGAGTCGGTGGGAGGTCAGACAGCCTAGCCCCCTGCTTAGGAAAAGCCTTTTTGTTCTTCTTAGGGGGATCCTGATTCTGGGGTGTGGGAGGAAGGAAAAGCTCTAAAATCAAGGCCACCTTCCCAAGCTGTTTCTCCAGTTGCTCTGCTTCAAACAATCTAACCCCAGTGCTTCCTCCTGCTTCTTGGTCTCAGCAGTAAAGCACTCCCCATCCTCCTTCACTGGCCTGGAGAGAAAGGGCATGTGAGAGGAGGGGGCTGGGTAAGATGAAGAGGGAGGGGGGTGGATGAGCCCTCTTTTTCTGCTTTTGGTTGCTTATGGCGGGCCTTACACTTATTCTCCTTCTTACCCTTGAGAGCTGTACTCTGCTTGGAGCCTTTAAGCATCCCCTTTTCGCCTCTCCAGGGAGAGGGGGAGGAAAAGCAGCCCTTTGAATAGCCTGAGGGGTTCTACGAGGGAGACTCCTTAGGCCTGGCCTTGCTAGGAGAGCAGTTGTGACCTCTAGTGGCACTGGGGACAGTAATGGGAGAGGCAGAGTGCTCTCTAACAGGCACGCTCAAACTCCCACCCCATTCTCCAAATTATAGGCTGGGGTGTTACTGCTCCTGGGTCTCCCACCCTAACTCAAGGCCATGCTACTGGTGCATACTGCTCCCCTTTAGTGGAAACTACCTCTCCAGTCACACCACAGCCTCAGGAACATCATCCTAGAGGGGCAGGGGAGCCTGCTCGGAAGGGGTTGGAATGCCCAGGTTGGGCACACAGCACTCACCCTCTGCAGCTGCACCAGGGCTTCCTTGATCTGCTCCAGTGTCCTCCCCCTGGAACAGGCTTTCCACCTTCGCTCTCAGACTGAGCAGTACCCTCTCGGCCAGAAAGTGCTGTTGCATCTGACTGCCAGGATTTCCTGTTTCTGGGGCCATTAGCACCCCGTGGAATGCGGAAAGAGGAGGAGGGCCAGCTAGTATGAAACAGGCCTTGCTCAGAGAAAAAGGCAGAAGACAGTCCAACCATGGCTATATGCTGCTGCTGCTGCTGCCACCCCTACTTAAACTCCTTTTCACTCCAGTGGCAGAAGAGAGATAATCTTGCAGTGGCCAATGCTTCCCTCCCTTTAGAGACTAAATGGGGGAGGGGGACAAAACGTGGGAAAGGACACACACCCCCTCGCCCTCTCCTACCACAAAGCTCAGAGCCCTATCTTTCCGAGGGGGTTAGCCGCCGCCGCCACCACCACTCCCGCCCACCCACCCCCAGCCAAAAGCAGAAATAAAAAACCAATAGCCTAAATACAGCTCCTTGAGAGAGCAAAGGACCCTGCTTCCTGCAAGGCTGGAACACATTGGGAAGCTGGTGCAGGGGTATGTCCCTCCCACTAGCAGTGGCTGTCAATCATCTGGATCCTGCCTACTAAGTAGGCAGCAGTAGGGACATAACCCATCAATTCTGACTGTCCATCCACCCTGCGAGGAGAGAGAGAATGGTTATATTCCGATAGCTCTGTCAAGAGCGTCCCGGTCTCTCCCCATAGTTCAATGCTTCCTCAACTACACAAGGGGTGCTCTGGCTCCTGTTCTCCAAAGCTTTCAGTGAACAAAGGCTCTTGAAAGTTTTTCCAAACACAGCTGGTGTGGCTAGCAACTGGCTACTGAAACAGTGTTCATCAGGGAAATAAGTTTTGGTTTTGTTTTTTAAAGAAGGTGTATCCCTTTTAATCCATAGGATGGGGTTTCCAGGGACATTCCACAGCCACCACTGAAACCTGGAGGAACTAGAGCAGCTCTCAAACAGCCCCTCTCAAATGTCCATTAGACTTTTGTTTATGTAGACATAATAGCAATTACATGTTCGTATGAGATACATTTCATGACACCTAAGATCAGCATGGATTAACCGCATGTCCAGTACATAGCAGGATGTGTGTTTGCATACAGATAAAATGGAAGAATGCAAGCTAACAACCAAAAATGAGCAGCTAGCTTAAGAATAAGCCCCCATTCAAGAAAGCAGCATAAAGAGTATAGTTCTTTTTCAGGCAGCAATAACGTTATTGTTACTATTGTATATGACAGCTGGGTACTCTTGTGACGGCCATGTCAGAAATACTTAGATAAAATACGCGACAGTGCAGAGGTTTCCAATTCCCCCATTCCTCTTCTCTACAGCACTCTCCTCAAGACAGGAGGCAGAAAGGTCAAACTAAACAGGTCTACCAGCCTTTTATCCAATTCAAATGAAGTTAGAAAGTCACCCTCCAGATATGCAAGCACAGAAGACATGCAGAGCTTTCCCAGCAGAGCTGGTTGCATCACCAATTATTAGGTAGACTCCATTTCTACTTGTACCTTCACATTAGTCATTCTTGATTAAAACCAAATGCTCATGAACATGTTTGAGTCCCAAACTATGCCACAGATGTTTTTACTCTGCAAGTCAGATTATGGGCATCATCCCGAAAGCCATTTAGGCCACAGTGCAACTCAGGGCACGACCCTACATCTACTGGGCCCGATCGCAAACTGCCGGGGACCAGCACACGCAGCACGCTCACCCCCGGCACGGGACTTTCAGTGTGCATGCAAGCTGTGTGACAGCATATGTGCATGTGTGTGCGGCGGCACCCGCAGGGTTTGGCATTGCACCCATTAAAGTCAATGGCTCAGTCCCCATTTACTTGAATAGTGAAGGGATGCACCCACATTGTGGCAGATGAGACTTGAATTGGTGCAAGTGCAGAGTCAAACAGCTTCAGGGTCACACTGTTCACGCATATTATTCCTCACCAGTGAGAAGAACTAACAAGTGATTCTGGTGACCAAACATACACCACGGTCACTGGAAAATAAACAATTAAAAAACCACAGGCTGTTCATACTGCTTGTTCAAACTGTTGATAAGTACGAAATTACAAATGCATTAAAAGAAAATCATGAATAGTACTGTGAACAATTTACAAGCCGAGGAAGGGTAAGTAGACCGTTTAACGAGGTCTTCTTTCTACTTTAGGGAAGTAAAATTCTTTAACTCTGTTTGCTGGGTTAGATAAAACGATAAAGTTTTATGTTAGAAAAATAAGGTCACCAAGCGATCTAAAAGAAAATAGTGTCCAGAGTGCATAAAAAGCTCTAAGTTATAATTATACTGAGAGGAAAGAGGTGGCAGCTAGCCATCATGCCCATCATTTCCACTACAACACCGCGAATACAGATGTATTAAAACATTTTTAAAGGATACATCCAAGAACACCATGGAAGTAGAGGGTATCCAGTGGGGTGTTAGGCTGCAGGAATCCTAGCTAGGTTTGAGAGCAGGTCCTGCCCAGCTAAAGGGGGCTGGAGTTCAGGTGGCTGTCCCCACGTAGGAAACACTTTGACATAAGGGGTTGCAGTGTTTGCCTAAAGTCGTTAAAACAGCCCTACTCTGCCCTCCTGTGCAGACTCCAGTATAAGGCCAAGTGTCCAGAACATGACATCTTTTGCACTGTCTGTCCTAGTGTCCTACAGGCAGTAGTTATTATTGATACAGCTTACAGCAGCCTGTGCTAGTTGGGAAGGGGAAGAGATTTAGGAACTTGGGGCGGGTGGATGCCTTTGAAAAGAGAAGCTCTGGGTAACAGCTAAAACTGTGAATTTAGTTTCACAGGTTTCGGTCTGAAGAGAGAAAAATAATCAATATTAGGAAGCAGGGATGCAAAAAAAGATGAGGGAGAGGAAGAATGAAAGAAGGAACAAAAATGAAAGAAGATACTCAAGGAGTATATGTGGGAGAAAGTACCATTAGGGAGCAATAGCAAATAATGGAAACAAATTACATTTCAAAAATAAGGAGAGACAGACTGTTTTAAAATATTACAGGGAAGTGATTGTCTTTGCCTTTCAGAATTAATCAAATGGGAGACACTTCTAAAATCCTTTGGGTGAGTATCACCAGATCCCTTACTAGCTTTATTCACCCAATCACCTCCTCACAGATTACTTAACTGTTTTCTATACTACTACCCTTTGCTAGCCTTGCTCAGCCACCCAGCGCCTTGCTAGCCATGCAACGCCAAAAATATTCTACTGAAAATAATATCATGCATAAAGATAGTGCTGGGGAAGGTAGGAAGAAGCTGTCCTCTTTGTAGTAATTGTCATCTGTCAACTGACAGGATAGTTTTGAAGATTTTTTGGGGGGGGGAAACGCATGGGATTGTCTTTAAACTGATACATGGTGAACTATAATTTGGAAAATTTTGGAGAAAAGGAAGGCACTTGGAAGCACAGCTACATATACAGCGCTGTGCCAGGGAGTGTTATAACTAAACCTTGGAGAAAAATGAAGCAGGCACCAGCAGAAGGGAAATAGAATAGGTTTTTATCCACATTGTTTATTTAAAGCCTAAAGTTTACCTGATCCACTGGAACCTCGACTCTAGTGTCTTCATCTTCTTGAACCTCTGTTGCCCCTGAGGTTTCCGACCGCTTTTTGCCAGCCTGGTAAACACCCTCACCTAAAAAACCGAAAAGAAATACCAATAGAAGTAAGGTCCAACTGTGACACAGTGTGGTGCAATAGTGGAACTGCACCTACTGTGAGAACAGCTTGCAAAGCTCACATACCTGCTTCCACTGAAGTTGTATCAGTGGGTTTTATATATCTCATGTGTTCAGTGTTGCTTTCTTTGCTTTATAATTACAAGTGGAAATGTACTACATTATAAAAAGAGAAGGTGGAAAAAGAAACAGATCTGAACAAAATCACGGAATCTAAACAGCCTCAGACTTTATAGAAACTCAGATCTGAACTTGACCAATACATTCACATTTCACACTGGTTTATTCTAACAACATGAGTATATGTTCCACTTGCAAGTCATTTTATTATTTTGAGATTATTGGTTTAAAATAAAATTTCTGTTGTGGATAGATAAATTTTATGAATCATGCTCAAAAATAAATGTGGTGAGTTATGACAGTAATGGCAATATAGTTTAGGATGCAGAAGCAAATTCCTGTTAATTGGCACATCTGGTCTGATCAGAGGTAGATTTCTGCTCCTCAGGTGCAACGAGAAGTAACAAGGACCCTTTCCGGGACCTCAGAGTGGGTTGTTGTAACTGAGCTAAGAGGAAAAGGGCCCTCTATCAGGCAGAGGACTTCCATGTGTTACATTATCCAAGTAGAAAGTAATTGCATAACATCACCTTCATATAGCCCTGCTGCTGTGTTTAATCGCATAGTGGAGCAGCAATGCAAATGCTACCCTAAGAGGCACGTTACCAGATCTTGGATAAAGTGCACTCTGGGTGGGGTTTGCTTCAGGTGCATTATGGGTATGATGTACAGGTATGGACAGGGGAGCATATACTGTGTATTCACAGTCATTCAATGGTGACCACATTCCCTCCCCATCATTACCGGGAGAAGGTGAGTAGTTGGAGTTAATGTGGGCTACATGATGATAATGTAATATTTGGAAGCACCATCTTATTCTATTACATCCCAGAGGTTTTACTTAAGTATTCCCTTTATTTGATTAGTTCATTATTGAGCTCTTCAAGAAACTTCCAAATGTTATGTCCTTAGCCACACTTATTCTACCATCATCTACAACGGCAAGTAGAGATCATTATCTCCTCCGGACCGATCTCCAGAAAGGTGTAGGACCAGTCCGGTTGGTCCACCCCCGGAGACTTATGGAACCAGAGTGGTTCCAGAATGCCCATGAGGAATTGCCTCCTGATCTCGATGACCATTCACTCAATTACCTCATTGTCTTCTGGAACAACTTGTTGACTGAGGCCATTGACCGAACGGCTCCCAGGCGTCTGCTTTCGGAATGCCGACGCAGGTCCCTTTGGTTTACAGAGGACCTGTGCTGGATTAAGCAGGAAGGATGGCAGTTGGAGCGACAGTGGTGCCGGACTCGTACTGAAGCCGACTGATTGCGACAAAGCTAGTTTAAAAGCTTATGCTGTGGCGGTGCGGGTAGCTAAGAAGGAGTTCTTTGCTGCCCTCATAGCATCCACAAAGTCACATCCAGCAGACCTCTTCCAGGTGGTGCAGTGGCTGGTCAGTCCAGCCTCTCTCCGCCTGGAACTGGAATCTTCCAGTGCGGACATGTTTGACGACTTTTTTGTAGATAAAATCGCTCCAATTCACCACAACTTCGATGCTGCACTTATAAAACAGTAGGTGAACCTGAGGGGGTGGAGGATCTGCCTTGTCCGATTTCATGGGATCAATGTCAGTGGGTGTCGCCCGCTGATGTGCCGGATGTCCTTGGGGCTATAAGGGCCACCTGTTGTGAATTAGATCCATGCCCATCCTGGCTGGTCAAGACCTGCTGGGAGACATTAGGGCTGTTGCTGGAGGGGGGTGTCAATGCCTCCCTTAGGGAGGGCAGGGTGCCGAGCCGCCTCAATGGAGGCAGTGATGCGGCCCCCTGCTCAAGAAACCATCTCTTGACCTGGACTCCCCAGCCAGCTATCGACCAGTCTCTAACCTTCCCTTTTTAGAGGAAGTTATTGAATGGGTGATGGCTCAGCAGCTTCAGGGCCATCTAGATTGGGTCAGTTTTCTTGATCCCTCAGTCTGGTTTTCGACCTGGGTTTGGCATAGAAACTGCGCTTGAGGCTTTGGTTGACGACCTGTGCTGTGAATTAGACTGGGGCAGATCTTCTATTTTAATTCGGTTAGATCTGTCGGCTGCATTTGATACCATTGACAATGAGATGTTGGTGACTCGGCTGCGGGACCGGATCGGGGCGGCCGGAATTTTGCTTGAATGGTTCAGCTCGTTCTTGGTCGGGAGAACTCAGCGTGTGGTTCTTGGGGAATGTACTTCATCTCCCCGGGACCTCATGTGTGGAGTCCCGCAGGGTTCTATTCTGTCCCCGCTCCTGTTCAACATGTATATGCAGCCTTTGGGCAAGGTCGTGAGAGGGTTTGCCATGCTTTGCCATCAGTACGCCGACGACACACAAATTTACCTCTCTTTTTCTGCAGACCCAGACCCGGCAGTCTTGGTGCTTACCCAGTGCTTGGCAGCTGTGGGGGGACTGAATGAGGGCAAGCCGTCTGAAGTTGAATCCCGACAAGACTGAGATGATGATGGTGGGTAGGGCTTGGGGAGGGTGTTCCCATCATCGATGGGGTCTGCCCCCCTTTGGCCACACAGGTCCGTAGTCTGGGGGTGATCCTCGACTCACAGCTCTGCCTGGATCTCCAGATGGATGCTGTGGCGAGGGCATCGTTTCACCAGTTACATCTGGTACGATGGCTGCAGCCGTATGTTTCAGACTCTGATCTGGCCACCATCATCCATGCCTTTATTACCTCTAGACTAGACTACTGCAACGCACTTTACGTGGGGCTGTCCTTGGGCATGGTCTGGAGGTTACAGCTGGTACAGAATGCGGCAGCCCGTCTCTTAGCGGGGACAAGTTGCTGTGAGCACATTACACCGGTGCTCCGTTGTCTGCACTGGATGCCTATTAACTTCTGGGCCCAATTCAAGGTGCTGGTAATGACCTATAAAGCCCTAAATGACCTGGGCCTGGCTTACCTGCAAAACCACCTCAGGTCCTGGATTGAATTGTGGCCACTGCGGTCGGCCAGGGACGCCCAAATCAAAGTCCCCCGGGTGGCGACGATGGGGACGGTGTTCTCGGTGGCCACTCCCAGGCTGTGGAACTCCCTCCCTATGGAGGCCCGCCTGACCCCGGACCTCCCCGCTTTCCAAAAACAGTGTAAGGCCTGGCTGTTCCGCCAGGCCTTTGGAGAGGGAGACTGGTATGGTGGGGTGGGTGGGGGGAGTTCTGCCCTTTTAGTTTATTTTTAGTATTTTAATGATATTGTGTGTGTTTTTATCTATGCATTTTGTAAGTCTCTGTGAGCAGGAGGGGCGGGGTCCAAAAATGGTAAATAAATAAATATCCTCAAAAAATAATGGTAGAGGCTAAAACAGAATGATGGATAAACTGCAGTAAAAAACAACAACAGTGAATAAGAGGTTTGATCTACAGCATTCTAATTGGAGTCCACCAATGGGTCTGTTGGAAGCCAGATAACCTTCGTGGTTTTCTTTGCTGCCCTCACTGCGTCCGCTAAGTCCCGCCCAGCTGAGCTGTTCCGGGTGGTGAGGGGGCTGGTCAGTCCGGCCTCCCTCTGCCTGGACTTAGAATCATCAAATGCTCACGTTTGTGGACTTCTTTGCAGATAAAATCACTCAAATTCACCACGGTTTTGATGCAACTTTTTTAGCACGGTTTTGATGCAACTTTAGCACGGTTTTGATGCAACTTTTTTTAGCAGAGGACGTGCCAGAGGCAGTAGAAGCCCCGTTCTGTCCTGCTTTGTGGGATGATTTTCGGGCTGTGTTGCCCTCAGATGCGGGAGGATGCTCTTGGGACTGTGCGAGCCACCTATTGGGAGTTAGAGCCATGCCCGTCCTGGCTAGTTAAAGCTAGCCGGAAGACACTGGGGCCATTGCTGGTGGGGATAGTCAACACCTCCCTTAGGGAGGGCGGGGTGCCGAACTGTCTCAGGGAGGCAGTAGTGCGGCCCCTGCTCAAGAAGCCATCTTTGGGTGTGGGCACCCTGACCAGCTATCGGCCAGTCTCTAACCTTCCCTTTTTAGGGAAGGTTATTGAACAGGTAGTGGCTCGGCAGCTTCAGGGGCATTTGGACCGGGGTCAATTTTCTTGATCCCTCACAGTCGGGCTTCCGTCCAGGTTATGGCACAGAGACTGCACTCGTGGCCTTGGTTGACGACCTCTCCCGTAAGTTGGACCGGGATCACTCAACCCTGTTGATCCTGTTCGGTCTCTCGGCTGCATTTGATATCGTTGATCATGAGTTGTTGGTGACTAGGCTATGGGACCAGGCAGGGATTAGCGAGACTGTTCTTGAATGGTTCTGCTCTTTCCTGGCTGGGAGAACCCTGCATGTGGTCCTGGGGGAGTTTTCATCTTCCCCCTGGGGCCTCACGTGTGGGGTTCCGCAGGGTTCCATTTTATCCCCTCTCTTGCTCAATGTGTACGTGCAGCCTTTGGGGGAAGTTGTCAGGGCGTTTAGGATGAGGTGTCATCAATATGCTGATGACACCCAGCTCTCTCTCTCTCATTTTCCTCTAACTCAGGCCTGGCAGTCTCGGTGCGTACCTGGTGTCTGTCAGCTGTGGGGGATTGGATGAGGACCAGCTTCCTGAAACTAAATCCTGAAAAGATGGAGGTGATGGTTGCGGGGAGGGCCGGGGGGGGGGGTAGTGGCCCCCATCATTGATGGGGTTCATCC